>JAHREE010000183.1:3436596-3542522 GCA_033628505.1 Tringa tobata
CTGAGGCCTACTCTGGCTAACTCATGACAACTGAGCCTCACATAAGTTTTCCAGTGAACTGTGCCCGAGATCCTGCAACCATTCTGCAACAATTCCCCCTTTTTCTTTTTGTACATACAATATTTTTCCAGTCACACGTTCCATTAGCTTTTGGATACAAGAAAGGGCACAGCTGAGACATAACAAACCTATAATGACTATGATCAAAACAAACATCACACTTTGCAACAATCCTTTTAGTCCATTACAACAGTTTCCCGTTGCATGGGGATCATTCTTTTACTGTTCCCAAGGCCTCTTTCCCATCAATACAAGAACACCTGCCGAGCTCTCACTCAGCAGCGCGTCTCCAACTTTCTCAATCTGCACAAGTTTCCCTTTTGTTATTTACTACCAAAGCAACAGCTAGTGTTTTGTTAGTCAGGTGCTACACACATTGTAACAAACAGGAAACACAGATCATAATACACAGAAAGATGATGATACAGAAAAGAATAATTACATCCTACCAATTAAGCCCAAATCATTAAGAGAAAAAAAAAAATCAATCAGTTTCCCCCTTCTTTGCTCCGAGAGTCCTCCATCCAGACAGGACCCACTGCCCTTTACGGGACGAGACAGTAGATTGGAGACTGCTGAAATCAGCAGGGCGCGCCTTCTCCTCTTGCTGTCCTGCCTCGCAGGAACAGGAGTGCTCATCCTGGATGAGCCCCGAATTGGTGAGAAACAACAGCTCACATTTAGAATTTAAAGAGAACAAAGTCGTCGAAGCAAAGATTAAAAACTTATTGTACGAAACAGCGCTGAATCAGACGCATCTCAAAACAGAGGCAAATACAATCTTTTAGCTTTTGAGTATTTGTATCCTACCCCCTTTTGTTCTACACTATGTACACATCATGCTTGTCTCCTAGTTGAGACACACGACCGCATTCAGTCCTTCTGATTAAAACGTTGTTGTTACGGACGATCACACCTCGCTGGAATCCACCGCGGTCGCTGCTTCTTCTGGCCGGGGCGCGGAGACTCCTCCCGGCGGGGTCCTTGCCGCCGCGCTGTGAGTCCGCCTGGCCCGGCGGGGGGGCACCTTGCCCCCCTCTCCTCCTCCTCCTGCTGCTGCCGCTGCTGCGCCCAACATGTTTGTAAAATGCGGCGAGGAAGGGCCGTAGTCGAGCACTCCCTTTCGGAGTTGTTTGATGATAGCAAAAGTCAGTCCTTAAATTCCCACTAAATACTCTCTCTATGTTCTTGATCACTGCACTTAACCAAATGAAAACTGAAAATTTAACATAGTAAATCAGATTATTTGTTACTAATATGAGGTTTATCTGGGAAATACCATTTTATTTCTGGTTAGTTCCTCTTTTAAGAACTAGGTTCTAAAAGAGAGGAAGAAAGAATTTTAACTTTGATGTCACTTTTCACAGTCACATTCTTTTTGTCTTATATGTCATGCTCTCTTCTATTCATGTCCTCTGAAGATTTTCTGAAGTTCAGAGATCTCTTGTTTTTAGTTAATATTTTTATTCTCACATGTAATAAACCTGTAAATTGAACAGAACAAGATTTTTTTTGACAAAAATTTCATTTACAGTTCATAAATAAATTTAGTGGTAGCATTTTTGCTTAAGTTAATCTTCTTGCCCACATAACAATTATTTTCCTTAGTATGGTCAAATCAAAACTAAATTAGCTAATTTAAATGAAAGCAGAAAAATGAAATATTTACCTATTCTGCTGTTAATAAATTCATGTTGATTTTGAAAGGATGTTGATTTGAAATACCTGAAAAGCTTAAACATGGATGATCAGGCTGGACTTTATCTACTTTAAAGTAGTGAGATTTTTGCAGGAAAACCTAATTATAAGCTAATGTCTATTTATGGCCCTAGTGAGAAAGTTTAATGCAACAGAAGGACTATTATTATAAGTGAAGACAGAAAGTTAAACCAGGACTGTGCAGTATATAAAGGAAAATCTGCCTGCTTACAAGAACTAGTGACTTTTCACAGTCACATAATTTGCTTGACCAGTTCACATAAAACAGGGCAAACAGTAGGGGGTAAAGGAAGTATCCAGGCCTGCCTCCAGGAGGGATGCTTTCTGACTTTCAGTTGAAAAAAAAGTATGGTGCAACTTGTTAAACATGCATAATACATGTTAAACATGTATTTCCCAGATAACCTGTTCTTTCTTCTCATTCAGTCCTCTGTCATGTTAATGAAAATTGTGAACAGCATTTACTACCTGGTGTTTTTCCACTGGAAATCATAGATGCTAAGTCCACAATTAATCCATGTAGTTAAAAACATCTATGCAATAAGTATACAGTATTGTACACTCTGAAGTGATGCTGTAAATAACAGAGCTAGTCTTGCATGAGGAGTTCTTTCCTTAATCAAAGAAACCCTTATTATATATAAAAAAAGTCGCATTCTGCAGGCAAATTATATACTACCTTTGCCAAGCCTGTGATATTTGACCTCAGTACCTACCCTTATTTTATTCACATGCCAAATTATACTACGTCCATAACATCATCTTCCTTTTCTTTCAGGAAACATGTGAAATATGAAGAAAAAAAAAAAAGACACATCTTCAAAAACTTAAGGAAAAGGGTCAAAATTCAAAGAAAAAATTACATATCAGATCTTTCAGCAGGTAAAAAAGAAGTGTTTTGTCTATCAACAATTTAAAGAGAAGCCCAAGAGAAGCATCCTTTCCCAAACAACATTAAGTTTGAGCAGAGATTTCTAGCTAACATGTTTTACATTTGCAGTGTCATTGCTACTTAACACATCTGGCCAACATCAAAGATTTCTCTTTCTGATATCTCTTGAAAAACAACCATCTGTGATTCAATATGTAAAGTAAAAAATATTAGACTTCATTAAACAAGAGTGCAAAAGGATTTTGTGATGTGTGCACACGTTTACCAACACAGGGAACAAGACACACACCAGCTTCTTCAAGAAGAATCACAAAAGTACAGGGCAGAAGAAAAACAAAGGAGCTAAACAGAATATTGCTAGAATTTGGAAAAGCTGAAGTTCTAAGTACCATCTAAGCAACACGTCAGCCTACCCTTCACCAACTTTCCCTGACTTCCTGACCAGATGAATACCTCCAGTGTGTGTCACCTTTAAGTGTTTCAGTGGGAATTGTGGTACAGCACCATATGAAACAGGTCAGGGGTTACTTCTCTGCCACCATCACCTTGGGTACACCAGGATAAGTGCATTTCAGTCTGCTCCCAGCCAATTCCATGAAAACGAGCTAAGTTTAAAAATAGACTTTCTACTCTTCTGAGTGTTTAAATTACCTGTATTATTCTCACAGACCCATAATGTCTTACATGATTCACCTGCACAGTATATTTTACTTCCTATTGAGCCTTCAATGAATTATTTCTTGACTATAGGAGTATTTAGCAATTTTGAAAATCTTATGGGTAATGGTTATATTTGGGTACTCTAGCAGAAATATTATGCAAGCTGTCCTTATGAAATTCCCTATATTTATAATGAGAGAAGACATACTGTTCTGTTGATGCCAATTTATCCCACTCTTTGAGGACAATATACACTATGATAATTGTTTATATGAAAAGCCGACTGCATCGGGGTCAGAATTATTAAAGAAAAACATCTATTCCATAGAGGAGAACAGAAAGATAAATTCCAGTTTGGGATATTCATCCCAGATCCGTCATTGATTCCCTTTATAAATGCAGTTGCTATTGCTGGTGTTCTAGCTGAACTGTCAAATGGCATGGAGCACCTTTAAGTGTGGCAGTTTCCCCATGGGAGGCGCAGCATCCCAGTGATGCAGTGGGGCTGGGGCTGGTGCCTCAGGCTTTGCTCAGGGTTTGCCAGGGCTCATTCCCAAAGCTTGCCTGCTGGCTCCCTCTGCTCCTCCCGAGGTCTGTCTGCAGCTTTGCGTAACTGTGAAAGCATTCTTCCTATGAGAGTAACACCTACAAAACTCACCTTATACAGCACAATCAAAATGACCAGGACTTCCAGAGCAATGAAGAAAGAACAAGGTATAAAAACATGTTAGAAAACACAAAAAAAAAAGCCCCAAGCAGATCCTAAAGTGAAGACTTCATCATCATCTTCCTCTTGACAAAGGAACCTTAGAACACAGAGGGTCATTGGAAAGAGGACCATAACACCAGGAAAAGAATTAGAAACCAGGAAATATGCATAATAATTTAAATTTCATTTTTATTGTCGATACCTTTTCTGTGCAATAGCATTAATTCCTTTTTTTTTTTTTATCCTTTCTCTTAGACCTGCATTAACAATAGTTATTTTATTAGAATGTTAAGGTTTCAGTTATACAAGTTCTTAGTTTCATATGTAAGATTATTTCCTTTTTTTGACCCAAGTATGACTTTGATTGTAAAAGCAGCCAAAAGTGAGTTCCCAATTCAAATAGACATTAACTAAAATTAGCAACACACACTGTGTTACATTTATTGACTTGGGTAACCTATTGTGATCTGTAAAGCAGGACTGTATTAAACAACTGTTTTCAACACAGAGATCACTCCAAACAACAAACTAATTTCAAGATTATTCCAGCTTGGTATTACAAAAATCTCAGAATGAAATATGGATCTGAATCAACCGGCTCAAAGAAATGCAGATGTGTTTTGTGACTCAGCCAGCCCCAAACTTCACAGCCCAAACCTTCACTGCAGCTGTTTAAACTTATCATTTATGAGCTTCTGGATATCAACACCAACCATAGCAAGTATGGCTAGACTGTGCTTAAAAAAAAAAAAAAACACAACTGAATCACTTAATGAACTGGTAAAATTATTATTATAGTTAGGCAGTGTATTGGCATGAAAAGGCACAATGCTCTTAACCTGATAAAATACCAGAAAATGAAAAGTTTTCATTGTTAAGCACTAGGTAATCTCAAATAACATCAACTTCCTCCAACAGACCAACTTTGCTCTGAATTGAGCATAAACCGTGAACTTTCCCTATCGCCTTTTCAATCTCCTTTAGATAAATCCTGAATTTGGTTTACATACCATAATTGAACCAAGACAAGTCCCTTTCTCATATCAAAACATGTATCTCCTGAGAGCAATCAATTGTTTGTTTGAGCAATCTATTACAAAGATTAGTGTTCGTTCATTGTTACGTGACATGACTCCTTACACAAACCCATTGACTGACAAACAGCAACCAAGATCAATACAATCCTTCCTTTCCTCTCCCATAATTCCCAAGAGTGCCTATCAAGGACATATTCCCATAGAAATCGGTTAGTAAAATAGCAGGCAGGATACAGTTTCATTCTTTCTTAACAATAATCTTTAGGAAAACAAATCTTTCAGCAGGGAAGCCTTAAAATACAAATCCTCTTATTTCAAAGGAAAACCTCAAGGTGTCTTCTTCCAGCAAAGGTCGCACTTACTCACCATTCAAGCAATGGCAGCCAGGACTTCTACTGTCTTGATCTTAAGCCAGACAACATGACATTAAAAATGCCAGCCTGGCCCCAAATCAAACCTCAGAAATTCACTGCTGGAGACCCTTGACATCCCGCTTTGTTGTAGTCTCCAGTTTCCAAAAGGTGTAACAACAAACACAAATTATGGCACCTACCAGCTGTATTGCACATCATACCTGATGATTTTACTTGCCTCAGGACAGGGCACTGGCAGACATCTGCCCAGGGCCGCATACCCAGAGACCTTATAGGTGGCCCTGCACCTGCACTTCTGCTCCCTCGCAGATGGAATGGGAGCCACTTTTCACCCTCTCAGGTGCAGCTGCATAAGTATCTTCCACCAAAAAGGGGGACTGCATTGCCCCCAACAGCCAACCCTAATCACCTTCCAATTCCAAAAACCCGGAGTCAAACATACAGGTGAAAACCCTGGGGATGGTGATTTGGCAGCAGTAAAAGTGAATAACAGGTCAAAAAATTATTCTGTCTGTCTGGCAGTAGAACCAGCAGAGGACAATTCCTGTGTCCTGTCATGTTAAAACGGCACAGGACAATTATTTAGCAGCAGATTAGGGGTTTTACAGTAATGTCATGATTTGTAGCTCTTTTAGTGTGCCTCAGATAACCATTAGACTGGCACAAAGTTTATACTTAAGGGTAGTGACATAAACTCCACTGAAGGCAATTTCATTTGAATATGAGGGCAAGTGTTCAGTCTCTGGAGCCTATTTAGCTGTGAGCTCCAGTTATGCACTAGAATTTTAGCTATTTGAGAGTTTTCAAGACTGCAGAGCTTGAAGAAGTAATAATTATGTTGTAAAGAACAATGATACCCCAGTAAGAGTGGGGAACACGTGTTAATGAAACACAGGGAAAAAAAAAACCAACAGTGCCTTAGATCCTTTGCTAGCAAAAAAACAGCACAGTTGCATTGATTTCTGTAATTCTTTTGTTTACCTATAACCATTTACATCAGCTTGAGAAGATGTCAATATGATTAACACCTCTTAATTTCTTAGAGGCTGATTGATTTTCATGCAGTTTGTAAGTACTGAGCATTACAGAAGCCAAAGATCATTGTGTTGTCTGACCTTAGATCTTTTTTCAGGACTTATTGTACTAACAATCACTGCGCAATGCATCCATCTGAAAAGATTGTCAGTCCTAAGAACAGATATGTTAGCAGTCACAACAGCACATAATAAAAAATACCTACTCATTATAGGTAGACTGGTGATTTTGTGTTAGCCATTATACATAGGCTTTTAAAGAGAAACACTGTAGAAGTAGCAACTTTTTTACAGCATGAGAACTGTAGATTGATGGAGCTGTGTGAAGTACATGGAAAAAAAGGAATGTTGCAAATAGGAAGATAAACGCTCACTGGACAGTCTGACTATTAAGATTTACAAAGATAATTGAACATCTGCATATCTAAAAAAGTAGCTTACTCAGATGTGTGACTCTAAATGATTTTCAGTATCTTTTAATTATCTCTATAACACTGATTCCATATTCCACATCATAAAATATTGAGAAAATTCTGAATGAGAGGGTTTATTGTATATAGATTTCATCATTCTTTTATAATTTTATGATTCATTTTTCCTCATACATCTAGGATCATTACAAGTCAAACAATTCTATGTTAAATTTATCCTAGCATAAGATTCCAAAGACATTGTTTATAGATGGGGATTCTGTCTACGTGAGAGATGCCACAAACACAGAATGTCATTTGATAATTCCTTGATCTATAAAATGATGGTTACGGCAGCTTTCAACTGCACTTCAATAGTAAGTGAATAATTTAAAAGAGAAAAATGAAACTCATAGGAGACATCCATCCTCAAAGATTCGTAACAGCTTATTAAAATGTCTTCTCTGTCCCACTAGTCTTCATTACCAATGAGCATGCCTTAAAAATCTTGATGAGAAAGAAAATGTGCAAAGGGCATCCCTGATGAGGATTATATATGCTCAGCCCAAGCCACTGGAATTAATTTCAGAAGCTTAAATGACAGACAATTCAATACTATGAAGAGTGAAAGATGGGAATAACCTGATCTGTAGTCTGCATTTTAAGGTAAAAATAAAAGGTTCTGTGGTAAGACAGACCGAGCTTTTTGCCAGGCAGTGTCCCGAGCCTTCCACACCAGATCTTTCTGTTTCTGAGCCAATGGAAAGAATATTAAGCAAGTCGGACTCTCCAGCACATTTAATTTCCAACTGACTGGTGACTAACAAGTGAACTACATACACAAACCAGCCCAAATGGGCACCACTGTTATTACAGTATTAACTGTTTCTCCAATCCAATTTATTTATAGATCCGCAAGAGCTGATTAACATGTGAATAAAAACAGGCATCCTAATTAACCTATTTCTCATTTCCCTAGCACAAAGTGAACCTTGGGTATTATAAAATGAGAGCATAGTGCACACCAGCATAGGAACATACTGGTGGCTATTTTACAGATTGCAGAATCTGGCACAAGACTGTTCCCAGAAATGCAGGTTTAAAAAAGGACCTGTAACTGACAGGAATCAGAGGAGACCCAGCCAAGCTCTCCTAGCCCCATCACGCATAGGGAAGGAAAGTAATGGTTTCAGCTGCAAATAGAACAGAAATTGTGCTCTCCTTTTGACATACAGACCCCCATTCAGTTCCCATCACTGCCATTTCCCTGTCTCTCAATCTGCACAAGTCCCAGCAAGCAGTGGAGGCATTTAGCGTAATGTGACTCTCTGTATCCCAGGATTTCCTTCCAATGCAATGCTATTTTTGTTACCTTGTTTTTTTAGCTTAGGAAAAGTTTTCTCTACACTTGATGAAAGATAGAAGAATATTCTGAAATAAACAGTCAAGGACAAGTTGTGTTGATCTTATCAGGCTTTCCAAAGAGCTCACTGCTGGATATCAAAGGGCACTGTGAGCATAATTATTGTTTGAATCAAGCAAAATTTGAATATTTCTGTTACCTGTAAAAGAAACAAACATGTTGGTTTTGTTTTAATGTTGAAAAATAATTGAATTAATTCACAAATGTAAAATGTCTGTTTCAAATCAAACATTTGAAACCGTATTTAGCTTCAAAATTGGAACATTCCATTCAGGTTTCTTCCCCTCTGCCTACCCCCAAACACTTGGTGAGGTCAACCCCAGCTCACTAGATCCAAGTGTGTGTTTCTTTATTAGGAAAGCACCACCTTCTCTCAGTGCCACTGCCAATTTCCTTGGAAATCTGGTTTTAAATGTCACGTAAGGAGCTGCGGAATGCTGAGCTCTATGGTGTGGGCTGAGCAGCTGAGAATCTTCCCCCATGCAGAGGTGTCTGTGTATCATATGCGTGTTTTTATCCAAGCCTCCTGGTTCCCCGCCTCTTCCTCTCTTGGGCCTTATTAGCAGAACTTTTAGATCAGCTTCAACATCACCTGCCAGCCAAGTTTCTGTACATTTTTTTTTCTTCATTCAGCCTGTCAAAAAAAGGAGGCAACACTGAGAACTTCTGGGCTGACTTATATATTCAAATCCATTGTGCTTGGAGGAGCTTAAAAGTAGGCAAAAAATAGTTGACTGTCTGCTTTACATTTATCATTAAAAACAGTGGGGCAGAGTCTAGGAGAATAATGTGGAAAACACAGAATTAGTCTGATTTAAACAACTAAGGAAGAAAACTTAGAGGAGAAGAAAAAAACCAGAAATAACAAAATTTAATTTTGTTAGTACTTATTCAAAACAGCATTTAGCCATTTAGATAGAACAGTAGAGGGAAACTTTTATGCATGTGTTAACTCTTCTGTGATAAATAACAGGCTTCATTTTTCACAGCTATCTTTATAATACCTTTAGTAAGCACTCAAATGAAAGTTGGATATCATGCAATAACCACATTTTCATACCAAAAGTCACCCCTGATGATTCCTTCACAGACCTAAGGGATTTCCCTAAGTCATGAGAAGGACATAAGATTACCACCAGGTTTTAATTATCCAAAGAGAATTATTGAAGCTGTGAAAACTGAGGAATACGATTTCTGAAGTGGGTGCTTCACAGAGGAGCAAGCGCTCTCAAGCAGCCCCAGTGGCGAGTGCCACTAATGGGACAGGTGGTGGCAGCCCAGATTTTGCATGCCTCGCTGCCTGCAGCCTGTGGTGAGGAGGTTTGGAAGTCATTGCTGCTCAACTAAATGCCTGCATCCAATTAAACATTTTTCTGTAACAGAGAGTTAGACAGGTGGGATGAATTGATTTAACTTTAGAACCGCCCCGCTGTGTGTTTTTATGTCTGGTATTTCCATACTTTCTTTCTTCCAGTTAGACACTGGCACAATGTCTCAAAGGCAGAGGACTGGAAAACATCATGTGTAACTTGTCTGAAAGTTTTTAAATATTGGCAGATTTGAAAGAACGGACCAACTAAAGATGGCTTAATAAGCACCAGGATGATAAAGCTATGTTAATGCCAACAAGGCTTGCAGACCAGTAAGAGCAGATCTAAAGACCAGCAGAAGATAGAACCAAATTTCCAAGATCCTGTTGTCTGTTCTTCACACATTTCTGGGTCAAGGGGATTACTTCAGATTAGTTTTAGTCGGGCCCTGTTGGCTGAATGCCCATTAATGGGGCACTTCTAGTTTAGTTTAATCAGAAGAGAACTCTTTTGCAGATTTTAAAACCATTCTTTGATGTGAACCAAAATAGCATAAATGGAGGGAAATGTATAATTTTGTCCAAAATTCATTTTTGATCCAAACTAAAATGCTTATGTAGCACCACTAAATCTCTTCTGAGTTTTGCTACTATGTAAGAATGAATGTGAATTATCAAACATACAACCAGCTTCAGTCTTTGCTTACGTCACCGCTGTTATCTCACCTTGAGACAGAAAGTCATTGTCAAACTTGAGCCTTCACCTACTTTGCTGGTAAAAGAATCTTTCCACACTATAATAGTGGGTGTCACTGGGATAGTAGTACATGATCAGGCCTCTTTCAAACTGGTAGCTATTTCCTAGTAGGACTTTAATCACTTTACCATGAAACCTTTGCTTTTTAAAGGTATTGACAGGTCAGAGATAGAGCAATTCTAAACTGGCATTGCTTCACTGAATCAAGGCCAGATAAGAAGCTTGTCCAATGCTGCTATAGACTGTCATTTAAGGAGTCTGTCTACTCCCCAATGTGGTATTGAATATCTTTAAAAACTTAAATAATTTCTGTTTTAAATGAGTGGGAATCCAGTAAGGAATTATTTCATCCATCTAGGAAGAGTTGTTGATTTATTGTAGCCCTCTTGCAGGGCATTAATAGCTGCCATCAAAACATGATGCATCTGAAAAATGCCAGCACATAACTAATCTCTGTTTACAATTGGTTTGTTTGAGAATTGCTGACAACTGACCTATACCACTCACAATAAAACAGTCATGTATTAAGTGCCCCAGGACTTGCCCAAAAAAAGAGATAGACGAGAAGGCTACGTGATTACTGTTGCCTCTTGCAGCAGACTTGATTTGTGCTGGCACTTTTGCCACTTTGTAGTAAAAAAAACTAGCTTGATGGCAGTGATACCCCCACAAACTGAGTGCTTTTGCTAGCAGCAGCCATCTGTAAGGCACATGAAGTCCCCAAGTAAATTCCCAACCACAGACCTTTGTGATTAAAACCTGTGGGCAGGAATTAAGACATGCCTTTCCCAAGAGAAAATTATGTGGTGTCCCAGCAGGCACCCACAGTAGTGACTGCAAAACCTTACGTGCATAACAAGATCTGCCTTTTAGGAGGGGATTTTGTGAATTGCACTACCCTTGAATAGGTGCCATCTGTGCTTCTATGCATGAATCCTACTACTTCCCTATCCAAACAATATAAAAACAAGATAAAACCTAAGTTATGGACCAAAAACACTAAGTAACCAAAGAAGATGAATCATCCTTTGACCTGTTATGTTTTTTAATTAACCTCTATTGCTAATAAATGATTGGATTATTCTCTCTGACAGTGCAATATGGCAGGAAAAAAAACAGCAATTACCTTTCTCCATAACACACATCATGCATACTTTGGAGTAACTTAGGTCACTGAAGAACATTTCAGGTGAAAGTGTTAATACTTTGCAAACAAATCTTTTGGGATTCCTGGCTTCAGGCTAGAACAGGCAAACTGACTTGGATAAAATTGTCAACATGGAAGTTTGATTTAACAGATTTTTTTTGTTTAAGCAATCTAAACTAAGTCATT
The DNA here is from genome assembly GCA_033628505.1 of Tringa tobata. Lineage (NCBI taxonomy): Eukaryota > Metazoa > Chordata > Aves > Charadriiformes > Scolopacidae > Tringa > Tringa tobata. The sequence continues at coordinate 3,448,314 of JAHREE010000183.1, forward strand.
TGATCCTGCTGACTCCAGCCTTACGCCCCAGTAAAAATGTATGAAAAGTGTGCAGAGAAAATCATTGCTGCTGCTAATAAGACAAAGAGCTCAGTCGGGAAGAGGTTAAAGGGAGATGATCCCCAAACTCAGGGCCATATTGTAAGAGTTACTGGGGACGAATTTGATCTTGCTCTCTTTTTGTAACAGCTCTGATCCAAGTTACCATTAGACAATCCTAAATACTGACAGGGGCATTATAAACTGCTCTCAGGCACATGGTATAGCTACGAGTTCTGTGCTGCTATAGGTATATGCAAACAGTTAAATCACAGTCTTCAGTGCTTTTGAGTCTGATTTATAAGTTATGAGCATATAGACTTTTTTATTAATTTTTGCTATGAAATTCCTGAGCAGATGAAATGACACTTGTGATAATAATAAAGCTACAAAATTGTAGGAACATATGTCCTAGAAATATAGGTACTGACATTTGGATGAATATTGCAAATAAACAACCAAATCACATCCAACATAGAGTAATATAACAAAAATTAGTAAAGGAAAACATGTACAGCAGGTGGACTGAGAGCAGGAAAGTACAAAAACACATTCCAAAGTCAGTACCTTGGCAGAGAAAAAATTTATCGCCTCAGAGCAGTCCCTATTTGGCACCCAGCCTGTCCCATGCCAGATGAGATCAGCTTAACAAATGGATGAGTACATGAACAGCTGATAAGATTTGCAATTATACTCTTTATGGGTTTGTCAATCATGTCAGTATCATTAGCTGTTATTTCCCAGATCAAAGGGCTATAACCTGTTTCTAACAACATTTCGACACTATTTTAAAATATTTTTTAGGGCTAATCATAAATGATAATAAATCAGTGTTGAAATTAATTGTAGTTAATTCTGGCATCACAAACATGTGAAGATACTGCTTTTGCTTCAAGCTGGCCTTGGTGCACACCAGCCATAACAAAAGGGGCTATACATAGATGAATCACCTCTGTAGGACAACTGCACCCTGGAGAGTTTACCAAAATCTTCTGACAGATAGTATGTAGAAAAGCTAACAGCTAATTAGTAGAATAAATAGTGACACATTATCTTTTCTTGTTCAGTAATTTGGATAGTGCCATCTCATGTTGTTAAGAAAGGTCCATGCTGGAGGAGAAGTTCTCTTCAGAAGTGCCTGTGTGTGTTGGGTGCTTGTCTTGTTATTCCAACACACCAACTGCTAACAATTCTAGGAAATGAGCGCACGTCTCTTTTGATACCAAATCTTTATCTTGGTAATTTACAATAGCCAAGAATCAAAGAAAAAGGCATTTTGATAATATGCACAAGGATTTTAACTTGAAGTAAATAATGGTCTCAATTTAAATTTACCTTGTTGTAAGACACATTTAAATCAAAACCTGTCCATAGATGAGCCACATCAGAGCTAGATGTGCCCAGACAGGATTTCCAAAGGGAGGATGGATCTCTCGGAGGTCAACTGAGGTCACCCCTTCAGCCAATTTTTTTCAGATTTGCCATGGACCTGAGGACAATGACAAGGCATCAGTCAGCTACTGGAGGGTATATTCTGGGAACTACAGACAACAGCATAAATTACAGCAGGTCACAAAGAAACTTCAGCAACCACAGAATAAGAATCAATGTAAGTGGCTTCTTGACAACTCCAGATACTAAACAGATACATCTACACATGCAGAATTATAGCTCAGTTAATAGAGGGAAAAAATATTTTAAAAGGTGAGGGGGTCAACATAGATTTGAATATTCAAAAACTAAAGGCATGACAGAAGAGACTTACAATGAAACCACTCTTGCTCTCAAAGTCCAATGGAAAGTACCAGTTTACACTGCATGCATAACAGTGGGAGCTGTTAGCCTATCACCAGGTGGAAGAGAGCAATCTCCAGGAAACTGTCCATCACTTCCAGTGATTTATTTTTTAAAAACAGTTCAAATTATTTATTGATATACTTATCCAAAAGTATTAAATTATCTTATTCCTGTGGCTTAGTCCATGACTAAGTTTTAGGAAGAACTACAAATCTCAGATGGGTCAAAATACACAGTGTATCATGATAAATAAATCTCACTGTAGAGATACTCAGGAAAACAGTTTATTAATTCAGCCCATGCTTCCAGCCTGCTAGAAGGCCAAATAAATGAGTCAACAACTTACGTAAAATAAACTGGAAAAAAAAAAGTACTGACACAAGGTTATGCATCAATCCCAGCAAATTTTTCAAGTCAATGTAGAGCAATACATTTGGTCTCCTGATTTTTTTCCCAAGTTTCATGCAGCTGTTTCACATAGCATGTTTAGAGGGCTGTGAGGAAACTGGTATAAGGCTGGGTTCCCCATCCCCAATGTGGAATATATCACTTGATGGGGAATGTCTGCCTGCACATTTTGTGATCTCCCTGTCACTGTCATTAAAGGAATTTTCAGTGTTAAAGTGCACTCACAGGAGTGAACTCAAGGAGTTCAGGAGACTTTCTAGTAATTGCAAAGGATTTTAGGCCAAACATTTTTACCTGCATTTTTCAAAAAGATTTCAAAGGTTGATTATTAATCAAACACTGGATATTCACAACACAGACATCCTGCTTTCTGAAAAACTGGCTTTTTACCCCCACGCAGCTCTAGAATTTAACCACTTTTGAACATGTGCTTCATAACAGGGATATGTTTTGCTTTTCCTCATGTAACCAGGGTATTATACCTAACATCAAAATAAAAAAAAATTACACATTTTATTAAGCGCTTACCAGACCAGGCTACATTTCCTGTCTGTACAACAAGCTACTCATGAATTTTGCTTTGTAGTTGAGCACTGAAATTGCGTGTCATCACTGTGAGTCTTCCCTATAGAATGATTTTCAAATAGGTAATGAAAATCTTTTCTGCAGATAAGAGACCCACAGTTAGCTTAGAAGAGGAACATTTTTATTTTACCTCTGTACATGGCAGTTTTGCTTGCAGAGTAGACAGTGCAGGGGTATGAGCTGTTCCAGAAATCCAGTGCTCCAGTGTGGTATTTCATAGCATTTATGTCAAGCTGCTTGAGAGCTAGCAGCAGTTATTGCAGAAAAGCATTCAAGAGCTGAGGAAAAAAAAAAAAAAAAAATGGTGAAAATCTCTCTGTAGCTTAAATCTAATGTTTTGATTTTATTCCCATTTACATCAGAATAAATTTTTTTTTAGGTGCCACAGAGTCAATGGAGTGTAGCCTTACACTACAGCCTTTCCTTTGAGTTCTCAAGTAGCAACAATTCCTCAGGTGTTCCTGTGATGCATGGTACTAGCCCAGTAATGAATACCAGGGCAAAAACGGGGAACTAAAAGAGCACATTTTTCACCAGCTGAATGACCTGAAATCCACCACATATCTTCACTGAATTAAGCTAGAGATTAAATTATATACATTTACTTTGGTGTCCTGGGCAGGACAGAAACAAATTTCTGTTCAGTAATTTTCCTTCTTATCTAAGCCTCTTCTAACTCTGAAATTAACTGCATGTTGTGCAGAAAACTGTTTGTTCTTAGAGTGATTAAGACCTATGTTTATAGTTAATGCCAAGGAATGTTACTTATTGCTGTAACAACCAAGGTCAGCTAACTTCATTATTTGCCCTGTTGGAGGGTTGGAAATGGAAAAGCACACAGTCATCCCACCTGCAGGGAGGAGCGAACAGGAAAGGTGACCCAAACCTGACCAACAGGGGATTCCATCCCATCTGCCCCATGCTCAGTATAAAAGCTGAGGGATCAGAGGGTCAGCCCTTTTTCTTCAATGGCCAACATCCGAGGAGGACTCTGTCTTCCCTTGATCCCTATCTGTGTGTTCCTGACTCCAAAGCTGGAATCCAGTTCCCACCTATTGAGTCCAGTTCCAGTCTGGGACTTCCCCAGTGCCTGCCGTGACATCATCCTGGGAGCCTGATATGGTTTTGTGTATATTGTATCTATTTCATTATTTTCTTTTAATTTTATTATTAATATTTCATTAAAGTAGTTTACTTCCTTGTAAACTCATGAATCTCTTTATTTCTCTCCTTCCTCTGTCAGAGAGAGAGGTGGGGGAGAGCATCTGTCATTTTGTCATTGGCCAATCTGCCCCAAACTACAACATTTGGAAAGGTGAATATGAGACAAAGCTATAAAATTTTTGTTTGACTTCAATTACTGTCATGCACTGTGTCCTGGTGTCAGCTGGGATAGAGTTAATTTTCTTTCTAGTAGCTTCTATGTTTTAGATTTAGTATGAGAATAATAGTGACAACACATATTGGTTTAGTTGTTGATAAGTAATGTTTATATTAATCAAGGAGTTTTTCAGCTTCCCATAGAAGCTAAGAAGGAGCATAGACAGGACAAGCTGGCCAAAGGAATATTCTATATCACAGATGTCATACTTACTATGTAAATGGGGGCTGGCTGGGGGACAGGAACCCACGATCGTTGCTCAGGATGGATTGGGCAACCAATCATTGGGGGGTGACAGTAACTTGTGTTGTATCACTTTTTTTTAATTATTATTATTACTACTACTACTACTTTCTTCCTGTTGTATTACTGTTATATTAAGTGGTCTTTATCTCTATCCATGAGGGCTTTTTTTCTCCCCTCCTTTTCTCAGAAAATCCCCTATGGCACACTCAGCACAAGCCTCAGCTCAGACCTCAGGTGAGGAGCACTCAGGAGGACCACAGGCAGCCACCCGTCCTTACAGAAGCATCGTCTGCTGACCTGCTTGCAGCACAGGAGCAGAACCTCACCTTCCTCCAAAGTCTGTGTGGCCCAAGAGTCCTATTCCAGGTTCATGCTCTAAATTTTTACACCCACAGCTGCAACTGCGGAAAGAATCTCTCACAATGTGAAAACACCTGCACAGGATGCAGACAGTTGTTTAATATTGATTTCCTTCAGGCCCAAAATAATATCAGCATTTTATTTCATGTCAAAGCATTGTTGTTTGCTTAGAAATCAAACCAAAAATGCACTAACTGGTAAGTGCCACTTCAAATACTAAACTAGTTTTGTGATAATTGTGTATTTAAGGATAGTAAAAATATTTAAGAGAAAAAGATTTTGCTCATACTAAATGTTACTTCAAGTAAAATATTTTTCTTTACTTTTGGTTTAATTTCATGGCTCTATTCCACAGACACCTTCCTCCTGTGTATTCCAATTAGTCCATTCAAAAGCATCTCTATTTTGTTCATAAGCAATCTCTAAGGTGGTGCTGTGTTATGTCTGCTTTACAAACTGCCACAGGAACATATAGAAGAAGTATTTATCATATAGAGAAGTATCTAAGGGGGAAAGGACTATAACGTGTATGGTTACCTGCAATTCACATTAAAACTCAGCTGTTTTCAATATAAAATCTCTGAATGCCACTCCTAGTGGTGCAACTCTAACCTCATCCTGAAGAAGAACAGGGAATTGTGCAGTTTACATTCTCAATACAGAACATGTTTGCCCCCAAATATTGATCTTCTACCTGCTGCTTTCTTCAGTTGTATTTGTTGTTGAGTCTTCCCCCTAGTCCTGGAGCTCCAGCTTCAGATTTTGTGAGAGTAAAATACTGCACAATGAGAGAAAACAATCTTTTTAACAACAAAGTTCATGTGAAACATCATTAAGAGCTCTGTGGGTCTGATTCTCATCTCTGCTGACTACAACTGAGCAACTTCTGCTGATGCAAATGAAACTAAAATCCAATACAGTGACTCCATGAAGGAACTTGAGAGCTTATTACTTTGGGATATGATATATTTTTCCCCTTCATGGACTAAATTAGCAAGCCCTCTTCATGCAAATAATTTACTTGCCTATACTGAATGCACAGGAATGCCTGTTCCTCCTTGTGGGCCATTAATGTTTATATGACTGCCTACATCATGATATTTTCTTTTGGCTAGAATTGAGCTGAACTCAAGGGCTTAATACTTGTCATAACATATCCAGCAGAACTTGACACCTATCCCCGCTCTATTCTTGTGCCTTTTGGCATTTACAATCAATATTTCTCTTGTTCGTCAGCCTGCTGCCATCAAGTTCATTCATTACAAATCCACCCTGTAAAGAAGCATTATGTGACAACGTTTGCTTTAAGTCTTGCTTGTCCTAACAACAATTCCGTAAAAGAGCAAACCCAGTTTGCTATAATTTAGATGGGAGGGATGTTCCCCCTTCTAATTTAACAAACCTGAAAAAGTGACCAGACCTTTGTTCTCCCTTTCAGTCATTTTTTCTTCCTAGTTCTTATGTAGCAGCATAGAGGTGCCCAAACTGTTGTCCAGGTTATGCCTCATATTTTCTCATAGGGGCATTCAAGGAGCATACAGCACTGCAAATTTTCAGCTTGTGACCAGATGTGTGCTTGTCCCTGAGCTGATTGATAGGCACTCCTGATAGCCATTCAACCAACCATCATGTCACGTGCTATTATCTAATGAGCTGGGTGCTCATTTCTGAATGGTACAGCTGGAGCGTCATCTGAGGAGGTGTATGTGTTGGGTCATGCTGCCATAGGCCACTAAGGAAAGAGAGCAGATAGGAGTCAGCCATCAGACAGCTGAACTGTTTGTGCAGGCTTGATTTGGCCTGTTGACTGCAATTTCTAGCAGTGCAATGTCTGGTCCAAACTTTGCAAGTAGACAATCTTCAAGTTTTTCACAAACTTCTCAACAAGCCTCTCTCTTAGGGTGCTTAAAGAACATCCAGCAAGGCTTCCCATCTGGGCAACTATGAGTTAATTGCCTCTGCACAGAGGGAGGTTTAGCTATTGAAAATAAAATAATCTAAAAAAAAAAAAGTCATTAAAACCTAAGAAGATGAAGGGGTAGAACTGCAATGGTGGCTGATTTAAACACATTTTATTCTCTGGAGCCCAACCACCCATGAAAACAAAAACTTACTAATCCTAAAGAAAACCATGTGTATCCTGATAAAAAGCTATATATCAGATCCTTTCCTGCTCTAGATCAGCAGTTGCCTCTCATATCCTCCCTTTAGTCAGCATGAATGTTAAAAAAGGTAAAAGCTGTAGCCATGAATGCAATCCTGCTGCACCCATGAAACTTTCTGGATCAACAGATCTCCGGCCTCCAAAATGTGAAATTCTGCTTTATAACAAATACAGCACTGTCAAAAGGACCACTATCAGAGGTTGGAGTGAAAAGCAATAGCATGGGTAAATTGTAGATGTAGTAAACTCAGCAGTGAATTAAATTCCCTTCACCTCCTCCATTCTTTCCCAGATAGGTGGAAAGAAGGGCATATAACAAAGCAATCATTTTTTCTTGTAAGCACCGAAATACTCACAATGGTGTAGCAAAACTGCTACTGAAGAGAAAATTAGTTCTGTTTTACCTCAAACCAGGACATACATGCTTCACTGAGGCATGAAGCCTGTTACAGATAAAATTTAAGGTGAACATCTATTGATCACTGTAATATTTCTGTATTATTTTTAATTGCTAGTTTTTCTTTGCAATTATACTCACTAGAACTGTGAAATAGAAAACAACCAAGTAAAACTGGCAACACCAGTTCAGCTAATTAAAGTTTAAATTAGTGGCAACTCCATGTCTTTTGCACTTTATTTATCACTCTAATACCTACAACAATAAAATCAAATTTAATCCATGAATCACACTGGATTATCTAGTGATAATCACAGCAATAAAGGAAAATGATACACAGTGGGAACTTGTTTCTCAGTACCAAACAAGCTATCAGCAATAAAATACTAATGAATAATGCACTTCATTACAGCCAAAATACTGCTCCTCATCAAGAGTGCCATCAAATTATACAGCATTACTGGCAATGGTATCTGAAAAGACATATAATGGACATGAAATTCCAAGAAAAAGGTTGAGTCATTATCTGTATGTTGCTATTACTCAAACATAATCATTTCACCTTTAGAAATCAAAAAGGTCTATAACAGTAAGAGTGAAATCTTTAAATATTTCCCTGCATGTGGGAAGGTAAGTATAAGCAAAACCATGGATGGTAAGAGACACTGTGTCATGCTGTTTTTTTTCTCTTTCATTCATATTTTATTTTTTCTTTTAACTCTGGGATAAAGCAGACTTCTTGCAGATTTTTCCTCTCAGCACAGATGCCAAAAAGCAAGCCTGCCAGAGACTAAACACTTGGCAACAGAGTCAGTCTCCATTTTGTTCATTCTACAACTAGTCTCATTATTTAGCAATTTTGGATGGACTATGTTCTAGCTTCAACTAGACAGCATGAAGGTATCCTGCTGCCTTATCTCCCACTTTACTGCCCAGAGGTTAGTGTACTTGTAAGAAGTTAAAACCTCTCAGGGCCGGAGTACCTGAACTGCTGTAATCCCTGTGCTGAGAGCTGTCTAACCATTAAGATTGTTAGTTTATTTCACAGAATCACGCAATTGTAGGGATTGGAAGGGACTTTCAGAGATCATCTAGCCCAACTTCCCTGCCAAAGCAGGGTCACCTAGAGCAGGCTGGACAGGAACACATCCAGACAGGTTTTGAATATCTCCCGAGAAGGAGACTTCATAACCTGTCTGGGCAGCCTGTTCCAGTGCTCTGCAACCCTCAAAGTAAAGAAGTTTTTCCTTATGTTCAGATGGAATTTCCTGTATTCTAATCTGTGCCTATTACCTCTGGTCCTGTTGCTGGGCACCACTGAAAAGAGTCTGGTCCCATACTCTTGACACCTCCCCTTTAGATATTTATAAGTATTGATGAGATCCCCCCTCAGCCTTCTTTTCTCCAGGCTAAACAACTTCCAGGTCTCTCTGCCTTTCCTCATAAGAGATATGCTCCATTCCCTTTATCATCTTCATAGCCCTCCACCAAACTCTCTCCAGTAGTTCCTTGTCTTTCTTGAACTGTGGAGCCCAGAACTGGATACAGTATGCCAGACGTGGCCTTACCAGGTCAGAGCAGAGGAGGAGGATAACCTCCCTCGACCTGCTGGCCACGCTCTTTTTAATGCACCCCAGGAGACCATTGGCCTTCTTGGCTACAAGAGCACACTGCTGGCTCATGATCATCCTGTTGTTCACCAGGACTCCAAGGTCTGTCTCTACACAGCTGCTTTCCAGTAGGTCAGCCCCTAATCTGTACCAGTGTATGGGATTATTCCTCCCCAGGTGCAGGACCCTACACTTGCCTTTGTCAAATGTCATTAGGTTCTTCACCACCCAACTTTCTAGTCTGTCTAGATCTCGATGAATGGCAGCACAACCTTCTAGTGTGTCAGCCACTCCTTCCAGGTTTGTATCATCAGCAAACTTGCTGAGGGTACACTCTGTCCCCTCATCCAGGTTGTTGATGAAAATACTGAACAAGACTGGAGCCAGTACTGACCGCTGGGGAACACCTGCGGTAACACTAGTTACAGGCCTCCAACTGGACTCTGCACCACCAGTCACAAGCCTCTGAGCTCATATTTCTAACTGGATACTTCAAGAAACTTGCTGATTAACGTGTATAGTTTTCATCTTATCACTGGGCACTTAAGTCTTCCCATACACATCCTAAAAGGATGAAAACACTTCCCAAGGATGGATCAGATTTGTCACATCTGTTTACGTGATTACCCCAGTGGCTACTAGTTTTAGACAAGCTCCTTACTCAGTAGACACCTTTAAGTCACCTCTCTGAAGGTCCTGATCCATTCTGTGCAACCTGTTCTAGGTGAAGCTGCTCTGGCAGGGGGTTGGACTAGAAGATCTCCAGAGGTCCCTTCTAAACCCTGTCATTGTGTGATTCTGTGATTTTCTGAAGTTATTACACAGAGCATTGCACAGCATGGGCTTTGAATTCCACATGAACACATAAGGATTAGGGATCTTTCTTTTCTCCATTGGGAAATACACTGCAATGGACTGTAAAACAAGTACAAAGCATTTTTTTCTTATCTGTTATAACTGATGTTTTATGACAAAGAAATGAGCAGTGTATCACTATTTGGACAGCTAGCTAAGCTAGTGGTGGAGCAATTTCCATACTTATAAGGAGGGTTTGACCTCAATTAATGAATTGTACTTTAAGCCATTACAGTACACATCTCCTACCGTGAGTTACCAAACTAATGAGGTGCAAAAGTGACAAAATCTTAATTATCCCAAGAGCTGTGACAATTTTAATGAGGCAAATTGAACACAGAGGATGATGCAGTATCACATTTCTTTCCTTTTTCTTCTGGGAATTATGTTTTTGGGGATTTGGCATCAGAGGAGTGATTGTGCAGGTTGTTACACTGTTGGGTTATATTCTTTAATCAGAGTGGGCATTTGTAGGAAGTTAAATTCAGAGTAAGAGAACATAAAAGCTGTTCATTAGGAAAATGTCTACTGTTCCCTTCATGTGGGAGTTAAGAGGAATGAGCACAGAAACTACAGAACACCATGCAGGCCTGCCTGCTGGGAAAAGCATCCTTTGGAAATGCCTAACTGCCCTGCCCAGTCCACTGACTGCAGAGAAGCCAAAGGTGGTGGCAATCTCCAGTGTCCTGGTTTGAGAACAATGGCAGATCCGTTCATGGGACTGTTTTGCTCAAGGGCCTGGACATACTTGGTGGGTGATGCTGAAGACTGGAGAAGTTCAATGTGTACCCTCAAGGAAATTTAGGGTAAGAATACTCAATTCTCAACTGTATAATATTAATTACTACATAATACTAACAGTGTTCAATAAGTGTTTTTCAGGATAACATAGTGGTGATGAAACTGGAGCTAACTTCATCAAGCTAGCTTCATCTTCAGGGAAGGGAGAGAGAGGTTAAAGAGAGCATCTGTCATTCATTTAGTGGCCGGCCCAGCCTAAGCCACAACATCCTCAGGTCCTACAGCTGTGTGGAAGGACTTGGGTCATCCTCCCAGCTGGTAGGAATTTGTAGCTGAACTCCTGATTTCCCGTGGTTCCTGTTGAGTTTAGCCAGCCTCTTTGAATGGGGTCTTGAATGCAGGGGAGATGCATTGTGGAGACTGAATATCAAAATGATGAAAAATTGCTGCTCGGCATGCTGGGCTAAGTCCTCCTCCTACTTTGAGCTTGTTAGGAAAATCTGTACTACTATAGAAAATTATTTATTAGGCAAAACTGAAAGGTTCTTGTATGAGAATATGCCAGTTTTGGTGAAAAGAGGTTTTTTTTTCAGATTCAGCAATGGAAAACGGAGAGCGAATGAAGAGAAGACCCAGTTCCAACAGTGAAGGTTTAGAGCTGACTGCTGGGACATACAGGGCTGGATCCCTGCCCCAGCCCCTCCAGCCCTATTCAAATAGAGACATGCATCTCTCTCCACTCCTTGTGACTCAGGGCTATGCCAAGCTTCACCCAATGTTTCTTTTTTGTTTTGTGCTGATTTCATGCCAGCCTTATGATAATCAAAGACTTAGATTTCTTTTCTATCTTTAGGGCTGTTAGCATCACATTTTGTTGAACTGATATATCAAAGTCGGAAAGAACAAACACCAAAACAAGAAAGGATGCTGGATTTCTTGATGTACTCAGACAATAAAGAAGTGGTTTTCAGGCAAAATCTGTGCTACATAGTAAATAAAAATAATATTTCACCACAGGGTTATATCAAAGAAAAGAACATGCAAAGAGCTTCCAACTTCCATAATTATTACTAAACCAAAAATATTATTTACATGTTCCCCAGGAAAACAAAATGTCTTTATAGTTCATTCCTTTATCAGAAAATTGAAGCAATTTGTAATATAAACTTACTCAGTCTGAAGATTTAACAAGAGGTTTTGTTGCGGATTTTCTATAATATAGCTTTTAAAACCTACATGTACCACAATTTATACAAAGAACTTATAGGGCTGAAATCGCTTGATCAGGCGAATTATCACACGCAAACCAAGAGAAAACTCTCTTGCTGACTGTGATCACTCTGATAGTGGATTTCAGTTCTACCATTTTTGCTAATGGTTCTAGCAGTACATAGCACAAATGGGCTGATAAATGACAGACATTTACATAAGTACTCCTCTATTAGAATAAAAGCTTAGCCATTGAACTCAATTAGAAAGTAAATATGTCCTAAAATTCAGCAAAGCATCTAACCTAAAAATAAAAATACATTTTTTTACTGAGGAAAGAGGTTTAATCCATTGCTTAATTTTGCTTTTGTTTCAATCTTCTAGATTGCTTTGAAAATAAAAATGCCTATTGTACCTTAACAAGCAAAATCCTGAAATTGAAAAACTGTCAATGAATAAAAAGAAATAGAAGAATAAAATAAAAAGTCCAATTCTTTCAATTCAACCCAATCTAAAGGTCTTTTCTAAACCTTGTGGAAAAAAAAAAGGGGGGGGAGTATTTACTAAATCCTTTTTGCAATTTCACAGTAAAAAAAATGCACATCAAAGACAAAGATCATCTCTAATTTTCACAGATAACTTTTCCAAGTCTGATTATTCCTGCTAACACAACTCATTACTTCTTTTGATCCTCTTGAAGCAGAAGAGAGAAAGCTTAAGACATATCCTTCTTTATCACGAAAGAATTGAAATGTAATTTTCTTGACCTATTCCCAGCAGATGGGGGATCAAAACTAAAATTCTCAGAGGAACACACTATCTTAGAGAGAAATGTCTTCTTGGATCAGAATTCAAAACAGAAAAAATCTTACTGAATTTCAAATTCAGCCAAAAATATTACTGAATTTCACTGCATTGTGTTGTTGCAGAGCCAGCAAGAAGTTGTCCAGCTGACGTCTTTCTCTTTTTTATCCAGCTCATTGGGGAGAAGACCAGAAAGCCAACCAGACCAGGGGACAGCTGAGCCAGACCACGTATGTAGCTGCTCCCTGGCCACTCATGCAGGTGGTCAGCAGGGCATGGGAGCTCGGGCACGGGCCATGCTGGTGCCTTCTGCCTCCACAGCAGCCCATCTGGCTGGGAGCAATAGGGCAGAGGAGCACCAAAACTTCTCCAGATAGGTGGAGGGGAGAAGAAACTCCAGGAAAACAGGGAGGGCTGGTTGGAAACATATGATGCAAGGGACAGGGCCAGTTGACACATCTTCCCAATTGGTTTTCTTTGAAAGTTTGGACAGAGGTAATAAATTCTCTTGAAAGACTTTGGTTTTGTCATATTGGTATTTTATGGTGAGCATTGCTGAGGTAAGGAAAACGTGCAGGCTGAGCAGGAAAAGATGTCACCATGGGCTGCGGTGTTCTTATAATGATTTAAATAGTTTGGCAGAGAGCATGTTCCAACCCTGCTGCCTTAACAGTGAGTCTCCAAATGAAAAGAAATGTTCCTCATCACATTAATTTGACCTCACTTTTGATATGAAGGACAAAGTGAGAACCAGGCAGGTCGCGCATATACTACCACACTGGTATATTTGAGCAGGAGGCAAGTTGGATGCTCTGCTTAATTGCAGTTTGAATTTCATATTGGCAGGAATGTTAGCTCCCAGCTTCCCTGGAGAAGACAGAGAGGATGAGGAAGGAAAAAGAAGGCAGAGGTGCCTATCAAGTAATTTCCTCTTGATTATTTTGCAACCTTGAAACAAAGTAAGACAAGTGACTTACCCTTGTGCGGGTGATGACTGCTAGTGCTCTCATCCACCAATATCCTGCCCTCCTGAAGTCTGTCAGCTTTGGACAGGAACAAATCATCTCCACGATGCATCTGCAGTCTGTCCTGTGGCAGGGCACTCCTATCAAGCCATGGGAAGAAGCAGAAAAGGACTATAGATCTCCTTGTAATGTCATAATTTATTTTTCCCTAGTGTAGAGTCTTTACAATTAGATCCAAGCTGGACATGTTAAACTTGCTGTAGTAATTAAATCAATGCAAGTGCAAGTACTCATCAGGCTTACTGTTATGGTCAGTAATTTCGGAAGCTGAGGATGGATACAGGATATAGTTTAGGAATTCTATAAAGGGAAGGGAAAGGAAAGGATCAGCATACGCTTTCCTATGGTGAATAAAAACATATCCATATCTAAGAATACCCATGAAATGCCATAGGTTATTACAGAAAATATGCAGCCCTTTCATTAATACATGAAAAAGATTCTTGAATTTGTATACTAATCAAGATAAATACACTGATGTGAAGTTATTTTTTATATGCTAGAAACATAATATCAGATCATAATTATTAGTTCATTTACCTTTGTAGCACAAAGAAGAAGATAGCCTTTAAGTTTATATACACAGTGACCTATAAAAAAGATTTAGAAGGAAATTTAATCTAAACCCAGCAAAAGGATACTACTTCACTGGGTGATGATTACCTTATTCTGAACAGCATTTCTGTAGTCTGGATACCAAAAGTGCTATGTAAGTAATATTATTTTATGATGACGGTATCTGTTTTGTAGTACCAACCAGTCTTATTCATTTTTTCTTCATGTAATCGTATGTTTTCTCGGTGTGAGCCACAGAGTATCTGCAGATCCTAACTTTGGGAGGTCAGGGGTTTGACACAGACTGCTTCTATGGGACGTTTTTCTCAATTTGCATATGTTGGTATTGGCCTTTTCCTGCAGCCTGAGTCCAATTAAGGATCCCTGCTGAGATCAATAAACACTGGAAATGATGCAAGTATTTGGGGAATGAGATACCAGGTTTTCCAGCATGGAGCTTGTTTGAAACAGGAGATAATGGAGTTGCTGAAAAGCCTATTTCTAAAAAAGAAAAGTCTGTTTATTAAAAAATACAGTGACTTGAGGCTTTTTTTTTTTTTCCTGTCATTTGAAAGAAGTCACTCTTATGGCTGATGAAAGACTTTTTCAGTGTTCTGTATATTTGTAATATACCAGGAACCAAATAACAGAGACATATTAAAATAAGCTTGACAATAGCTTTTGGAAGAACATTTAAATGCATTACCATATCCTCTAGTGAAAAAAAAAATATTTCTAGCAAGCATGTAACCCTTGTTGCTATCTGTATTAAATATTCATTATAGCTACTAGAATGAATGGTATATTATAAAGGGACCAATTTACTCAGCAATTGTGAGGATCAGCCTTGTGGTGTAAAAGAAAGAGAAAAGGGTAAGATTTTTTCCTGTTCAAGAAAACTAAGCTCATTAATGTAAACTATGTTATGAGACAGTAAGTTGTACAGCTATGGGAGCCATATTTTCACTGTATGTTCAGGGTAGAGACTGCCTTCAGAAAAAGTCACAGCAGAATAATGGATTTGTTGGAACTCTATCTGCAACAAACTTTGGGGCTTATGGAAAGGTATTTAAATTAATCTTTAGGTGGACTCTACACGCAAAGTCTACACCCCAAAGTCAGTAAGCCTTTGACAGGTTGTGAAGAGGAAAAGATACAGCTGTCATTACTGCAAACAGGCACATTTTTTAGATTTTTAAAGATACACGGCAGAGAAATCAAAAGTAGAAGAATTTCAAGCAGCACAGAGCTCCTCTCAGGCCCTCGACAAAGGATCCATTCATCATTCACAAAAACATACAGAATAAAACTCGTTCAGCTTTAAAATTAATTTTAATGTTTTGCCCCCTCCATCTACCTACCTGTGCATACATCTTTTCAAACTGCTTCTCCCAAGTGGTTGTGCATCACCTCTGGTAAAGACACCAATAAATCTCAGAGATGATAGCTAGGATTCTCCCTGATGTCACTGTGAGTTATTCACTCTCCAGCAAGGACTGGTAGCCAACTAGCTGTCAAGCTGCTGCTGATTGCTTTAACACAATGAAATAGGAAAAAACAGGCTTAGGAGAAATGGCTTAAATAAATCTCTCAAGTGTCATGAATACATTTGGCCAACAGATGACAGTGTAATGTATGGCAAGCAATAGCATTAGAGACATTGCACTTTGTGGGGCTAGATCCTCACTCTTGGTGCAGTTCCTGTAGTCTTTTGATAGTACTGAAAGAAAAATTACCTGAAATGCAGCATATGCATTTAGCTGGGAATATCTCTAGCCAAGGTAATGCTGCAGTAAGTACTTTCAGATTTGCTATGTAGTTTCAAATGTCCTAAGATGGTGTATTCAATGTAAATCTAACATAAACCAGTCAGACTCTGGAGATCATCATTCATCTGACAGAGAATCAGAGAATTCTATGGGATTTTCCTGAGGTAGATGTTGTTCATCAAGCCCTCACCTTGGTGCCATGCCACCACTACATCTTATTTAGTCAATGAAGGGGAGCATTTACTGCACCTGAGACAGGTAAGGGGAGATTGGTAGTGCAGAACTTAATTTCTAGCTCTGCCAGCTGGTCAGCCCCATCAAAAACTGAGACACTTGTGGGTATAGTGCAGTAAAGCCTGGTGAATTTGAGATTAGGTGCTTCCAGAATGAATTTTCACATAAATCTTGATTAAGTCCCATTTTAATCAAACAAGTCCAGACCTTAAAACCCTTTACGTGATCTAGGCTAAGACACTCCTCCTTTGGAAAAAGGAAATTAAGCACCCTTTTTTCTCTTTGAAAAGAGGAGAGCCAGGAAAGAGCTTTCTCCTTCAGCAGCAGCCACATACAGGCACCTCCTGCAGCACCACAGCCAGGAAGGTGCTCGGCTCATTACCAGGTCTGCTATAATCAGGCAAAGCACTTCTATCAGGTGTGGTCCCATTTTTCTGGCTACGTATTGCAAATCTGATACTTCTAACATGGTATACTGTTGAACAGCCCAGGCTGCCTACAGGAATGGACGTCTGTATCTTATACAAGGGAAGGAAGCAGCTACAAAACAGAGCATCCTAACTACTACTAGAAAAGCATGACTGGGGTTCTTGAAGAGACTATCTGCCTGGTCCCAGTCAGAGAGACTGCGTGCTCGGCCGGCGCGAGCACTGGAAGTAGCGTGAGTACTCTCATTCAGAGCTCTGCCCCAGCTAATCCGCAGTGCTGGCTAGGGCGAGAAGAGCTCTGTGTTCATTGAGCCATGATTTGGAGCAGATTTTACAGACTTCCTCCTCCCTCTCATCTTCTTCCCTTTATTTCACCACTTTTCAGCCATGCTGACAACCACTATTTGTGGGACTACATTGAGAGCCGTGAAGTTTGCTGTTATTGCTCTACCATTACTTTCAAATCCAGGGCACTTCCCTGATCAATCCCTTGATTCTATTCTTAATTAAAAGTTAGGCTACTTCAAACTTTTTATACAGATATAAAACTCAGATAAATGCAAAGCAATTCTACTCTCACATCAATATAAAATCAAAGTCAAATCAACAAATTAAACACTTTACTCTTGATGTTATATAAATTTTGAGAAAGTAGCTGTCTCACTGTAAATGCCAATTAAATAATTTGACTAACAGGTTAATACTGAGGCCAAAACTATTATATGATGTCTAGACCATGGCCTCAGTACCAATTATAATGCTTCCTATGTAGAATTCAATTCCCATGCAGTAACTAACCTTTTCTTGCCTCTGCTCTGGCCATCTAGTGATATAGTGTTCCCTTTGACAGAAGGCTCTTGATAAGCACATTTAATAATTCTTACTTACCAGAAATTAAGGATGATAGCCTGAAGTGCCTCAAGTTCTTAAGCTATACCAAACACTCCAAATACTTCAACAACTTTAAAGCTTTTTTAAAAATGAGAAATGATCTCTCAAGCAAAATATTCCTTACACAAGATCAAATTGAAAGCAAACTCTTGTTATGGGCTAAAATGCTGAAGGGGAAGTATGCCTTGCATATTCTGCTCAGCAGATTTCCTTACTCTCTCCCTCTCCATGACAGAGGTATAAAGGTAGACGTGATCCATACATTTCAAATTAAATATTCCCTGGCCAAGAATCAGTTCAGTTCTGACCTGACTGTGGCAGCTACAAAATCACATCACATAACAGAGAAGCGTGTGCCGCACTGACTGGTACTCACCCGCCTGGAAACCCATACCTACCTCCATTATTTACAGCCCAGAGAAGTCTCACCTAAGACAGTAGTTAAAAATAAAAATTAAATTAAAAACACTCGATTTTTAAAAGATGTGATGTCCCAAAACAGAAACGGTCATACTAAATACATTGTAAATAAAATTTAGTGGAAATTGTTGTGATCTGTGATCTGGAAAAAGGCTATTCATTCTGCAGCCCCGCATTGCCACAGACACTGCAATGTGTCCCTTCCCTTGCTCTCTCTGACTTAAATTCTGTGCCTCATTGCATCTCCATCCCCTGACAGAATAAACAGGCAGAGGTGTGGAACTCCTTTTCAAATATGTGGTGGATAATAAAAGTCTCTCCAGCCTGAAAGTGTCACTAGACAAGTTAATGGGAGCGTGTGATATTTAGAAATACATCACCAAGATCAAGAAGTCTAAGCTAGGTGCATATCAAGAGAGAAATACACGTACCTTACTCTGAATCTTTGCTAGATATCAAATTGCAGCTGTTCTTACATTCTTAGATTAAATTCTCATGGAACACATCTAGGCAGTTAAATACTGGTTACGATTGTGAATACAGAGACCTTGATCTCCTTTGTCACTGGGAAAATAGTAAACAGTGTCTATTATACTAAGCTGCAATGAAAGAAAAAAAGCAAATATCTCATTAAAGTACTAAATCTGCTTTGCATTTTGACTGTAAGGTGAGCAATAAGGAAGCTGACAGATGACAAGGTGAAAGGACAAACAAAGGTGAGGACTCAGCTTTCACTTACATGTGCTATTCAAGACTCTCTGAAGCAAATCGAGGGGCTAACAAGCAGCATGGTGCAGCATGAAACAGGCTGCAGCTTCCTGCTCTTTGGTGGAAGAGCAAAGACACACACTTTTCAGCCCCTGCTCTCTTAACCTTTCATCCTATGTCAGATTCTCCAAGTCTTTTAATCACCTTCATGGCCTTTCACTGGACTTGGTCCCTTAAGTCCATACTTGTCACGCACTGAGGAGCCCGTAACTGGATGTAGGACTCTGGATGTGTATCTCCAGTGCTGAGTAGAGGTGAAGGATCACCTCCCTCAGCCTGCTGGCAACACTATGCCTAACGCAGTCCAGTATACAGTTGGTCACCTTTGCTGCAAGGACACATTGCTGCTCATGTTCACCTTGCTGTCCACCAGGACAGACCCCTACGTCCTTTCTGTAGGGCTGCTTTCAATCAAATGAGCGTGTATTGTTGCACAGGGGTTATTCCTCCCCCAGATGCATAATTTTGTTGAGTGTCCTCTCAGCCCAATTCTCCAGCCTGTTGAGGTCACTCTGAACAGCAGCACAACCATATGGTGTATCAGCCACCCTTCCCAGTTTTGTATCAGCTGTGAATTTGCTGAAGGTGCAGTCTGTCCCATAGTCCACATCATTAATCAAGATGTTGAACAGTATTGCCCCAATAACGACACTTGGGGAACACTGCAGTACTGGTATCCAGATTGTCTTTATGTTGCTGATCACAGACTTTTGAGCTCCACAGCTCAGCCAGTTTTCAGTTCACCTCTACTGTCCATTTCTGTAATCCATACTTTTGAATTTTTTGAATGTTGCACAGACTTATGTAGGTCCAGTTTGTTTAAATATTACTTACCCTGGCCCTCTTCTCCCAAGAGTAAGTTATCCTTGTGCCAGGATTCTGAATGCCACCATCTCGTGGTCACTACAGCTGCCACCATTCTTCACATTCCTGAGGAGTTCTTCCTTGTTTGCAATAGTGAGGTCCAGCAGAGCACCTCCCCTATCAACTTCTCTATCTATGTTAGTAAGGTGTTCTCAATGCACTGCAGAAATCTCCTGGATTACTTGCGCCCTGCTATGTTGCCCTTCCCCAGAGTTTCACAGTCGTTAAAGTCCATCAGTTGACTGCCATATTTTCCAGATGTTTAACTATATGTGAATTTAGGCCTATTGTTAAGAGATAGCTGTCAATTTGTTTGTATAGCCGAGTCCTCACCATTTTCCTGATTTCTTCAAGCAATTTCTCCCATGTAAAAAACAAAAGTCCTCCCAAACAAAGTCCCTTATGTTAGTTCACTACTTGTTGGAAAGAATTAAAAATTTCTTAGGATGCATCAAGTAATGGAGCTGCTGAATTTCTCTTGCATGTACTTAGTCATATTTATTGTCTATGGAGTGATTTCTTCTAAAGGCAAGACAGCTTTGAGAGGTTAAGTATATAGAACAAGGATTTTTTGAGTGATTGTTTTATACTATCTCATAGTTCTCTTTGATTCCTTTGAAGTTTGCATGAATATGACCCAAAAGATGGTTTGAAAATACTGTCAATACTGAAACTTAAATAGCAACAATTAATGTCTGCTGCCTGTTGGATAATATAGAAACCTAACAAAATACAGATTATGTTTTCATTAGCAGAATTCAACACTGAGGCAGCACTGCTTAGAATTTCAAATTATACGTTTTACCAAGATACTTACCACTGCAATTCAGTCACATAAATATTTATATTACAGGAAATTTTTTATTTTGTGCTCTCTGTAAATCTATCTTGCTGCTAATTAAGTATGAGCAAAACAGTTACAAAAATATAGTAGAGTCCCCGGTCATTTTCCCAGGTTTCAAGGTATGTTTGCTGAGGTACAAAATCTCTTTATTGTGCAACACTGTTTCTTTTGGTCAGGTGTGAATAGAGGAGAAATTTATGGAATATTTCTGGCCCACCTGGATTTCTGGCCACCATACCAATTAGACCTGTAAAGCCTTCACTGGCCCTTCACCTCCGCCTTCAAGAGAAGCTCTGTGGCTCCTGGCAATCCGAAGCCTTCTGCCTGCCTCCCCCACTCCAAGGCTTCTCAAGCAGCTGATGATGCCCGGAGCTACATTTACCTGTTCCATTTCCAGGAAGGTGTTTGCTCTTGTAGTTCTCTAACGCTTGGGGAACTCAGGTGAGAGGGAAACTCATGCGACATACCAGTTAAAAATTCTCTGGCTCCACTGTGCCATCAAGAAAATATAGGAGGCCAACGGAGCAGAATAAGACTTTGTTTCCCAGCTTTTTGTTCGCTATTGCTCCCAGTGGTTTTCCTGCTTTGCTAACATAGTAGGGTCTTACAAGGGACAAATAAGAGCAGCAGAACTGGCAGCTCTCAAGGGTATGCAGCTCTCAAGGGTAGAGTCTCATTGCCAAAGGGACTGGTCTTACCATGAAAGCAGAAAGGGACGAAACACTAAATAAATCTTTTCTCTTGTCCTAAATGAGGTCAGGGAGTCACAGCCACTAAACTCAGTCAAGGCATTAAAAACAAGTAAGTTAGTCTCACCGGTCACAGTCAATAGTGAGAGTTATGTATAACTGAAGATAGGCTTCTGAGTCTTTTATCACCTTGAAACCTTATCACCCAAGTCAGTTGAAGTAAAGTGAGACTCCTTCAGTGGCTTTCAGGCAGGCTTGTCAGTGAGGCCACACTCACCACCATCCAACAGGCCTACATCTACTTTCATTTTTATTCACATCACAAGTTTCGTGTAGGAATGCTGACCCAGAAGTCAAAATACAGAAAATGCACTTCAAGAAAAAATAATCCCATGTCCTGTTAAGCTTTGTTTTTGACCATCATCTTCTATGTATATATTCTAAATGGAATTTTAAGAAGAGGATTTTAATCATCCATTTAAATTCATAACAAGTTGGCCGTGGTTCCCATTTAGTTTTAAAATGATATAAAAAGATCTACCAGTAGTAGACATGGTGAGTTGCCCCCTGAACAATCAGGCTTGCAGAATAACTACCAGCTGCTGGAGCAGTAAGACTTGCCTGTCAGAATGGTATTTGTTCATCTGGAATGATGAACCAGAAAACCCCTAACTAAAAATAAAAACAACAACAAAACCAAAAAAAACAACCAACCAAAAAAAAACTCCAAACCACTGCCAAACCCTACAGTTCTGCACAAACGCGGCAGAAAAATAAAACCAGGGCTTTTTCAATCTACCCTGACAGCTACAGTTATTTTATCCACTACATTTCTTATTCTGTAACCCAGATAAATCTTCTTGTCTCTTGGGTTCATGCAGAAGTTTTATATTCTTGCAGAAAATGAAGGCAGCTGCCTCCTTGCCTGTAAGGCAAAAGGGATTAAAAAAACAAAAGCAAAAAAAAAAAGAAAAAACCTCTCACTTCTTACTTCACCTCAGTTTATGATGCTTTTCCTTTGAAGGACAAAGATAAGGGGAGTGGATACCACTGGGGAAGAAGAGAAAGAACCACAACTGGTCCCCACCATCATGCCTGATGCACCATGTTTCATAAATTGTGCTCTCAGACCTCCATTTTCAAATGTACTTCAAGCTCATAGCTCAGGACTAGAGCAAAGACACTAGAAAAAAGGTAGACTAGTCAGACCTCATAGTTAAAATAAATACTTGTCTAACTTCAAGATTTTCCCTCGTTCCTGTTCATTGCACTTCTTCACTACAGACACCAATTTTAAACCTTCATTACTGCACTGAATTCAGGGAAGTCTCCCCCAGTTGACAGCAGAGTCAGGATAAAGAGCTATCAAAATATATGCAGCAATTTTTGAGGTGTTTATTTCATACCTAAGAGCTTGATTTGGAATTTGGGTTCTCTATTTTCTCTTGGCATGACAGGAACAACCATGAGTGTACCTCCCTACAAAGAGGTCACAGGCACAGAGAGAACACATGCAAAACAGGGCTCAGCGCTGAGAAGTGCAGACCATTTTCTGCCAGATTCTAAATCCCACCACTTGCATTAACTGCAAGGGTTGACAACTGTCAAGATGGCAAAAAATTAGCACCAACTCATCACATTTGTTTTTACATTAAAACTGTGATACTTCCAATGAGTTTTATCAGAAGGAATATCTAAACTTTACTTCTCAATGGTAATCTTATTCTTGTTTACACGTAAGATGGGTGAAAAATAATTAGAATACAACATTTTGACATTCTGATTGAAAATAATTGTTATTCATGGGCCTTAATTTAAAAGAAACTTGAACAAAATCATAAGAGCTATCCAGATCCAATAAACTGCCATGTCATATATATCATACATTCCATTATAATTGCAAATTATTGCAAACGTCTTCAGGTTACAGAAAGGTATTTCTGTAGGGGGATAAACTGAATTTAAGCTAGATGCAGACAGAAAGCTAGAACAGTTCTCATTTTGTTCATTTTTTTAAATTTTAATAAGTAAAATTCGTCTTTCTTTATCAGCAATAATAATAATTCAGACAGTGAGAGCATAATTCAATTCCTAAAGCATAAGATCCATTTGGAAATAACTGAAACCATTTGACTTCAGCACAGACCTCATAGAGAGTTTGGGAGAGGCCCATGGCCTGCTAGAATGGAGGCTGGACGACAAGCAGGATGCCTTAAAGCATCAAACACAGTGTTTAAGCAGCTGAATTCCACCCTGCCACTTAGTGCATCTACTTCAGTGGGAAGACCTGCTTAAAATATATTAACTTCTCTGTGGTTTGCAAATTAAAAGCCCATTAAAAATGAATCAGTGACTTTCTATTGACCTGAAGAGGCGTTGAATTAGCCTCATAAAAGTCATTGCTGGGCTATATTTGCTGTATTCTGATGTAGTTTCTTAGATTTGTTGGCAGAATATAGCCACTTTATGTTGCAAGAAACCATTTTTTCAGCTGAGTAACAACTGAACAGCTGTTTGAACAATGGGTCCACAGACATGAGAGCGAAGGGTTACAAAATCATGGCTACCATATTAGATGATCCATTTTCAGTTACACAGATTAATGAACAAAACAAACTGGCCAAATTTGGGTATTTTCACACCCCTCTCTGTGTGAAATCTTTCCAGCCTGTGAATCAAGGCTGGAAAGAGCAGCTAGTTCACCTTGTCAAATTTTAGCTTTCACATAAATAATAAGAAAAGTAAAAAGTCAGTTTTTTTGACAGACATTTCTCCAATTGTCTTACTTTATCTCCTTATATTACCTTGCATTTGTTATACAGAGAAAAAAAAATCATTAAATATTAACCATATAAACTAATAGAAATCATAATAAATAAATGACCAGAAACACCAAAAAGCAATTTTTCATGAAAAAAAAAAAATCTCGTAAGAGCCAGGCTATGAAAAATACATGCTATAATCTTTCGGAAGTTTTACTCCAGTGTAATTATTCGCAAGTATTATTTATTCTTAAAAGTTGAAAACATATACATTAAGCAAGAAAACTCATAATTCATCTCATATTTCATTACTTCAAGCCATTTCTTTATCCAATTTTGAAGTCATTGATTTGATGAATGACTTTCATTTTGTGATGTTTCATAATCTCAGTTTAGAATCCTAGATGAATTGCAAGCCACTTCATGCACATGCCTGAAAATAACTAAAGTGCAATGTCCTTAAGAGAGGATAGTGAAAAGAAAACATCAGCTGGGTGGTTTAATGTTAACGAAAACAAATCACAAAGCCACCAGGAAAATCATAATACCTTGCTCACTGTTAGTCATCTGTGACTTTAGGACTGCAGGAATATTGTACTGCTTAGTAGCATTGACAGTGATCCACTAGTCAGAGACAATAGCAGATGTTTGAGAAGAAAATGAGGAAGACGCTGTCCTGAAGAAATATGGTAATTTCTCTGTAAGACTAATTTAATTTTAATCTTCTTTTATTCTAATCCAATAAAAAATTTGGAATTGCTTATGTTGTGACAACTGAGGAATATCTCTTCTAAACATGTGAACTTACTTTGTTCCCATGTTTAATGCTATGAGATAAAATTACAGCCAATCTATGCTCATTTCATATTTCATCTTTTTGAAACTTACTAGGTATGTGAGCTAATGACTTTTGTAGGGAAAAGCAATTAAGCCGGCTAGTTACTCATGATATAAAAGCACTTTCATTGATCTACTGGTTTTGCTTCCTTTTGTATTTTCTAGTAAACCCAGCTATTTTCCAGCATTGCCAGTACTGCCAGCCTGAAAGCTTATCGCTACTGGATGATTACCTTCTTTTTTATCAGCCTTTTCCCCATTATAAAGTTATCTGGGGATCTCCTTTCCTCTTTGACTCATTAAACATTTCTTTCTTCAAGAATACAATGAAATATTTATTAAAAATAATGTGCTCTTTTCTTATCTCCCACAAAGAAGATTCTGTCGTCTGTCCTTTCTGAAATGAAAAGGACAGTATACAACTCCATGGAAATGAAGCAATTACTCTAGTAACTCATGTCATTCTGTGTCACAGAGGTTTGACCTGCAGGGCCCAGTTGATCTTTTCCTCTGGGTTGTCTCTGTAGTGAGTCTAAGTGCTTTGACCACATGGCTGAGAAGCATCAGATAGAAAACATGACTGAAAACAAAACCAGCCCTTTGATATTCTATTCTCCTGGGATGCATAAGTTGTTATTTCTTCATTGTACTCTCAGAGAGCACAGGAACTCTAGTGAGAAGGGATTTCCCTTTTCTCCCCTCTTCTGTCCTCTATTCTCCTTATATTAATACCTTACTGAAACATCAAATTGAAAATTCAACATAGAATATCCCATAGAAAAAAAATTAATTCTCCTACTTGAATTTTGGTAAAATTCAAATTCTGAGATCGTTTCAGAGTGATAGATGAGAGAGGAAACATGGGGAAACTGGGCAGTGCCAGGAAAAGAGAAGTGGCTTTCTTGCTCAGAGTCACAGCACAAGGACAAGGGCTACCCAATCATACCTATTTCCAGGGAAACACCACATCAGCAGAGCAGGGAGAAACAGCTGTTATTTTCACTCCAGCTTGGTTTCCACATAGTCAACATGTTTCTCTTCAAAAATCTAGTGCCACAGTTTGACAGCTTCTTAAACAAGAAGCATATGTTGGAGAACCTCTTCAACAAAGGCAGCATTTAGCTAAAACAGACAATATGAGAAGAGAAAGTAATAGTCCATGTTTCTTCAAGCGAGGTAAGGAACAATTAAAGAACCTTTGCCTCATGAAATTAAGACATGATTCTTCCCCATTTTATATGCAGTGCTTCATCTATCATGACCAGGCACTACCTTTCCAGTCATATGAGGTGAAAAAAAAATTTTAAATATTACCCAAAAAGTCAAATACACAATCATAGAGTCACAGCATCATAGAATGGTTTGGGTTGGAAGCAACTTTTAAAAGTCCAACTAGTCCAACTCCCCTGCAAAGTCTTTAAAGTGTAATAAGCACCAGCATTTTTAATTGGGTAAGGGAAAAATAAAGTGTTCTACCCTGCCAAGTCTCCCTGGCTATGCATATTAACATTAAATCCTCTAAATCAGATGAGCTTATTACTCTACAATTGAGCCCACTTACCTCACAATGTACCAAATAAAGTCTGAAATAATATGCATTATTAAGCTGCAGATTGACAGAAGCTTGTTGATGTGGGGCACAGTGGCTTAGTAGGTAAATTGAAAAATCATTACATGGCAATAAAAAGCTTTCCAGGTGAAAGATCTTTGCTTCATTCTTCTAATGGGAGATGAAAACTGAATTTCTACCAAATATCTGTTTCAGTTGCTGCATGCAAAAAAGCAAAGGTCTCCAGAGTGCTAGCCTATTGTCTGCCTTATCCAGGAGAAGACTTTTTTTCATTACTCTGCTTTGTCCTCAGAATCCCTTTGACATGAGCTTAAGATGTACTTTCTTTAATTTCAGTTAACATAACTTGAAGTCTTCTTCACAAAAGCTCCAATGAGCACCATTACATGGTCCTACAGAAAAAAACAAGTCTTTGCAGCATGTACCACTGCTAACAAAACTGTTCCTTCTGACTCTGCCATCTCACAGCATGATGCTCTGGGGATGAGTTGTTTCCCACAATGCTCAATTGGAGTGAAAGCTATAGCTTAGTAGGTTCATGAGAAAGTTAACCATCCATAACACCACAGACACACACTGCAGGTTCTGTAAGCACTTTAACTGCCTTTTTCCTCACAGAGTAGTCCTTTTCTCAGCTGCAGTTAGGCTGAAAATCCCTGGCAAGCTGTTGGTTAGGTGTTATCTCCTGTTTAGGTTTAAGAGCACTTGGGTAGATCGCAAATGACTTCACATCAGCATATGTGACACAGATGTAACAAGCAGGGCTGAATGAACTTTGTGGGAAACATTAACAATAGAATTCCATGCTGAATCTTCAGAATGAGAACTTATCTGCGCACACACACAGAGTAGGTCTGTGCATATTAATACCACCCATCTTTAGGTCACCAACTTTCTTCGTTTTCTGCTAATATCTTGATTTAGTCAGTAGAAAAAACTGTGAATTCCAGAGAGCAATTCCAAGGACATAAATTTGCCTTCTGCTTAGGTTCACTGTTGATAAAGATTTACACTTTCTATTGCCCATCTATACAACACTGATTAGCCAGACAACTTAGCCAGCAAAAAGATGGCTGATATGAATATGGACAGCTCAGTTGCATTTTTCTGTACACACCAGATTGCAGAGTCTAGGGGTACTGCTGGAATCTTGATGGCCCTAAAAAGGAGTTGAGAGCAAAACCAGATGTAGTCAAAAAGTGACATTGTGCTATGAACTCTTGCACTAAGGAAAAGAGGACTTGGAAACCGGCTGGAAGATTTCCTAATAAACTCCTCCCCATTAATCTTCCTTGTCATGCAAAAAGATCAGAGTTTATTCTTTCACCTGGAGAACACCTCCAATGAAATCATTATTTTGCATTTACTCTGATCTTCCTGCACTATTAAGCTCATGACAGCCATGTTGAAAACAGAAAAACATTGAACAGACTTCTGGCACAATAAGAAAATGTTTTGCAAAGGACATGTAAAATAAAGGAGGAATAACTGGATAAATGACACGTTAGAGGTCATTGCTCGGTAGAGTTCCTGCCCTTGGCTGGAGGCCACTAACTGCCATTAGAAATGCACTGGAGAGCTATCCTTTGCCAGTAAGGACAAGCAAGTCTAGCAGCTGAGCAGCAAGTTTCTACCATTCGGTGGCTATTAATTAGTCATCTGTCAGAAGATGGAAGAAGAAAATGTTTGGAGCATTGTCTCAAACTCTCCTTATGGTTCACAAGTTCCTCATCAATCTAGCTTCAAAATAAGAAAAATAGAAAATAATAGGCTCCCATTCAATATCATGGCTATGAATTTTCCTCCATTTCCACCCTTCTCAGTCACACGTATGTACGAATGCAACTCAGCCAAAAAGATTGAGCAAATAAGTTTTTCAAAAGACTTTTTTTTTTTAAAGGAAAACCTTTTTTTTCCTTTCATTTCATTTTTTCAGATTCTTTTGTTTGGACTTATAGTTTCTATTTTTAAAGTATATGTGTGTGTATGTTTATAAGACACACTAGTTCATTATGATAATATAAGCTCCAAATCAAAATCAAAAGGTTTAGTTAAAATATTTTCAATACTATTAAAGCAGAGTGATTATATATGCTTAGAAACCACTGTCATCGTTTATGCTTATTTTCAATTGCATCCTAATTTTTCCCCAGGTATAATTATTCTAGGTCACACAGTTATTCCAGATGTCAAGCACCTCTGTACAAAAACACACCAGTGAAAAAAAAAAAAGACCAGTAGAATTATGACGCCTTTTCTATGCTTTATATTCCTGTATTCATGCTCCACTATCCCCCTGCTAAGCTTGTGCTTCCAAGGTCTGGAGAGCAAGAAAACAACTGTGAAAAAGTTGTTCTTAGCTCTGAATAGCCAACTGCTACACTGTTGTAAACACCAACTACAGTCTTGTTCTTTCATGACCATCATCAAAAAAGTAGGATTAAGCAAAATGAATACATTAACAAAATGAGATTACTTGTCTCCCTTTCATTAATAATTCAAAAAGAGGAAAAATGGAGTAGTTTCCTTTTATGCCAAGCCTTAACAACTTACTTTTCTCTAACCACTATCATATTCTACAAGAGACAAGTGAACTTCACCTTCTGATGAATAACTAGACGTTGCAAGATGAATCAAAGGCTGGAGTTTTATCACAGCTACTACAGGGGATGCAGCGAAAGTAATTGCTCTTGAGTCAGCTATGGGAGTTACACTGCTAGCTATAGAGCACGAATATCCCCAAGAGAAAAAAGAAAATCTCTTGAGGACATCTGTTTACTGAAGCTCACCCAAGTATGTACCAAATGTACTTACTTGGATTTGAAAAAATTTGAAGATATCTGTATTGCTGCCACTTTTCAGATGAGAAAAAAAGGCTCCTAAGCACTGTTCGTTATTGATAGATGTGATTTTTATTTATTGTAACAAAGATAATTGAATGCATTACTTATAAATTCAGGAGGGTGTTATTCAGAAGTTGATTACTGGAATTCTACCTATAGGTCAAATTATCCTCTGGTGTATTTGCATTAATTTCAGTGGAATTATAACAAGTTTGAATCTATCCCATAGATTGCTGGAGATGCAGTTTAACATTGGTCTCTGAATTTTTCAGGTATTGTAGATCAGCCATTTCAGAGTTGAAAAATATGACAGGATACAAAGCTGATTTCATTAGATAAACATGTGAGTCAAATATCCTATAAGGTCTCCAGTGGGTAATCAATAACATCAAAGGACTCCTGATACAAATCTGTTATGCCACAATGACCAGCTGCATTTTACCTTGTACTATTAGCCTATATGTTATGGTAAATCCAAAAGGATGTGGCTGTCTCTATTACCCTCTACCATCCCAAAGCGGCTAAGTACTGCCACATTTATTTTTCCTCAACATCCAGAAGGTATGCAATGTTTATCCATATTAACAGGGTGACCAGATTGCCTCCATATCAAGGAAGGAACAGAACTGAGTTTTCAGGTCTCAACCCTCTAGAAGCCGTCAAAGAGGAGACTGGATATGAAAGCTAACATGATCCACCAAGAGCAGAGGAACACTCTGACTACTGCCATTTCAGGCAGTAGAGAGTATGACAGTTAGTGAGAGAAAAATCTGATATAATCTTACACATTTTGGGTTATTCATATTATCTAGTGCAGCACAGGTACAGATATCTATAAAAACCTTAACTGAAAGCATGAAAGAAGACGTGCTAAAACACATTATCTATTCTGGATATTCTGAACAAATCTTCATTCATCTATTGTCCTTAAATTGACCTACATGTATGTTAACCAAATAAAGACAAGGCATCCCTCACACAAGGGTGCAGCAAAACTACAAAGAGGCATCTGGGACTCTGTACCTGATCTCCCCAGCACAACCAAGATGCACTGAAGGTGACAGACTGGACCTCCATCTGAACTGCCCAGGCCAGGCAGAGAGCAGTGCCGAGGGTCAGGAGAGGAGGCGCAGAAACATACTCCAGAGGCAGTTGGTGACACCTGCCAGCTCGCCAACCTGCGGTAAGACGTTGGAGGACAACTTCAGCCTCAAGGGTATCCATGAACATACATCTCCATGCTTCTACGCTGTTCGGCTGAAATATTATCTCTCATTTTTCCCTTTCTCTCTGTGCAGCTGGATCCTTCTCTGTTCTGTGTTACAGGATTAGCAGTGTATCACAATGGGAGAAGTGATGAACTGGAGCAGTAGGCTAAAAAAGATAAAACAAACTTTTATTTTAAGACTGCTATAGCACAATGTGTTTCAGTTTTGAGGCTAAATCACAATTTTAAATCATTGAGGAGAGGGGAATGGCTCAAGTAACACCAACCCTGTAAAAAGAGGAAGAAATGTAAAAAAGCTAGAAAATTGTATTTTGGGTCAACTGAAAATATTTCATTTAGACATGAAAGAAAAATATTGCTTTCATTTCTCTGTTATGTAACTTCTTTCCCCACCTTCATCTTTTAAGGGAGATGACTTCAATCAAATTTTACATGAAAGATGCAATTTCTAATGAAAAAAAAGTCAAAACACTGTAATTGACTCAGAGCTGGAAGGGTAAATATTTATACCTCAACTGTAAATGTTCTCATTCCTTTCCTTCAAACAAAATGATTTTTTTCTGATTCAGGACTGCAGGAAAATAGAAATGCTGAAAGAGGGTAATTCCCTCAAAAAATCTGAGAACTTCTGGCCTCCTTTTTCTACAGCTCACACACGGCATGGCACTTACTTCCTATACTCCCGGTTTGACTGCTGAAAATCATTTACTATATGTACAGGTTTGCCTTTCTTTGAAAAAATTCACACGTTTATTCTTTTTGGGAGGGAGAACTGAGCAGCAAAAAATGTAGCTGCAAAATGGTCTCCATGTAAATCTGAAGACTGAGTGAAGAATGGAGGCCCCTTACCTCTAAACCTTGGAGTAGCTATGTGAAGAAGCTGCCCAGTATACTGCTTGCTCGTTCTCCTTCTTCACATTACAGAACTCAGAGCAGACCCAAGCTACCACTGTGCCTTATTATTTAATTCAAGCTGATTTTTTTTTCCTTTTGTATTATTTCCGCAGTAAGCTCCAATTTCGCCTCAAGTTCTTGTTTTCAAAAATCCAGGTAGCACTTGACAGCAAAATATTCAATGTTCCTTCTTTATTGTCAGCAATGTTTATGCATCTGGGTCAAATCTCCAAGCCAGAGGAAAGGAATTGCTTTCAGAGGAGTTGAATTTCAATTTTTGAAGAAATATTTTTCCTGTAGGAGCATTTAATTTCTTGACTGGGTCTGTAAGCCTTTGCTCTCCTGGCTTGAAGAGTTACTCTGGGCTTCTGCATGACTGGCTGATGCAAAAATTGTTCAGTTGCCTCATCCTTGCTGGAAGAAATGCAACCTATGTTTCCAGCCACCTTTTAGTTTTGTGGATTTGGTACCCTTTTAACTTTTCAGTCCCTGTACGCCCTGCTGTTTCTGCTTCTAAGATTAACAGTGCTCTGAAATGCGATTTGGGTGATAACTACTGGACTAGATGCTCAAGTATAGCAAAGTAACTTCCAGCATATCTTCTGGGAATAATATATATCTTGCTGTAGAACAGTTAACACCCCCCACCTTTCCCATAATGTCAGCATATCTCAGATCCTCTCAGATCCTGCTAGACCAAAACAAACAGGATTTTTCACTGTAGTCCTCACACTGCCAATGCAGGAGCACGCTGGAAGACCTGCACCACCACAACAGTTATCTAAATTTTTTGGTTTTTTGGGAGAGACCCTCACTGTAGATTTAAAACAGCTTGAAAACTATAACTGCCACAGCATGAAGCTGACACTAGGCATTTTCATACAGCACAGGCAGTGCATTTGAATGGTAAGACAACAAGGCTTTGCTGTCTTTTAACGTGAGTCACTCTTCAATACACAATCACTTTATTTCCCCTTCACATTTTCATCCATGGTGAGAAAACATTACTGTAAAATTGAATTTTTCTGTCCTAGCTGTGACCACTAGCAAGAAGGAGTACTGTAGGCAAACACAGGATTGCTTTTCACCTCTTCAAAAATATTCCTATCTGTAGGACATAAATATCTTTATGACTGCAATTAAAAATTTGTCCAACAGCATACAGATGTCAACATACAAAATAGTCCTAAAGGGTGCTATAATGACAATGGACTTACTAATACCTCAGCTGTACCTTTATGAGAGAATTTATATACTTTATACAATTTGAGATTAAGAATTTTACAGAATAATTTGGCCAGGTGGCTTATTCTCAGTGAAATTATGGATTCACAGTTTAGTTACTCTAGTCTTTGTCATTTAGACCACTTAGGATTCAGTTGCCTGACAATTCCCATTGTAGAACTTTGCTTTCAGGTGTCGATCTTTGCCACATTTTAGTATTCAAGATGGATGTCTTCTTTTAGATTAAAAATTTATGAAAAGTTTTAACTGAGGTCACCCATTTCTGAGGAAAGTGATGAAAAAAATCTTTCAAAATGTTACCTTTAATAATTCTCCAGTTCCTTCCTCAGTTTCCCAATGAATTAATTTTCTTCTATCACTAGATAACCTTCAGTCATTTCTTCCACATGCAGTGTCCTCTATGTCTGTGTGAAGGAAGAGAAAGGAAATGTAAGTGTAAATATTAAAGCTGAGGTGTCACAGGAAAGGTGGTATCACAAAAAAAGAGTGGTTAGGACCCAAGAGACACACACATTTTAACTCTCTATTTTATAATGTAAATACTAACAATGAAGAGAATCAGTTAGTAAAGCCATGTAGTTTTTAAAGTTATGTATTCTTTTTTGAAATTAAGACATATGTCAGGGGTCTCACTCCTTTCTGGTCTACCTTCCTAGACATTTCTTTCCCATCACAACTGACAAGATCACATACTGTCATATCTTTCATGGCTGTCTTTGAAAGAGCTCTGCCTTTAAAAGGACTCAGTTTTATCCTAATATTTATGAGGTACAAATTTACTTAAAGTTCCTAAATTATTTACCTGTATAAATTCTTAAAGCCAAATAAAATACATTTTTTGGGGGCAGTAAAAAATGAACTGACAATATAAAATGAGTTACTCCAAACAAGTGTTAAATGGTACTTGGAAAAGGAAATATTTTTCTTATTTCAGGTGTTTGTTTATATTTCCAGAAACCATTTCTTTGGGATTTTCTTGTGCATTACCATTACTTTAATACCTGCATGCCTCACTTGTATATGGATTTCATCATATTCAAAATTACTCAAAAAATTTGTAGATATTTATGAATGTGAATACATGTGAATATGTATAAAACTCAAAAAACTGGTAGGTGAAGGGAGGTAAAATATTCCTCCTTGGCCATATAAGTTTATTCATGGTGCATCTATGAATCTATCTCTGGCTCTGATTATTGTGCACTAACCAACTCTAAGCATTTAAAAAACATTAGCCTTGGTGTTTAAGTATTGGAGTCCTTTTGCACTCTGCACCTTCACTATAAATTTAATTCTAGGTAACAAATTTTGCAGAAAGTTCCCTCAACAATTAACATCAGAAGTTGCTGCATAGAACTAGAGAGAAGTAAATACACTGAAATCCTTAGAAAATATTTGCTGTGAAGATTAAAACATAGGCTTTTCCCTATCACATACATTTTGGCTTTTCTCAGCAAGTTGAACAGCTTTTAAGGTGGGGAATAAATTCGTATTTGGATTAAACTAAAGGCAGATTCATCATTTCCTTTACACTTCCCTGTGCTTCAAGCTAGTCGTAAACCTTATTTAAGCATTTGAGAACAACTCGGCATATCTTTTCAGGAGCACAAATGAAGTTATGCATACCAAAACTCTTTGTCTTGGGGTTCTTGTGTGTACGTCCCCATAGGCCATGAGCAGTCAGCACTCTAATAGACACAATCACAACAAATCTTTTCCTTTCTAAATTATTTGGATTACTTAACTGGTACAAGTTTTCTTACTGCTCTGTTTATCTGCATTTCTTCTGGTATGCATGGATTCTTTTGCATATCTGCCAGGCCATCCGTACAAGAACATGCTTCCCATCCTTTATTTACACCGATGCCTACAGACCTAGGTTCAGGTCCCAGGCGCCAGTATCACCAGCTCTCTGCTAATGCACATCAACTAAGTTTCAGTCATCTAATTTTCATTTGTTTTCAAAGACACAAAGGAACTTGGTTTTAGAAGAGGAGGTTGTTTTCAATGGGAAAAAAATGCAGTCTTTTTGACTGCTCACTGTTTTGGAAGAGTCTGGGCTGCTTGATATTTGAAAGTATTCCCCAAGTGGCCATAACTCCCGAGTATACACATTAGAGACAAGAGGAAAAGCAGCATGACTTACGACTCCTACATAAGCTGTATCTTACTCTCATGCTTTTCCTGACGCATGAACTAATTTTCATCTCCTAGTCCCAAGGAAGAAGGTCAACAAAGGCCTCACTTTTTTCCCCCCAAAACTGTAGCTCATCTTTTGTTAGTAGGGCTACTGGCAATTTATTGCTCTTGCTTGTGAAAGAAACCAGGATGATTTATTTATTTTTTTAAAAAACAACTGCACAAAACCCTCTACTCTCTAGTACATTTCAGCTACTAATTTTCACAAACTGGTACCTGGACTAAGACCAGAAATTAAATCTATTTACTTGTTCTGAAACCGACTCCTTACCACCAGCTGATGAGGTTTATTTGCCTCTGAAGTTTTACACACAGATGAGTAAAGCAAGATATTTTTTAAATGCATGAAGCAAAAGCTCAAGAAGCAGTGAGCAGCATGAGTAATGAAAACTAATCATTATTTTAAACATATGCCAGATTTCTCACCAAGAGTGTTTTCTCTGATAATATTAAATGGTTTCACTTACCTGTGATCTCTGCCCTGATTTCATTAGGAGTTCTGCCTGAATCTCATATGAGAATAATATGTTACAGTAAGAAGGTATAAAGACAAGAAGGACAGAGGGGAGAAGAAGTGAAGTGAAGGTCTCCTGCCTCTCATTATCCAGAGGATTAGCTTGACGGGCTTGACTTGAAGCTGACTGGGCACTTTATGGTACATACTCACAGACAGATCACGAGACCAGGAGCCAAAAGATTTGAACTGTATCAAAGCTAAAACTGAAATTTCAGTCCTGGGAGACATTCTGATATTTCAACTTTTGCTTCTGTTCTGCACAGAAAGGAAAACTTTCCATTGGGAAAACTATTTGGTGGCAGATTAACAGCCCATTCTTGTTAGACTAAAATGCTCTCTGATATTGGCTAAACCATTTCCCTTGATCATGCAAAACACTACAAGCTCTCCTTAAGTTTCGCAGATGCGTAGTAAAAATTTACTGTGTCTCAGTGGCCCTAAAAAAACAACAATGCTAACAGTAACACTTACTTTCCTAATGTATAAGTGTGGCGGTGTCGCTCGGTCCGCGACAATAAGAAAGAATTAAAAAGTATAACTACCTGTTGAAACAAAAAAGGGCTAAATTCAATACTTCTATATTTTAAAAATGGTAATAAATATATAATAGAATTGTAACAGAGGAATGTAAAATAACACTTAAACCCAGAGCAGACTCAGGTTTGTAGTACACCTGCTATAAGTCAATGAGGAAGTCAAAGGCCAAATGACAGGAGGTTTTCACCATAAGTATTTGAGGATGAGGTGAGGGAGTGTCAAAAGGATAATCAAGAAACTATTGGGAAAAGATTTGTCACAGAGACTTGAATAAAATGTCTCAGCAACAGTAGCAAAAACTTGAAGAAAGCTGCAGAAATTTCCCTGAATGTTCCTGTGGCTAGGCAAGCCAGGTAAGATACAGAAGATACTAAGCAAAAGAAGATACTAAAATTCCAGCTTTTGAAGAATAAAACCAACAGATATTTTTCTCTCTGTGGGCAGGGCTCTGAGAACTAGATCTGCCAGAGTCCCTCAGAGCTCCAGCAGCTACCACCTAATGCCTCGGGTAGTGAGGATCAAGCAAAGCAGCCAGACCTGGAGAAGAAAGAGGATGAGACGTATTTATGAAGAAATAAGGAAGAAAGGAGGAAAGTGGCTCAGTTATTACAAACAATAACAAGCACTGCTTTAAAATGTTTTCATTGCAAAGCTTTCAAGAAGGGCAAAGTTTAAAGTCTTGAAGTTTAAAAGTCTTGAAATACTTTTGGTTAATTTTCCCCTCTCCCTTTCTTTTTCCATGCCTTTTTTTTTTTTTTTTTGTTAGCCGACTTAAAAGGCAATGGGGGAGGAAGAAAAATGAAAACCAGGATAAAACGTGTTTCATTTTCATATTTTCTTGCAAAGACACTGTATGCTTTTCTTTTGTTCTTATTACTGAAGGTGTGAAAAGGAAAAATCCTTTTCCATCCTCAAACAGCTGTGCAGCCTGTTTTGTCAAGGGCCAGGAGGGGAGTCATCAGTGTGGGAAACAAATGAAATGGAAAGCAGGTCAGGACAAATGCATAAACATAATTGGATGCTTCAGGGATCAGGGATCTAGATCATCAGGGGAGGGACTTCAACACACTTCAAGAAAGCAGACAGTACTGTGACACAGGAGAGGAGATGATGTCTTTCCCTCGGGTCTCAGAAAAGCAGCTAAAAAGATAATAGGGAGGAATTAAGGAAAACCAAAGTCAGAGAAGGGCAAAAAGAAATTAGACTGAATCAGGAAAAAAAAGCAAATGGATCAGGAATGTGAGATTCTTGCTAGCTAGGGAAAGAAGACCATCAGGGAAATAAAAAAGTTATTTGGTGTTGTATCCAGCAGAAAAGAAACAAATGAAAGTTAAGCCAAAGAAAAAAAAAAAGTGATAGACCCAAGGAGTCACATGCGTAGTGCAGAGTAGTACACCTCTGCAAGGCAATCAGGCAAACATGGTGGTAGGTGTCAGTAAGGAGTCAGACAAGAGCCAGAGTCAGCACAAGAGAGGTGGCAGGAGCCATGGGAGAGGAGATATGTGAAAGCAGGCTTAGACACACTTTGAAAACCAAAAGATCTTGCATCAGATCAGTTCTAGTGTTGAAATTCTACTGTCAAAACATACCTAGAGGTACAGCTAAGCTACAAGCCACAGAGGATGTAAACAGTCACAGAATCACAGAATGATAGGTGTTGGATGATCTGGGGATCATCTAATCCAACCCCCCTGCCAGAGCAGGTTCACCTAGAGCAGGTTGCACATGATGTGTCTGGGTGGGTTTTGAATGTCTCCAGAGATTGAGATTGCACCACCTCTCTGGGCAGTCTGTTCCAGTGCTCTGCCACCCTCAAAGCAAAGAAGTTCCTCCTCATGTTTAGATGGAACTTCCTACGTTCAAGTTTGTGCCCATTACTTCTTGTCCTGTCACTGGACATCACTGAATAAAAAGACTGGTCCCATCCTCCTGACACCCACCCTTTAAGCATTGATAAACCCAGCCACTGACCCATATTTCAGCTTGAAATATAAATATATAACTTGAACTCAACAAAATTGCTTTCAGAACACTGGAAAAATAGGCTGAATGATTTAACCCCCATAAATGACGACACTGTGCATAGATTGGCTGCACAATCAACAACTGCATCTAGACATTTAGCATGCTAAGTAATAATTCTCCTGCATCAGTCAATTAAAGAATCTCTAAGTTCACATTAACATAACACACACTAACTGCACCCAAGGAACCATTATCACATATCACATTAATATTCAACATTCTAATGGCTCCCCAGGCAGGCATTGTCAAGATACACCCAAAGGGCCTCACTGGGCCTGTTACAGCATCATGTATCCAAAATCTGTGGATTAAACACTTGTTTAATAGGCTCCAATGTGAGAGAATATAGCAGGTACTGCCCATAATGTCAGTCATCCATGGGTAATGGGAGAAACTAGTACACTTCCAGCGGGAATGACAAACCAGATTCAAACTGATGGCAGCAGCACAATCGTTCTACCAGTGCCTTTCATAGACTGTAATGGACACAGACTTCCCTAGTATAGTCTAAATTAGATAAATGATTATACTATACTTGAAAATTGCAGAATAGTCACAAAAGGGAAAAAAAAATAACGAACAAAAAACAACTTCTCAGAATGATGGAGAACTTGACAGGAACCCTCAAAAAGGAAAATTCCTACTTAACATAGCCTTCTGCTGTAATTTTGTGGACTACATAATGGTGGAAGAGATCATGCTGTATAATTTCCCTCAATACACATTCATTTGCATTCAAAAGCACATTCACTTTCACTCGGAAGCTGTTTAACTCACAATACTGGCTTCTAAACATCTCCTGTGTTTGCCCCTGAAAGGAGATGCTATTTCGGAGGACATGGAAAATGGTAGAAATGCAAAGCACCTGGCAATAAGTTTGAATCCTTCCATTTTTTTACTATTAACAATCTGGCTATCTCTGCAGTTCCTGTGACTATATATATATGGTCTTTTATTACTGCCAAAAGAAACTGCCCCACCTCATATTGCTGGAGGTACATAATTCTTCTGAACCACATTCAGAAACTTCAGAGAGTGGCTTGAAAAGAAAAGAGAAAGATGAGAAAAGAAAGAAAAAGCCCTTTTCTCCAACAATACCTGACCTAGATGAAACATATAATAGGAGTTACAATGCAGACCTAAAACAGCACCAATATAACTGATCTCAGTCTACTCAAGTAATTTCACTACTAGTGGTATCATAGAAATTGTTGCAGTGCAATGACCCTTCTCTGGCAACAGCGGGACAATTTATAAAAGATGAATTTTAAACTAGGCTGCAGAGTGAAAAGCATGTTTCTAGAGCTCTCTTTGCTCATGAGCTAACTGTTTCAGTATTAGCTTTGTTTTTTGCCAAGGACCATGGTTTTGGTGTACTCTGGTTAAGGTCTGCCAGCAGAGCCACACAAGCAACCCCATATAGCATAGAAAGAAGTAGTCCTGACCAAAAAGTGCTTTTGCTGATAATGACTTACATTAATCAAGCGAGCTAAAGCTACTATCTTGAGAAAAAAAATAATTGAATCACAGTAAGGGAAACGTAGGGTACCATGTCACTTACATTGTTACAGCAGGCAGAGCTGCTAGAGTGGAAATAGCCACAGAAATGTAAAGCTACTGGAAGGTGGTTTCAAAGGATTGCAGTTATCTAAGCTAGAGTTGGTG
Source organism: Tringa tobata (assembly GCA_033628505.1). NCBI lineage: Eukaryota > Metazoa > Chordata > Aves > Charadriiformes > Scolopacidae > Tringa > Tringa tobata. The sequence goes on from JAHREE010000183.1 coordinate 3,487,719, forward strand.
TCTCTTTCTATCCAGCTTTGTCAGCAAACTATTTCTTCATGACATCTGTAGAGCTGCCATTCCAACAGCTTTTTAAAATGTCTGAAAGATGAACTTTGGTGCAGAGGAACTGGCACCTACTGAATTTAGAAATTCCAGTCAAATCTTCAAAATATACCAAGCCATATATGTTGAAGTCTCATCATATAGGTAGGGATTTTCTTTTTATTTTTCTTCTGAGCTTTTAGAAATCAAGCTTTCCAATTAGTTTCTACAATTAGAAGCTTATTTTGAAAAAAAAATTATTCCCACAAAATCACATCCTTCCAGGGTTCAAACTCCAAGTGTCATGAGACTTCTGATAAAGCAAGAAATGGCAAGTTGAAAAAGGTAAAGCCCATACTTCTCTGCTCTTGAGGTGCTACAGAGATCTAGATAGGCTTTATTTTACTATTTTGTCTTGCCCAGCAAAAACTGTCTGCAAGGACATCTCAAGGGACCTGCATACTGCATTCATTTTTCCATTCACTTTTTCATGACTTCCCGAATAAATACAGTGGGGCTTTTGTGTTTGTTGGTTGGCTGTGGATTTTTCAGTTCAGTGTTTTTCTAATTAAAGAGTTAATTTTTCTAATTAGAGTTAAGAAGGAAAAGAAAGTGTGATTGTTCTCTATACTAGAAACTATTTGCACAGACTTTATGCTGTGGGACCATTCAGCCATGAAGTACCACAAATGTGTCTGATAGCTGTAGCACAGTGGTATTCATTTTGTTTCTGTTTTAACCAGCTTCATCCACGAGTGCTCTGAATTTCCTTAAACCATTTAATTGAGCAGTATCTATAAAGCATGACACAGCCAAGGCAGCCAGACTGGACCGTGGCATTATTCTTTTTTTTTTTTTTTTTTTTGGTGTTACAGCAGCCTGTATCACTCCATGAGAAAAGAAACCTATGGGCACTGAGGTTCAGTTTGAACTCCTAATGTGAGCAAAACCACTTGCTTGCTGGATGATCTGAAATTAAAATCTTTTCCCCAAATTTGTTCAAGCAAAAATAAGTTTCAACAAGCAAATATAAAGGAAGATTCATCCAAGAGGCTCCTACCACAGATAAATTATCCTAGGTAATAAGCACAGCCATAGACACAAACTGATTTGCAAATGCTAAACATCTTTAAAAGTGCATGAGTAACTTGGAAGTCTGAGTCATGTATTTAAAAGACAGTTAGGCACCTTGGTCCCACCAATTTCTGGTGAAACTCAAGATATGTCTTTCTGAATTAGTGGTATTCAGTGCAGAAATATCAGCTTGGCCAAGCTTCATTCTGCCCTGCCTGGCCCTGCCTTTTATCACACCCTCTGTTTTCCAGCTAGGATACCCTTCTTCATCTAAGTGAAGCCTTACTATCATCTTCTCTGGAAACCCCTGAAACCTGTCCATTTGTAAAGAAAACTTGAAGTTAATGCAAACCCCCTATAAATCACTATGGGCATATCAATGCCTATGCCAGCTTCAGTGAGAGATTTCCCAAGTTGTAACTGAGCAAAAGCCTGTGAGAATACAGGGACATGCAAATACATTAGATGAGGTCTGAAAGCTGGAGACCTGTGTCCCAGTTACTGTGCATTGCGGAAACATGGCTATGGTACTGCTTTGATTACGGTCTTACTCTGCAGCTATCTTGTATGGCTCTTCTTCCATGATTTAGATATACAACAAGAAAGAACACACTTAAAAAGTCAAATAAAAATGTCTATAGCTGTTGTCACAAAGACATCAGAAAAGAGCTTTTTAATACATTTTTTTTTCAGGAAAGATTAACACAGCTGTCTGAGGGGTACTTGGTAACTCAGACACTCTCTATAACAGCTGAGAGGTATCTCAACTGAATGGGGCATTGGGACTTAAAAAAACTTTATAACCAAAAGAAGCAGCTTTATATTGTGACATAAAGTAGAATCCCACTGTAGCAGTTTCCTCTCAGACTCTGAAGACTGCAAAGACTTGACAGCAGAAGAGAAAAGAAGCCTCAGTTCTCAGCATGCTTCCCCCCCTTAGCAATGTACCCAGCTATCACACCTCCACTGGGACGCCAGAAGCCAGGAGAAGGTTATCTGCTCAAATGTGACTACTTATTTTTCTTCAGACGCTTTGCTTAACCTTTATTTTCTGCAAAATGTCTTAAAACTAACACTTCAGGTCTATCACTACACAAAAACCTGCCAGACATTAGCAGCAAGTCTGACTGTACTAGCTAGAGGCACAAAAGTGAATGTGTAATTATAATTTCTTTCATGCTGTGAGCAGGGTTACTCCTTTTGAACTTAAGGTCTCAGTTCAAGTCCTACCAGGGAATCCAGCCTTACATGTGGTTGAGGTTCATGCACAGCCAGATCATAGAGCTGTCACTGCTTTAAAGTCTAACACTTTTCAATACTCCCCACAGAACAAGATCTACAGCTATGCCAGCATGGTTGCCTGAATAACAGAAATAGGAGAAGCAGAGCCAAAGATAAAAGAAATACTTTCCCATGCACTGAAAACTGAAGAGCTTTCAGACTTCGGGTTCTTCATAAGGTCCTTGATAACACCAACAGCTCCAACACAGAAGACTTCACTGCTATGAGCTGACAATGCAGAAAGGATGTGAACGGATGCAGAAAGAGAAATACTTTTTTTTGGACACATATCCCAAGAAATGTGCAAATGTTCTTATTTTGCTTCCTCATTATTTCCACAGGGGAAAAATAAAAAGAAAAAAAAAAAAAAGGAGGACAGACAGAAAATGATGAGGTTCTCCCCTTCAGAACTGACTAGCTACTCTTGCCTACCTTTTCCTAATGAAAATTTCAAAACCTGAAAGATTGACTTTTAAACATTTTTGTTCTCCCTTCTCCATATTAAAAACTAGGATGTGAGGAAAAAAGAAGGGAAAAAAGATGGGCAGGACTGGAGTAAAAGAAGTAGAGAGACAATTGAATTGATGGAACAAAAAACAAGCTCTGAATAATTATCTCATGGCTACCAAGTTACATGACTAAGAGCAAATTATCTATCACCTGTTACAAAGTGACATTTTAATCATCAAAATTTCTTCAATGGTAAATTTTGATCACTGGACAATTACACTTGCAAACCTCTGTAAGCTTATTTAAGACAAATAGTTAAAATGCTTCCAACAAACAAAAGATGTCAGCTCTCCCACACAAGTCCTATGCAAATGTCCTGAAGCTCATCAGCCCTTAAGCATCAAATAGGAGCTTTGGGTGTTAGCATTTCTGACAAATGACAGGTTCACTTTCTGTACCTTTTGTCTTCTCGATGAACCCACTGTCTTATTAGAGTGCATTTGTACAGTATGCATGTGTGAGGGCTATAGTTGTGTTTGGGATTTATGTAATAGTAAAGCAACCAAGGCTTTGCTAAGACTGTAGGGTAAGTGCTGCCCATGTGTGCCTGTTGTCTTGGTCAGTGTGTCCTAAAAACTGCAGACATGTTAAAGTACTGACATGTTTTCCTTCTAGCCTACGAACACAGTTTTACTTCTTATAAAAAAAGGTGCAACAAGTAAGGGTGAGCACTCGGATCTGGCTGCAAATGGGATAAGTCCAGAGCATGCACTCAGACCCAGGAGCCAGAGAACATCCCCAATTCCCACAGCACAGGCACACCTGCACTGAATCAAAATTCAGTTTTCTAGGCTGCTTTAGATTTGAATTGCCTCTGACCTCATCACGTGCTGGGCAAGAATACATCCTGGAGAGGTGAGGAATACCACAGGGAGAGCAACTCGCTCTGTGAATGCCCTTGAGCTGAGGCTAGAGGGAGTTCAGTCTAGTCCAGATAACCTGCTGTCCCCTTGCTAAATGAGGACTCCAGGCACAGATTCACTGAGCTGGGATGTGAGGGAGGAGGATTAGGGATTTCCCCTTACCCATTATCTCACAGCTTCTTTTCTTCTAGCACAGATGATCAGCACCTGTCCTCCCAACAAAACCTTGCAGCCTCTTGAACAGGAGCAGCCCTGTTACCGCTCAAGGGGAGCAAAACAAGAGGACTGATGGATTTTAAGAGGAGGAGGACAGAGACTAAATATCTCTTCGTTGCCAGGACTCTTGGCTATGGGGTCCCTAAATAAGACCTTACTAGGACAGCCTGGCTCTTACCAGGGCTCAGATGAGTGGTATGATTATGGGAAATGCCCCTGTCATGTCTGGGTTTGTGTGGCCTGTCTTTCCCTGTCACACTGCCCATGTACTGGCTGGGGAGACTCAGGCCTCCCAGTCCCACTGGAGTCCTTCTCCCCCTGCACAGTGCTCCTGCAATTCAGGACATTACATGGAGGGATGCAACAGCACCCTCTTTTGCTACTCTGCACTCAGTGTCACAGCACACCCATTAATCAAAGGCAAACCTTGCCAAACAATGTCTCTGCCCATCTGCTTCTAAGGCACAATAGAGCAACAGAAGAATGTTTAAATCCCCGAGAAAAAGATAATAATTTTCATTCCTTTTTCTTTTTTTTTTTTAATCAGAGAGGAATTTGTGGTACAATTTTGAACCTCAGCTTTGACAAAACAGAAAAAGGATGACTAGGCTTTTTGCCTGAGTACTAAATGGTTGTTACTGCTGCCAAAATATGAGCACAGCAGAGTAATGGCACCCACACCAGCTCCCAGTGGAGATTTCTACCCAATAACAGATGTGTGCATGAAGATGTAATGAAATGCCTAGCAAGGGAAGCCAACGGTACAAACGAACCACAATAAAAATAACAAGCAACATCAAGAGAATCATGTCTCACTAAGTGATGTCAGATGGTTGGTGCTTAAGCTGTTTATGGGGCATCAATGGAATTGCCTCAGCAATGAGATTTAAAGGCCTGCTTGTCAACTGCTTTGGGGTTCACGGTGCTGCTATTGCCAACACGAGGCAAGCACCACACAAAGCTATTGTGACTTCATGGCACTTTTCAGTTATAAAAGGTCTATGATTCTATGATCAAAAATCTGACCCAGGAAGCCTGCCACCACTTCACTTCTGACATGACTGTGCCAAGTTAATTGTTTGTTCCGTCTCTGCTGGTTAATTGCAGAAAGAAGAACAACAGCTTTGTTCTTGAGTGCTCTCTGCCCAGTTGGCATCAAAAGCTCACATGAATACAGCAATGTGTGATAATTATCCAGAGAAATCCAAGGAGGGTGGAAAGCAAAATGCTGCTATTGTTACTCATCTTAATTGACAACAGGGAAGGAAAACTGAATGAAATACTCAAAGGAGGACAACAAGGCTGCCACTTTGAAAAAAAGCAGAAAGCTACAGATGGTTGTCATGTCACAGAGCTGCCTCAGCTGTTCATGACACATAGCCTGCATTAGTGCCAAGCTGTCTGAAACACAGTTTGAAATGGTCAACCAGAATCATAAATGGAGTCCTTGAACATACACAGTGGAGTGTCAAATATGACCTTAAGAGTTCCTCTCTTGAGATTGCAGTCTAGTATGTCAAAATACATACATCAAAGTATTTCCAAAAGGACTGAAAAGGGCAAAGTATCATTCAATCCACAGGATAATATACATCAGAAAACTGACCTATCTTATTCACAAAATATACATCACTAGCAATTTTCTTTGTGCTTTTGTTTACATACATGTTTGTTTGTCTGTGCTCTGGCCCATACAGATTTAATGGTAAGAAGCCCCACTTACAGCTCTTTTATTTTACACAGATGTTGTTTTCAGATATTTAGCTGTGACTTTTACACTGTTTTAAGAAGTACAAGAGAAAGGAACAGAGATTATACCCAGACGCATTGACCGAGGGTATCTGCAAAGAAAGTGTCTACAAAATGATTCACCAATGACTTTCATTACATAATGGAAAGACTGATCTGCACCATTAAGAAAGTATTTCATCACAATCAGGTAGGAGAACAGCTCTGGGTTGTGTCAGCCACAGCAGGGGTTTTGTCAGGAATAGTTGCCCAAGGGACTAGCCACAAAAAACAGACTCATTTCATAGAAGCCACCAAAGGATAATCCCCTCGCAGTGAATTTTGTTGACTACTCATGCAGAACAAATCTAAACAAGCATTCCAGTGGTGAAAGGCTCTAAAAATTGTTTCAAAGCTGTGAAGTTGTCTTTCAGTCACCTTTAAAATGGTTCTTCTCATATGGAGCAAAGGATGCAAACAAATAATTAAAAATGTGGAAACCTGCCACATACGTATGGAATTTCTAAACGGCATTTAGGGTCTTGAAAGAGTGGCAATTAATATGTTCAGAGAATGAAATCTTTGCTTAATTCCACAATAGCAAAATTTCTGAATAGGCAGGAAAAACTCAAGTATAATATAGCAACATGCCAAGGTAAAATACCCTTAGAAAAAAAGAGGGAAGTCAGAAGACAGCACATCATCAACTTAAAGCATCAAACTGTGCCAGGGAGTAGCCCAAGCTGACACTTCCCCACCAAGCCGATGACTGCCTTCCCAGCAAGAGCTTGCACTGGGGTTGTCTGCTCAGCAGTGTCCCTGTCTCAGCCACTCACTATGTGTGTTAGCCAAGAAAAAGAGCAACACCATGTGCGCTTATAGTTTGGGTGCCATCCTGTTCCCAAGATTCCACATGCATAAAACACACCCAGATGAGTGTGATCTAAAGAGCTACAGGGTCCAATAACAGCAAAAATCATGACTACTACCCTGTTTTCCTCTCATGGAAAGGGCTGGATCCTTACATACTGCTGAGGAGTCTGGCTGCAACCCAATAAAGCACTAAAAAGAGCGCTAAACTTAAGTCTATGGGTAATCTACAAGGGTGTTATTTGCATACTTACAGAAAGTAGGTGATTAAGTTTGATGGAGGTAACACTCATCAGTGATTCTTTTTTTCCCCTGCAGACTTGAAAGCATGAAGTTTCTCATTAGTCTGATTAACCCTTTTAGGCTAAAAGGAATACAAAATATGAGGAAAAAAAAATAAAGTCCTCCTGAAAAATCACATACAATATGTACTTTTTCTCAGACCATCTACATGAATTAAATGCATCACCTTCTTTATGGGGAACAGAGGCAGAAAATAATATAGATAGAAGTATGCCTTTTGCTACCCTCTAGCCATGCTTCAGTTCTGGTTTCAGTTGTGGTTGGCATCTCTGGTACTATAGCAATACAAACTGCAGTACATACAGAAATTTTAAGAATAATAGCTGACATCTGTCAAACTGGAGCGCCTTCATCACATAAACCCAAACAGCTAACACTCAGGGGATAAGTGTTTATAAAAATCTTTTCTACAGAAAAATTACTGTGGGGTCAAGATTCAGATTACATGCCACTGCAAAATGGGCTATCTGCTCCATGTACTAGGAGCAAAACCAGAGGATATATAGCAGAGAATAAACCTGCTTCCGCAGGGGATTAACCTGGATGACCTGACAGGGCATCTGTTTCCATCGGCAATTCTCATTCATTATACTGCTTCATGTGGCTCTCCTGAATCTTGTGCTGAAACTGGAACTTGTAATTTACCTTGGACTTAAACCCTAGGCTTCAAAAAAGCAAATCCTTTTAAAGAAATTGGCTTATTTTCAGAAGGCAGCTCCTTGGTTTATAATCCAGGAATCTAAAAAAGTTCCCTAAACTTGTGGAGGATCAGGTCTGTGCTTTACTGAGTGTTCATTACTTTCCCTAGGAGAAGAGTTGGTATTCTCTTCAGTCTTGCTTTCTGCAGGATCTGTGTGTCTGTCACGTGCAGGCATGCATCTGCATACATTTTCAATTTAAAAGCATTTTAGTTGCAAAGGCTTCTATGGCATTGTTACACACAACTTCATACATCTAGTTCAAAGAAAACATTTTGCTGCAGGAAATGAATTTAATTGAAAAATCAAGAAAAGAGTAAAATATTAGAAGTTCTAATCTGTGAAGGACATACAGTCTTACTCTGTTAAGAAGTATTAACACGTGGTAGTAACAAATAAAGATCAGCTAAGTAGGAACAAGGACTTTGTTATTCCTTAGCTGCTGAATTCTTGTACCTAATGAAATACAGCTTAAATGAAACAGTAGCAACTAAAAATTTTATAGAAGATGAAATATTAACACCTTTCAAAATTTCGTGTGCTCTCCCAGATATCTGACCTTTGCCACTTTTAAACCATTTTCCACACAGATAGTCTGGAGTGTGTCGGTGACGTCAGAGTCATGGTTTTTCATAAATCAAGATTTTTATAGTTCCTAGGCTTTGGAAAATCTGCAATACCTTCATCAGATTCCTTCTCTACCTTTTTCAGCAAACTAATTTTTTTGTGGATAGCAGATTGGATCTCTTATCCTCTATCTTGTTCTTTCTTTCCTTTCTCTTAGTAGAAAGTACGTGATAGGGTTTTATCTCCACTTCACTATGATTTAAAATTTTTTGTTATTCACCTCTTCTTTAACTTTGAGGTCATTAATCCGCCACCTTCTATACCTGGTGAGATGGTTTATAAAAGACAGAGTTCTATTGACTTTCCCTTATTGTTATTTCTTATGTCTGATTTCTACTGTGTTACAAGACTCTTAAATACTGTTCTGACATTATAACAAATTCAAAACTTCATAGTTTGATTGTTTTTTATGTCTCCACTGAATAAACGTTAGCTTCAATTAAACCCATGGCAATTTAGAAAATCAATGGGACAAAAGATTAGGTTCATCAGCTGGTTTACCAGTTGCTTAGGACTTTATTGTGACATTACATTGTGTACTAGAGTTAAAACTTCATGTCAAAGAAAAGGTACTAAAGGATCAAATTTTAAAAAAGAGTATTTCAGGAAAGCACTCAATTATTTTCAAGCATCTAGTAGGCCTTTTCACTATCACTATAATTGCCTAATGATTTCCAATTCAAAAATTATAACAAACTATTATTAATTCATTACTTACAATTTAATACAGAGAAAATATTTGTGTTTATTTGATTATGATGACCTACTGAAGCACTGATTAATCCGAGTGTGCTTAAGGAAAGTAACTAATAATTTTTGATGCACTTAGTGAATAGCCTCCTACCTGAATCAAACAATCCTAAAGCACACAGTTTCATGAACTTAGTCTTTCTAACCAGGACAAAGATCTATGTTCTGCTGCATCAGTTTGTGATTATCTAGCACAGTCTAATTTATGATTGAGGACAGTCTAATCAAACATAAACATTAGATGATGATAAATCCTCTATGAATTCTCTAGAATACTCAAATATCTTACTGTAGATAAAAGATCCCACGTTATGACATGGCTTTTAAAAATTATTTTATTTTGCTGTTCTGTCATCTGATTTACCCTTGACATTGGTGTGTCTATAACCTGAACTGATTTCATACTGGTTTCCTGTCAGTGCAACCTCACGGAGTCAGATTTACTACCATCTTGCAGCTGGTTTGCTGTACTTCTGCAATGCGAAACAGCTTTTAACCCTGTTTTGGTAACTACTTTAGCAGGGTTTACAACTGCCTTGAATAAGAAAGCAGCACAATTATGCACATCAATGGCACTGGTGGAGAGACTGCTGATGATTCACATCAATGTGAACTGAGAGTCATGTCTTTTATGTTCAAGCACACATATATAAGGTGATTTGGCAGTGAAATTTTTTGGCCTCTATATGATTTTTAAACACAGTACAGTTTTATTTCTTTGTTTCTTATTTACACAATATGGATTTGCCTGGCAACAGTCAGAGGCTGAAATCCTGCCACCCTAAAAATCAAAGTTCAAGGAACAGCTCCAGTTGCACTCAATGGGACTTTACTCAGACATGCAACAAACATTCAGAAGAAGCCTTGAAAATCTTCCCAAAATATCTACAGGTAATATCCCAAAATATCTACAGGTAATATCTTCTTGTAAGAATGCATAGAGCATAGAGAACAGAGAATTACTTATTTTGTTGAATCTGACCCAAATTCTTAGTCTGTTTGGACTGTGATTACAAAACATGCTATCTGGTGAGCAGTGGCAGCGTAACACATAAACTAAAAATTCTGCCTAGAGAGATATCATTTATATAGCTACATAAGTTTTAAATCATTAATTTATTGTTCTTTTTTACTTCTGCTCAACTCTGATTCAACTCTTCTCAAGCTCTCAAGTATAATACTCAATTCCCAGTTCAGCTAGGAATAGTCAACTTTCTTTCTGCAGACTTTTCTTTCTGCAGTTCAACAAACTATATTTGTAGTATATTTGCTTATCCATGGACATACTTTCATTGCCTATTCCCCTGTAAATTTTCGTTTATATCATTGCTTATAATTTTTTCCTAAAAATCCCATTTGTAGTAAACTCATATTCAGACAATTCTTTTACACAAAAAACAATGAAACACAGTTTTTTTGGTTCACCCAGTGCCAACAAGAATGATACACTATTCCTCATTTCTCAGGATCATGACTTTGTCTTTGCCCTAACCAAGACAGTGAGAAAAATCTTTCATTTTCCATATACATTCACTCCCCAGCCTTACTCACCAGCTAAGTTGTTAATTTGAATGTCTCTCTGTTGGAAAATCCTAAGTTTTCATTTTCTAACATGCCCTCTGGATTCCTTTAATTCACATTCCAATAGACTCTGGATCTCAACACCCAGGCTTCAGCCTGGGGATAATGGAAATTAACAGTTAGTTCATAAGTGATAGTTTTGCCATATGTTGCCAAAGATACTTCCTTTTTAATGTCCTATTGATTTCAAGAGCACCTGCCTCAATTAATTGCTCTCCCAGCTGATGTCACTTTCAGATCAAAGAGCTACATCTAAATGCATTGCTTTTCTTCCCCAGCCTAACAAGATAGTGACTACTACTCCTAGTTTTTCCATTTTAGAATGGAAATTAAGAACAGGAATTTATTCATCATAATTCAGGTATTGTTTGCAGGATCACTGCAAAACAGTGCTGAAAAGATTAATTTAATTTATTCTGTATTCAAAGTTGATATAACCTTTGCTAAGCAGAGCAGTATGAGTCACGGCAGTGCATACATGCTGTATTTTTATTTTGGCTTTCTCCAGCCACCAGTTTACCTACTCTAAACATTATTTTGAAACAAGGAGTCCTAGCTGCCATAGAAGAATCACACTCCCCTCCTTGCCATCCTGTCGAGGCCTGAGAGAAAAGTTATAAATGGCTTTTTTTTTGTTTTGTTTTGGACAGCCACAGTAGGAGATACAGAAACAGAGCCTGGCCTCTGGTCTACCCACAAACAGCAGCTAGAGACATGCCCATTGCTGATGGTTTAACTGTAACCCAGTCTGCCTTCACAGAACAGAAGTATTCCCACTCCAGTGGCAACTACAGATGGAGCTGGAGCATTCAACCAAAGAATGGTGTCTTAGGAATAACTCTAGCCATTATAAAATTTGCAGGATTATACTGTGCCTTGGATCTGTTCATTTCCAGTCTATGTAAAGGTAGCACTGAGCCATGGTTTGCTCTCCATTCTGGCACCTGCCAGGGTAGTCGGACAGTCACAAGATCTGGCTCAGTTACGTGTAACTTCTGTGGACCCACAGGAGACCAGGATATAGAAATAGAAACACATCATCTCCTCCCCAGCCAGCCATAAACAGAACTCACCAGACAAGTACAAACAGGTTACACGTGTATTGGACATCTATTCTTCATTAAGATTAATAGATTAAACATCCAGAAGGGAACAGTGTTATCATGTACTCTGGTCTTCCACCTAACACTGGGCCTTTCCCTGAATTCATCCTGGTGTCAAGTCTAATAGCTGTGCTTTGATCTTAATTTTTAAATTTCGAGTGACAAAGAAGCCATCAAAAACCTATGGGAGCTGTTCCAATGCTTAATTAACTTCTTAGCTAAATGTATTGTCTGAATGCATCTTGTTTCAGATTTCACGCACTGAATCTTATTATACTTGTCTCTGTTTATGACACCAAAGAGACTTCTCTTAATGATTGTTATGTTTGCAGAACAGTCTATGCCTACCATGACAAAATAACCACTGAAATTTCCCTCTGAAATGCTTTATTTATTTAGGCTACACAGTCTGCCACTTTAAGGTGTACTGTCTGTACTGGTTAGCATACTGATCATTCATGCAACTTCTCTTTGAAACTTCTCAATTTTTCCTTCAAATTGGAAAACTAGAGAACAGAGTTTGTTAAGTTAACAAAATATACGGGGGCAGACCTCTCTGCTCTGCACTCTAGTCCTGCAGATCACACTGACCTTCAGCAGTTCAGGGGTATCTGCGTTCTCACCAGTGCAGTAAAAGAGGGAAATCAAACACAAGGAGGTTTGATTTCACACACTTTGGTGTGATTACAGACCTGCACGACTACAGAGAATTTTTACCAGCAATGAAGTTAAATAGATTTGCCAACCTTAGGCACGTACTGCACACATACAGAGTTAAACGCTTCAGGATATTGTGTTCAAATGGCAAGTGAGGTGCCCTAGGCGATGCCCTGAACTGTGAGTTTAATCTTGATTCCACCAGAAGAGAAACTACACTGAGAACAGCAGTGATATGTTTGGGTATGTACATCAATACTCCAACTACAGACATGAGGTAAATCCACACCTAAAGAGTACTCCTCCAGCTCATGAAGTCACTAATGCAGATGCACCTGGTAAGATCCCAGGTCTCTTTCTGAAGAACAGATTCCCCTAACTGAGGCCTCCATTCATTAAATTGCACTGAAACAGAGATTTGTTTAACGCAAACCTGTTAAAGTGTCCAGTCCATAAGGAGGCAACTGTACTACAAACAGTCTCATACTGTCAGTTAATTCATCTCACCCATAAAGCAAATCCTTCCTGATTGGCTCCCTGCTGGAGATTCTGTGAAGTTACCCTCTTTAATTTCTCCGGTTAGCAAGAATTCAGTTTTGATATTGTGAAACAATTTCAGGCTTCTTAAATTCCACAGGTACAGCAACAACTCTGCCTTCAGAGACTGATGAAAAAAATATTGGAACTTCTAATCATATCTTGTAAAGACTTGCTGAAGTAAAAGAACTATTTATTCTGCTCTTTAAAATATGGATAAGGTGAATATACATCCTGTGGAAGCCCTGGAAGTTACGGGAAAATGTTAACCTGTGGGGTATGTTACATTAAACAGTATGACAGTTAGGCCATTCACTGTTTACAGCCAAACATGTAACTTCACAAGAGTCTATTATGAAGGAGCCAAGCCACAATCATACTAACTTCCAAAATATTGTTTGTGCACTAAGGATAATCTTGGACTTGCTTATTTGTTTTCATCTGGTATCTTCTAGATAAAATCGTCTGTCGTCAAAAAATGCCCGAAAAGACACCAAGTTGTTACTTAACATAGTCTTAGCAGACTGACTGCTGACAAATCTTTGATCAAAAGAAGTGAAAAGAAAACAGAAACACAGTTCTTCTCCCTCTCTAGAAACAGTGGTAAATGTTGAAAATTTCTGCAGGTAAACTTAAAAAAATTACTCTATGATTTTAGGTTATCAGAGGCAAACAGAAAAGGATGCCTTGTAATCTGCAATGCATACAAGTAAAAAGTTGCTTTCCATCAAGCCTGAGTCAGACTTTATGCTATATTGTATTTCTCCTCATTAACCTCTGGGGTATAATCCTACACAAGTTTAACAGCAGGGTCACCCCTCTACCTTCAGTATGGTTAGTCTTCTTTTCTACCAGCATAAGCCCAAAAGAAATTTTGTTGTTCATTCTGTTCACAAACCAGGAATAAATCCCATTACAAAAATGCCCACAATGTCTTATTGCTTATACAGAGATTTATTACTTGAAAACCAGTTTGATTTTCCACAGCAAGTGACTAAGAGCAGAAATCCATAAGCACAATGATTGCCTCCTTCCTCAGGGCCAATTTGGATTCCATAGTCATACGACTTCACAAAACAAGTCCAAAAGAGCAACCACGTTTCTTCTTCTCCTAGATTTGCCTAATTTTAAGCTAAAAGGTATAATAACTGTTCCCTGGTAATTACAATACTTTATAGCCACAGTGAACCACCTTCTCATGGGCAAGCAGTTCACCCACACCATGAGTTTCACACTGCTTTAATACAGTTGCTGCACAATGTTCATCTGTAGTGCATCTGTCAAGGGCTCACAGAGGAATGTTTTGTCTTTAGTGCTCTGCTACTGAATTACTAAATATTCACCAAATGAAGTAAAACTATTTTTTTTATTATTATTATTATTAGTCATTGTAAATTTTCTTATAAGAATGTTATGATTTTCATTTGAAATTTGTAGAGAATACTATGTAATATGAGGAGGCACAGTTTACTTAGGCAATCAGCTGTATGGGAGGCATCTAGGAGACTTTTTGTCCCTTAAAATGCAGTCAGAAAATTATTGAATAACCCACTGCTCTAATCGTGAATTTTGTTGCATCATATTCATATCTAGAGGAATAGATGCTCTCACAAATGGAGAATCATGATGGAAGGACCAGGCAAAAGTGACAGCTGGCCTGTGAAGGAGAATGTTATTAAGAGAATATTGACTGTCTGATATTGCAATAATACAAACAATGATTCCTCCAAGGAAATGGCTTTCTATAAACATATTTTCTCATCGTAAGATTACTGTACCATGAAAGTCTCCTCTTCTAGGAGCTGGGCATAGTTCACACTTTTTTTTGCTTTGGCCATGCAGGGTGGAAACTACATACTTTCTCTAAACCCTAAAATAACCCATCTTCACACAAAGTGACCCAAGCAAACACAGCAGAACACCTTCTGATGTAGCCTTTTGGGGTCCAAAGGTTTACAGTGATGGAGGAGATGGGATAGGGGACGAACAGAGTTGGATCAAATTCTTTCTTATTTTGGTAGTGCATTTTCAAAACCATATTGTGACTGAGTGCTTGAATTCACCTTTGAAAGAAACAATTTCAGCAAATGTTGAGGGGTCCTGTTCAGCAAAGGAGTGGGCAAGAAACTGGTACTACAAGAATTTCTGACTGGTTGTGAGAGACCATGTTTGTCTGGTAGAGATCATTATCTCAGTGACCAAGCATGACTTTATCATTCTTTAAGTGTTATCATACAGCCTCCAAATGATATTTTTCCTTAGCGGTAACTTTTGAATAATAAGGCAGGAGGGAAGACAGTTGTAGTATATAGAGTGGAAGCACAGTCTGATCATCAAGATCATAGCTAGACCCAGATGCCATACTTGTCAACACATGTCATATCTATAACTGTGATCTCTGCCATTTTGCCTAAAGCAACAGAGGACAAACAAGTTTTGTTCAGTAACCAAGGCTGAGATTGGCTATTATCAATGATGAAAAAAAATCCCAAACATCTATACCCAGGCAGACTTACCCGATTGGAGCTTTTCTTCTCCTTGAGAAAAGGGGACTTGAAGACATTTCAACTAAAGGAGGAAATTTCTTTTATTGAACCTTTCTGCTGTTAGGGTTTTTTGGTGGTTTTGGGTTTTTTTTCAATAGCCAGAGCATAGCCAAGTCTCCTGGCTGGCAGCTTCTAGAAGTGATGTTTGTATATTATCAAAAATTAGGAAAAACAGATGCTACCTGATTAAAATATCATCTGTAGATAACAATATAGTCTCTCTTTTTGCACAGTAATAACCTTTCTTCTCTCTCATGTCCTTGATTTTATTTTTTACAGAATGTCTTCATTTCACCATGATCACCAAAGTAATACTTTTAGCCTGTGAAGGTTTCTTAGCCTTCACATTTGTAAAAAGATTTAAATGTTATTGGCCTTCTCTGAATGCAGTCCCACTACTGTTGCAGGAACCTGCACATCATTTGAACTTTCCTTAATGCTTCAGTTGAAAAGGTTCTTGTCTGTAAATTTTAGTACATTTCTCCCTGTAAGTTTTTATTACCTCTGTGTTGTTCTCTTCATTTTCAGAAAAAGTAAAAGGGAGATTTGAGAAAAAAATTATTCCAAAGTTAATAGTTAAAAAAAGTTCTTTGAGTTTCACATACCTCTACTCTGTTACACAATTAAATTATCTAAAATTTGGACCCCATGCAGTCATTTACAGTTGTACAGAGCTCAGTCATGCTTCTACATCCATTTGTGTAAATCAAAGTAGGCATGCCAAGATGAATGACAAAGCTGGTTTTGTGTATGTTTAATTCACCATATCAATTCTTTACTAATGTTTCTTACAACAGAAGTGCCTAGAGTATAATTTAGTAAGAAGTCCCACATGATACCAGAGAGCTAACATTTATGAAAGTTAGTAAGTTCTCTTGCCAGAAGAGCTGATGAACATTTGTCTAAAAGAACAAAAATCATTTCAGAGAGAAAATATCACAGAATTCTCAAATTTTAGATATTATATTCCTTATCTTCAATGTGAAGACATATATTACATCTGTTATGACTTGTCCCCTTCCATGAACATAGTTTATATAAAGATTGCAAAACCTAGATGGATATTTGGGGGGGTTGATTTTTACTTTTTCTTGAAACTTCTACAACGCAAAAAGGAGACGTGCACATTCAAAGCAAGCTTCTTTTTATACTGAGGACCCCAAAAAGAGTAAATGGAACAGTAAAATCTTCTGCAGTGCCAAACAGAAATCTGCCCCCTCTTCAGAAGGCTCTTGTCTCCACATCATAGTTGTCCTCCAACAAAAATGTTATGTTCACATTGGAAAACATTATTTGTAAATGCATATAGGCATAAACCCATAGAGAGCAAACACATGCTAAGAGTAAGTATAAAATTATGTTCCTTAAGGAAAAAAAACACAGAACATGTAAAACCAGAGGAAGTATCTTCAAAACCCTAACAGGTATCTCTGCTCTTCAGTAAATAATACATTTGATCTTCTCTCACAAATAGCAACCTGAATTATGAATACCGACTATACTGAGTAGTCAGCTAAAGAAACACTACCATTCACCTTAGCAGCAACCACGTCTGGTTTTGCACACTGGTGCTGTGCAAATACTGAAATTTTAAGTAGCCTTAATTAAGGCTAAAATAGGGCACTCAAATGATTCCTGAAAATAAACCATTCCTTACATGTTTCACTCTCTATTCTACACATATATTTCTGTTGCTTGGCAAAGCTGCTTTGTGACCATAATCAGATCAGAGCCAAATGTCTTCAAAAACTCTACTAAAATTACCTATATTGCAAAACTGTATCTGATAAAACCAAGGGTGAAGTGGGCCTCTAATAAGTGCTCTACACATAGTGCACATATTCCACAATATGTCCATATACTTAACCTTAATGTGGATCCATATTTCCTCACGTTGGAGCTTGTGAAGGAGGAGAATAACTACAGCATTATGGAAAAACATTCTTGCCAGATTTTTCAGCTAATGACAAAAATACATGGAATCAATCTCCTAATTCATAAGATACTGGAAGTATGAATGGTGTGCCTTCAAATGCTGTTAAGCTCACACACTCCATTCAGTAGCACCACCAGTGTGCCAGGTGTAACACAAATAACAAAGATAAAGAACATGCCTGTTTTGGACAACACAGTTCAGCCACAGGCAAAGTACACGGGGAGAAGAAGGGAGACCCTGTATGAAAGGTGTGTCTTTCTGATTATTTTTTGGTTTAGGTAAATTACTTTTATTATGAACACAACATTCATAGTTACTGCAAAAATTATTTCTTCAGAGCAACTTGAGCTATAAAGAATTGGTTTCATATGAGGTTTTCCTTTTGCATTTGGAATGATCCTAAATTTAAATAGTTACAAGCAACTATTCTAACTCTCATTATTATACAGGTCATTTCTTTTTCCTGCATCACTCCTTGTTATCACCTCCACTAGGCTAATGTATTCATACATTTTAAGCTTCAACTGTGGTATGCAGGAAAGCAATATTTAAATTAAGTCATTATGCCATTTTTCTTTACAAAGTCTTTAAACTGGAGTGAGCACAAGTCAAATCCCTCCAAGTTTTTCAAGTTCAGACCCAAGGCCATATCACACCACCGCAGTGAATCTCTCATACTAAACAAAGGTGCTTGCACAAGCTAAATCTGACAACTCTCGACATTTTTGGAAGTTCATCTTTTGATTTAATTACAAGCAACTTTTGCCCTCTGATTTTCATATCCCACTTTTCAAATATACTTCATTTCAAGAATCTGCATTGCAATGGAGGGGCTGCTGGCAAATGAAGAATGTTGTAAATCATACAACCATAATGGAAGACAAAAGCCACATTAAAATTCACAGTGCTTTTCTACAAAGATTTGTAGCAAAGAGTTGAGTAACATAAGCTCACACATGTCTGAACTAAATTGGTCTCTGCTGTACACCCATCCATTACTGCCATTACTGCAAAGGAAAAGAGCAGTGCTTAAATAATGCATAGAGATTCCACAACTGCTTGGGACAGAGAGTAGATAACAATGTCAATCAGTTCAGCCCACAAAAATGAAGCTGAGAACTGTATAGTTTCAAATCATAATTTTGTCAGAACAGCAGGACTAACATTGTTCTTAAGTAAAAAAAATAATAATAATTAAAAAATGCAGTGGACCATGGTGAGTCAGTCCTCAATAATGCACCTAAAATCAAAACACCAGACATAAGCAAGATGAATTGCATTAATACTAGCTCAAGGTCTCATGAGAATAAAATTATCCCATTACTGTAATACATGCACAATGCCTAAGAGGTCTTTTACCCAGACACTGATGGAGCTTGACTTTGTTTATTTAGGAACTGGTCACTACTTCAGCATTATGGAAATGAAAGAAAATAGGAGATGACACATGGAGGAGTCTCATCAAGAAAGCTATATTATTGTAAAGTCCTAGTGGTTTTGTGAACTTTGAGTAACCCATGATCATTTCATGCATTTCTCACCTTTTTATTCCTTTTCATTTTTCTTCTGCTCCATTTCATTCTTTTTTGTTTCTCCTGCTTACAGTTACAAAGACATCATAGGAGACAGTTCTGCATGACAGGAACACAAATTGCACAAAAGTTAGACTCAACCTTGGTGTAACATCATTCCACAGATTTCAGAAACCTTGAAAGATCAACATCATTTACAGTGCAACAATGCCAAAATATGAAGATCAAAGTATGGCTTCAAGTGCAAATAATTCAAAATTTAAAAGTACAGCACAGAAGTGAAAGTCAGAGGCACTAATAGAAGGTGTATACAAGCACACCATATGATGTTGCGTGGCAATAGCCCAGTAAGTATGTTAGCTGTCTCCAGCAAAGGACTACTTCATACTGGGGAGGAAGATAGCACCCCCGTCCACACCATTAATCTGGCCAGCACAGTAGATTGCCAGAGTGAGACCTTTCATGACATCTCAGTTCATGCACTGAAGTATGGGGTTTGATTTCCCCTATTTTATTCTGAATAATATTGCTGGTAATAAGTCTACCATTTTTCTAAATCTGGTACAAGTATTATGTTGATGACCTCCAGTGGAAACATATTTTGGATTCATATTATGCACTGTGTGACAAAGACAGTGCTTTGTAAAATGACGTATTTGTTACATACATATTCACAATTTTGAAATGTCTCGCAAGGATACATTTCACAGACATGGTTACATTACATGCATTATACCTCTTTTATCGTCTCATCTTCTGTGCCTCAAGTCAAAGTTTTCCAAGATGCTTTTTATATTTACAATTCTGGACAGTTTCAAAGAGTCATCCTTAAAAAACACCTCTCTGATATAGATTTTCTCCCTCACTACATATGCATAATACTATACATACGTAAAGAGAAAAGGGAAGATAATACATGTAGCTCATATACACCAGTCAGTAAAGCTTCATGCCTATCTTAATATCTTCAGTTTCACACACCAAAAAGTAATATTGCTACAATCACCCCTTCAAAAACACAGGTATATTGCCATTAATAAATTAACTTAGAATAGCTAACAGTAAATGTAGGGTACTTAAATGGTACTTAAAAGCAGATTTTGTACTTGTGTTTGTGGTTGCTAAGAAAAATGTTATTCAGGCTTTGTATCTTTTGGAAATCCAAAGATTACACACTTCCACTGACATACCTTAAAACATGTGGAAATACAGGATATTTATGGCCCACAAGAAATGTAAGGTGACAGCCCTGAAAAAAATCACAGCTCTTCCCTTCCCAAGGTCACAGATAAGGCTGAGAGACTCTTCACTGAGGTTTGTAAAAGCCTACTAAATAATCCCTATTTGCCTTTGTCAGGCACATCTGCATTAAAGAAAAATGCAATGGTAATTATAGTCTCTAGCATTCTGTAATTTCTATGCAAATTAGACAGAGGGCTTCAAGTTGTTCACTGGGAAAGGCTTGAAATTCTCTTGCACTTGTGAGTTCCTGTGGCAGATGTCATCTTCAATAATCATGGAGAAACTGGTCTCTCCCAAGTTCTGTATTTTTTGCCCTTATGCAGTAAGGCAAAGGTTGCTCTTTTTATTTCTTGCACACTTTATTGTTTACAAAACCTTTCATCTGGAAACTAAGAAACACATTACCACTGATTATCAACATTTCTTACATATTTGGAAGTGACAAATTATATCTTCACACCTTTTATACAACTCCTCTTTCTTTAAACTATTAAACTGGAAAAGTGGGCTGGCTTTTCTAACATCTGAACTATGTAAAGAAGATGTTATTTTCACTTGGAAGAGTAACAGTGTCTTTGTGTTAGAGAGAGGGGTATATAATAAAATGGACAATGATTATGGGCTTGAATAGGTCAGGAGAAATGGACTACTAATGCTTTTTATGCCAGATGTAATTTTAAAGCAGACAGCCATATCTGGAGGTACTCTCTCATGCTTCTGTTCCCATCTGTTGAAAGTCCATCCACCGTCCAATAAAATTGTTATAACACCACATTCATGTTCTTCCCATTTACCCCAAAGCAAAGAAGAGTCAAAGAGTAAATCATATAGTAACCCAGTAGTATTGATGTAACTTCTTGAATGCTGACAATCTGAGACATTCAGAGGCCACACTGCTCTCCTTCAGCATGACAGAAAGTCAGTTCAGTCACCTGAGCAAAATGTGAGTACCTGCAAAAAACGTCCATAAAAAATTAATGGCAGCAGCTCTTTCTAATGTGGTTGGTGGTCTCTAGAGTTTCAACCTCTATTTATCCATTCAAGAAAGGCAGCTATATTCCCTGGGTTTGCCCATAGAACAGTAGATGTATTGGATCTGGAATGTCCTGTCATCACCCTAAGCAAAAGCTCCATATCCAAAACACTACTTGCTTCTGACAGAGAGAATCTTTGTCATGAGCACAGTGAGGCTCATTAGTCCAGCTTATTACACTGGCTGAGAAAGCTCCATACTCAATGTGCATAAACAGTAACTCGCACTTCACAATTATTGGTGTCCTACCCAGCAGATGTTTGTCTAGTAACATGTTACTGAAAATGTTTTTTGATTTAGAGATTTGCCAAACCTGACAATGAAAGTGACAAAGGAAGGAAACAACATCTCTTCAATTCAAGCTCTCCAGAGTAAAGGAGAGGAAACAGGAACCTAATAAAACTTTAACAATCTCTCATGGTTTATCCCCAGCCAACAATTAGGACCGCACAGCCATTTGCTTATTTGTCCCATTGGGATGAGGGAGAGAAATGGGAGAACAAAAGTGAGGAAAAAACTTGTGGGTTGAGATAAAGACTGTTTAATAGGCAGAGCAAAAGCCATGCACACAAGCAAAGCAAGACAAGGAATTTATTCACTGCTTCCTATGGGCAGGCAGGTGTTCAGCGATCTCCAGGAAAGCAGGGCTCCATCACACCTAATGGTTACTTTGGAAGACAAACACCACAACTCTAAATGTCATCATGACAGCATGACGTCATATGGCATGGAATATCCCTTTGGTCAGTCAGGGTAAGATGTCCCAGCTGTGTCTCTTCCCAAATTTTGTGAACTCCCTCACACATAACGGGGGTTACTCACAACAGGGCTGTGTGAACAGCAGAAAACACCTTGGCTGCTTAGCAACAACCAAAACATTAGTGTGCTACCAACATTATTCTCATTCTGAATACTACACCAGCTGCTTGCAAGAAAGTCAACCCTATCCCAGCCAAAACCATGACACAATCCTAGAGTTTTTCAAAATGGAAAACAACCTGAACAATTCTTTAGTGGTAATGTTTAAGTTCATTTCATGTCTCAAAGTTATGAATCCTACAACTTGTTTTAATGAGAAAATTTTATATAAAATCATCTACTTTTATTTTTTAGTGAGGTTCCCCTTCCAGCTAAAAGACCAAGAACATGCTGCTAATGTATCTGATTTCCAGTATTGTTCTCTTACCTTAAAAGAAAAAATTCTGCAAAACTCTGATTTCTGTTCTTTGGTACAAACAGATAACAAAACTTGTTATTTCTTCAGCGGCTTTCCTCTGAATGCACCTGAATACTTATTAAGGACACCTTGTGCTTTGAATCACCTGGAAAAAGATTTCTATCACGTTACAGTTTTAAAAGCTACGACACTGAGACCACAGTTTTTGAAGCTGAACGCCTACATCTTGAATGATTAGCAGGACTATAGTGATTGAAAAGGGAGTTCAACACATCTTGTGACCAGCTCAATTTCAGATACTTTGGTTATCTAGCATTAGATAACTAATCTAAACACACATTCAGAGTTAGTGAGCAAGCAGAGAATCTCAGGCTCATGCTCTGTAATTTTTTTTTACAGTGTGAGATGTCTTGATGAGTTCAAGACATGAACTCACAAGAAAACAGTTTCAATATTTTAAGCATCAATAATAGTGACGACTCAATCGACCATCACTTCGGTCTCCTGATTTATTAAAATTCACAGTATCATTCCAGAGCTAAAGCTGGAGCAGCAGGAAGAGGGGAGGAAAAGTGACTTCTCATGCCAGCTAATACACTCTGTTTCCTACAAGTTCAGTCTTATGCCACCTAAATTATCTCTGCTTTCACAATAATGCAGCTTCTCCCCATACTGCATAGGTCTTCATCTTATACAGTAACTCAGTCATCTCTCCTGCCTCTTATTACACCCAGCAGCATCTCCATTTTCTTTTCAGGTTCCCCGAGTTTTGGGAGCAAGAGCCAACAAAACACCTTCTTAGGAAACAAAGTTAAATATAAATCTAATGTGACAGCTGCTCAGTTAGAAAAATAAGACGTAAACGAACAAATGGAATATCCCAGACAGTACAATTCTTTTACCTTTCTTTGGTTTCCAGAGAGCCTCCTCTCGTGGGAGGATATTCAGATCACAAATAGCAAAGCAAAATGAACAAATATACAGGAAACTTCATACTGCAATAGACAATCTGGACAGAAACAACCAGAAAAATTAAATGGTCAGCGAAGTAGAATTATTCACTACATGACAACCTCTCCAAGTGAGGGGGCAATACACTATCAATGCTATTCACGCTTTATCTGACCTCTTAAAAAGGGAAAGGGACTGCAAGTCAAATCAGATGTTCATTTTCCCCTAAATGTGGGGGACACGGGAAGCTTCATGAATTTATTAGTTGTGATTTCTCTTCCACAGAGAAAATAAAATATATAAGGTCTAAAAAATGAAGGTCAATCTTTCAGTCCTTCTTGAGAAAACAAGAGACCTTTCTTTACGTCAAAAACCAAACATTTTTTGAGTCATTATAGATTAGCACAGCTCCAGGAAAACTGGAGGAGGGTAGGCAACAGTAAAATGAAGTGTGTTGCTAGGAAAGGAAAAAGGTGAGGTTTGGAAATTATATTTTGTTCTTATTTTCTCTTCTTAGAGGGAAAATGATACTTTGAGTAATAAACTGAATTATTAAAAAGAGTATATTGATTCAGGCTGCCAAAAAGACACTGCAATATTCATTTTTCATTAACAGCTTTTTTAATATACTGTGTGATGTATCCAACAAAGGTGTTTATCAAATCAGTGCCAGTGTGGGGGATTTTAATAAGGCAAGCCGTTAGTGTCTCATAGATTACATTCATTTGTTATCTAGTACCTCAGCCAATTTGAGTCTCAGATCCCAAAACAATCTGCCTCCAGCTGTTATCCAAATTGGTCCTTGTAAAATGTTTTCATCAATCCTGAAAAAAACTGTGAAAAATCAGTGAAAAAATAGTGTTTTACCACAACATGATGAGGAAGAGAGAAAAAGGCATATTTGTAGCACACATAAGGTAGGCCTTTCCTTAGCAAAGTCCTCATGCAGATATCAAAATCTTTAACTGCAAGTACATGCTCAAATTCCAGTGACTTCAGCAGGGCTTTACATGCTACTTAAAGTTAATACTTGCTGAAATATTTGTCAGAAGATAACTGGTTTTAGTCATATGCCCCAGTGTTTTACTAGAATCAGGATTGCAGTGCCTCTGTGTTTTGGTAAAGTAAATGTTAAAGTAAATACCACTGGCTATGGCTTTCAATTTTATAAAATTGAAGACATGATAGCCTCTTATTTTTCTCCCATGAAACACAGATAATTCCTCCTGCTAGCTTCAAGTACAGGATTAAGGGCTGCATGTTTTCAGTTGTTAATATTTCCAATAGGGTAATAACTTTGTCTATGCATCCCTTGTCAAGATGACATTTTGTGCTATGAAGCTTTAGTTCCCTGCCTTTGTTCTTCCTGTATGCATTTCACATGAACTAAATAAACTAAAACTTGGAGCATTTCCCATATGTTCATTTCCTTTAGTCTCACCAGGAACTTCACCCAAGTCTTGCAAGCCGTGAGGCCATACTCACTATCATAATAAAATTCCTGCTTTTTTATGTTTTGGTGTTTTGAACCAATTAGGTCTGGGCATAAGAAACTGAAGGGCCCCATGAAAACTTTTTAAGCCAAGCTCAGGAGAAAGCTGACAAATTTAAAAGATGACATTTAATTTCCAGTCCATTTAGAATGACTATTTTTGACAGGTTGCTGTCCTACCATACTAAATCTTCCATAGAATATTTTGAGATCCTGCTGTCTTTGCCCTCTTCACATGCCACAGAGTAGCCACAGAGGTCTAAACTTCCCCTTCAACTCTGATGAAGAGGAAAGAGGACCTCCTAGCTACATTATTTACTTAAGAAGCTGATTACTGATTGCAAGCAAATCTAGGGTCTCCTTTTAATTCGTATATGCTAAAGGAGAAACATATAAAATGTTAAAACTAAATTAAGGCTGACAACTTCCTCTATAACAGAATTATACTAATTGCAAATACATAATGATTGCAGCTGGATATCATCTCCTCTTTCTTTTATATCACACAATGACACGGTGAGTTCATCTTTTGGCAAGTAGCAAAAGTGTTGAATTTTCACTTTGGGAAGAAGGGTAAAGGGACAAAAACTGCATGTGAAAAGATAACTCACAGCATGGATTTTTCTTGCTGGGAAGAAGAATCTCCCTATCTCTACTGAAGGAAAGGCCAACCTATGTAACTATTAATCAAGCTGAGCTCAGTGACAATACTGGCAAGAGCAAAGGGTCATGGAAAAAGGACACTGAACAAAAGCATTAAAAATGAAAAAAAAACATACTCAAAAAATTCAGTTTTAAGGATGACTGTGCTGTGCATACCTGTTCCTTTTCTGTTTATGCACCATTGTGCTCCTTATTTATATTGTCATTTATATTATCATGTAAATTTTCATGTAAATAAGTCCCTGAGACTTCTCGGTATTCCTTAGTGCACTCCATGGATGTTACACACACAGTGAACAGCTATTAAGTATTTTGTTTAGTGCTGGTGGTTCAATGTGCCACTCTCCATGGATTGTACTTGAGCCCTGCTCATTATACAGAAGTATTCACCATGAGTTTTCAAGGTGTAGTCCCATATATCATTATTTTTGTTTTCTTTGGATATTCCAGCTGCAAAGGTCTAACAATTCTCTTGTAGGTATAAATCCACTCCAACTCAGGGTTATGTGATTGAGATTGGCTTTGCAAGGCCATTTTCTGGCAAATATCACAACACTACTCCAACTCACTGTATTTCTCGGATTTCTTTTTGGATGGAAAGGTATTAGCCTACTATTCCTCTCTGAAATAGCTGAATATTTAAAAAATAGGACCTGGGGGTTCTAATTGACAAGTGGCTGAATATGAGCCAGCAGTGTGCCCAAGTGGCCAAGAAAGCCAATGGCATTCTGGCTTGTATTAGAAATAGTGTGACCAGCAGAAGTAGGGAGGTGATTGTCCCCCTGTACTCAGCACTGGTGAGGCCACACCTCGAGTATTGTGTCCAGTTTTGGGCACCTCAATACAGGAGAGATGCTGGAGTGAGTGCAGAGGAGGGCAACAAAGCTGGTGAAGGGGCTGGAAAACAAATCATATGAAGAGCGGCTGAAGGAGCTGGGACTGTTTAGTATGAGGAAGAGGAGGCTGAGGGGAGACCTCATCACTCTCTACAACTACTTGAAAGGACACTGTAGAGAGGTTGGTGCTGTTCTCTTCTCACAGGTAATTAGTGATAGAACGACAGGGAATGGCTTCAAGCTGCAACAGGGTAGGTTTAGGAAACAATTCTTCACGGAAAGAGTGGTCAGACACTAAATAGGCTGCCCAGGGAGGTGGTTGAGTTACCATCCCTGAATGTGTTTAAGAGTCATTTAGATGTTGTGCTGAGGGATACGGTTTACAGGAGAGCTTTGTAGAGTAGGGTTGATGGTTGGACTCGATGATCCCAAGGGTCTTTTCCAACCTGAAAGATTCTATGATTCTATGATCTGAGGTAAGTTAATACAGTAATGCCTTTCCTGCATCCATGCATTTTGTGGCCATGATTAAGGCACCAGAAAAAGAAAATAACTTGTTCTTTCAACACAGTCTCCAATATTCCTGGTAAAAATAGACCACTGAAAAAGAAATTGTACCAGAAATCCACTGGTGAAAGACTGAGCCTGTAATTGCCATGGCTAAACAGGCAATTCAGTAAATTGACTGTAATACCTACAAAGTCTTTAGCAGTTATATATATGCAAGTAAAACAGGTTTGTGATCTGGTGCTTTGTGCTATAAATAAAACATTCATAGCACTGCTATTTAAGCATTTAACATTTCTGAAAAGGAAATAAATACTTTTCGTTAAGTACATATGTTCTTAACAAAAGTCCCATGGGTCAGATATTCTGAGCAATTAATGAGAAGGTAGGAGACAAGTTTTTGTCTCTATATCTGAACATGTCTCTATGGCAGTTAATTACCATCAAGTGGTTTACTCCTTTCCAGCAAAAGCTATAAATCTTTTCCTATTGAAATCAATGCCAAAGCCCTCCCTTGCTTGCAAGTGGTCCATGCTTGGAATCAGTAATATGTGCAATCAGGCAGTTAGCAAAATGCAGGTTTTCTGAATGTCTGTTGAATAACTGCTGGTTCCTTTACAGTTAACCTAAAGACAGAATTTTAAGAGTCTGAACACAAGCATAAATATCATGAACGAGTGTGTGTGGGAAACAAGATATTAATTTGTGTTAGTAGAATCAAAATATTCTTTTTAAACACAGTCCAAGGTCTTGATATTTCATGGACCTCTGAATAGCCAGAGTGCATGCATAAAAATAACATATTTACATATGAGGGGGGAAATCAGTCCCTTGGTGTCTTGTCACTTAATCAATGACTTAATGTCAGCTAGTTCCTTCCTAAAGAAATAAAATATCAATAGTAATTGATAAGAAGCTAGATTTAGTTGGAGACAGCCAGGGGGTGAAAAGTCAGTGGCAGAAGGAAAATATTTAAAGTATGAGGATTACTTGGACAGTGAGAACAGACTTTCTTACCTCTGTAAATATTTAGAAGACTTTGGACCCTGAGGAAAAAAAGGTATTTTTTCATACACACAGGTGGCAACCTATCAAAGAAATTAAGTAAAAAACCAAACCTCCTGTTTTCACAGTCCATGGTTAATGAGCATTTGATTTTGAACAATTGATTTTGACCCCTGTTCTCCTGTCCCTCTGTTATTGTCAATTCTGAACTTCACAACATATAGTCACTTCCAGTCATTGAACATGTACCATTTCTCCTTATCCTTATTTCATTATATTCCTGGGTTACAATATGCAAATGACTTGGCATTCATGCTTAGAAAACTATTATTTAAGTAACTTTCAGAAATTGTCTTTTGTGACAATGACTTCTTTGAATCTGAGCCCTCTGTTTAGCTGTAGAGAACACTCCAGAATGCATGGGCATGAAATTGACGAGGTGACCTTTATAGGGAAAAAAATTCCCCTAGCAAAAGCCTCACAAAAACCAGCCTGATAGTGTCCATTCAGGATAATTACCTGGTTGCATGGGATGACTGATTCATACTGATTCCTTTTTTTTTCTTCCTCAGGACATGCATATTAGAGCAATATTAAGGAGTCTAATATACTTTTTATCCTACTGCAGTCCTTTTGAAACACTTAATTTCCATAGAAACTTCATTAAAATAGTTTTAGAGTCAGTATTTAGATAACAGATTTTAGTTTTTGAAATTGATGTGTGGAATTTTATCCCTAGAGTTTAAATAATACTATTTCGAATTGTTCTGTTTCTAATACCTCAAAATCTGTAGTACTATCAGACAGTCAGGAGCTCATAACACATGCTTAGCAGCATTAAAAAGATAAATTATTGGGTTAATTTCTTAAACTTCAGACAAATAGTACCAAGAAATTAAATATATGACCAGACATTTGTTCAACAGCTGAGGAAGGTCCCTAACATAGCCTCTGCCACTTGGGAGACAAGAAACACAGTATGTGAACACAGCAGTCACACAGCTTTCACCCCACTGGGAAGCACCAAAGAACTGCACAGAAAAGACTGAGAATCCCTCTGATGGCTACATTACTGCAGCCACGCTTTTTATTCTGTTCCAGCTATCAGGTACAGTGGAAGAGAAAAAATGACCACAGGTTGAACACAGAGCACCAGAGACTGAACTCCCCACACATCAGAGGTACTGTAATATAAGATCAGCAACGGAGGGCTCCTGTTTACCTACCCTGTCAGATGCCAGCTGCCAGCTCCTTCCTTCCCCACACCCTACACAGGAGCTTTCCAGGTGACCATAAGACCTCTCTTTCTGTACTTTGCAGCATTGGTACATTATTTGAATCTTTCACCGAGGCCAACTGAGGCATGTGTCAACCCGAGTGTCACATATAGATTCCAAGAATATGTTACAGATGTCACCAAAATGGAAGCAGACATGGACTGACCTCTGGGAGTACACAGAGCAACACCTGTTCAAAGGAAATGGGCTTAGGAAGGGGAACATGGTAGGATCAGTAACCCAACTCTGAATCAATCAAACCCAGGTAAGATCACATAGACTTGCATAGTATCAGTGAAGAAGCAGTAGAGAACACCACAAGCCTTAGCTGTAATTTCAGGAAAGCTGAGTGTGAGAAGACACAGCACATATCTTTTCAGCCTCCTTTGCCCTTCACACCTGTTCAAGCCTTTGCATGCCACAGCACAAGTTGGACAAAACCCTGTGGATTCTTGCCCAAACCTTTTTCCAACCTGCTTCCACCATTACGACATTTTTCCTCTCTTTGTGCACATCCAGTTTCTTCCCACTTCTCAGCCTTTCTGAAATCAGGTTCTCACCCGGTTCCTGTCCATCTATTTAGCACGTTGCAGCGAAGGCTCTCCAAGATTGCCAGCACAGGATGACAGCCAGGCTCCCAAGGCTTTAAGCAGAAATATAAATGGTCACTTAGGAGTCAGAACAGGAATATAACATTGAGTGCTGAACAGAACAAGTTTTAGAGCATAGCAAAGAAACCAAAGAATAAATATCCAAAGAGTGGGAAACAGAATCACAGAATCGTCACGGTTGGAAGGGACCTTTGAGATCATCGATTCCAACCATTAGGAAAAAAAAAACAAAACCAAAACACAACACCAAAACAAAAAAAACAACACCACATCACCACAACAATTACCACACACAACAGTCACAGGCACTAGAGCATGCCCTGAAGTGCCACATCTACACGTTTCCTAATTACCTCCAGAGATTATGACTCCACAGCTTCCCTGGGCAGGCTGTTCCAGTGCCTGACCACCCTCTCAGTAAAGTAATTCTTCCTAATATCTAATCTAAACCTCCCCTGCTGCAACTTCATACCATTTCCTCTAGTCCTGTCATTATTCACTTGGGAGAAGAGGCCAGCATCCACCTCTCTACAACCTCCTTTCAGGTAGTTGTAGAGGGGAATGAGGTCTTCCCTCAGCCTCCTCTTCTCCAGACTAAACATGCCCAGTTCCCTCAGCCTCTCCTCATAGGATTTGTTCTCTAGACCCCTCACAGCCAGTATGTGATAAAAGTACAAAGAAGATAAAAACAACAGTGACAGCCCCCCTGAGAATGAGGGCAAAATAAAAAGAGATAGGTAATGTTTCCCTCAGTTAAAGACACTGTGCTGATCAGCACCACTATATCCTTAACTCACCTTTAAGAGGAAAAAGAAAACTGCTTTGTTGATTTCCAGTCATCACATTTTGCCACTCTAGATTCAGCAGTTGTATATAAAAGTAACAATATTTATTTTATAAAAGAGGTTAGGTAAATCAGAATTTTAAGGCATGTATATGCACGTTTGTGCTTTCTGCTTCAACCTTTAGACACAGCATGGTAGTGGAGACTGCAGCACTAAAGAGTAAACTCGCATGCAACACTGTCGCTTGTCTACTCTATACCCTCACATGAATGTTTCCCCCAAATCCCATCACTGTTTAATCTCTCCTGATGAATATGCTGACATCATCTAAATTCTGATTGCTAACCTCCGTCTGCCTCTCTGCGCCCATTCTCCGCTAGCACAAAGACCCAACGTAGCACAAACTGACCTATGATCCTCAGCTCTGCTTGATGAACTTGGCTCCTGAGCAGTCTGCACAGGTACTTTATGGTGCAACCCTGCTGGAGTGAAGGGTATCATAGCAAACCCAGGCTGACATTAGAAGATGGGCGTGGGGACATGAATGACCACAGGACCTGGATGACAAAGTTAACGGAGGCAGGGAGAGAAGAGAAGGAGATGCTCATGTGCACGTGTAAGATGGGCACTTTGGACAGGAAAGGAACTTCAGTACATGAATGGGGCTGACTACACTTTGAGATGTGAGGGTGGAGGGAATGGCACAATTTAAGGTGAGATGTTAGCTGCTTAATTCCTGCATGGAACATGAATCCTACCCTAATAGTGCTAGAAAAGTACTGTATGTTTTATTTTAGTGTATTTTTCTAGTTGTCATTTACTTCACTGCAGGGCTTGGCTTAACTTTCCAAGTCAATTCCATCTTAGCATACAAAGGTGTTCCACCTGGGGAATACATTAATGTGTTTCCTATTTGACCAAAAGTTTACTTGACAATGAACTCCACAAGAAATTATGAGGAACAAAGAATTAGAAACCTTGAAATATTGCACATTTAGACATGTACAATTATGACACAGAAGAAACAATTTAATTTTTAAAATGCATTTTCATACATTTTTCCCCATAAAAGTATTCAAACTAGTCTTACTGTTATGACTAGAGAGTACTATATGTTAAATTTATCATAATGTATCTAATAACATATTTTCATTTGTCACATGCCAACACTAATTTTTATACCCAGTTTGATTGCACAAAATTGTAGCAGTAGCCATAGTGGCATGATAGAGTCTATAAAGATTCCAGTTATCAATTAATTTCCCTTATGTTCCCTACATTAAGCTGTGATCCACTTTGTTCTTTAGTGAACTCAGTTATTCATTCAAAGCAGTAAATAACTCAAGTTTCAAAAACACACTACAATAATAAGATATGGCAGTACGTAATAGGTCCTATTACCCAAATGTCTTACATTTTTAAAACCCCTTGATAAGCTAACAGTTTATGATAGCTTTGAAATTGAAACTTACAAACTGACATCCATCAAGTTGCTTTTTTCTCCCTTCCATTTCTGTTTTCCCCTACTGATAAAGTTAAAAGAAAAAGATAAAATGGCCTTATCTCATAACAAAAAGATCTGTTTAGCCAAATTTATGCTCCTGATGTTTTTTTCATATGTGAATGTATATTTATTTTTACATATACACACGCAGAGGTATGAGTGCTTGTATATTCAAAGGCAATTTCATCAGTAATGAATCCTAGGTAAGCTATTTATCCATCATTTAATTTTCTATATTTAAATCAGACCCACATATAACAAACAAACCTGAATTTAATTATTGTTTTAGCTTCATCTTTGTCCCCTCTCTTGTGTTTCTCTAAGCAAAGCCTTCATAGGAGCTACATTTCTGGTCTGAAAGAGGAAGGATGGCAGGGGAGGGAGGAGGATATCCTTGCTTTTCCCACCGTCAAAGAGGAATGGAAGGCAGAAGAAGCTGGAATTAGCATTACCAGAAGAAACTCTGCACTGCCCCCTCCCTTGTACCACTAGGGCTTCATAAAGCCATAGCATGAACTGGTTTAAAAGAGGCTAAAACAGCACTCATCCATTGGGTTATTACAGCCCTGCTTATAAAACACCATAAATCAACAGACCAAATGGAATTTAACTCATCCATAAAACCTTCCAGTCAGGATATATGACCTGTAGACTTAGAACAAAGACTTAGAACAATTTCCTCAAAATGAAGCATTTAATCTTTACAAGAGGAACTAAATGTAGAAAAGAAAATAGATTTAACAAAACAAATGGTCTGCATGTACTTAATTTACTTAATTTAGTGGGTTTTGCGAGCTAAGACTGATCTAGGTGCTTCAAGAACTACTGCATAGAATCCCTTTATCAGCCTGATCCCTTGAATCATGCCCTGAGATGCCTCTATTTCAATTCTTCTGGGACAAGCTTTCACCTTAAGATTTCTTTGTTCCAGATTTACAGTCAGAATTATTTTCTCTTTTCACCTCCCCAAGACCATCAATCAAAACAGTTTACCGCTCCCAGTACAACAGATATAAAATTTCAATGGCATGAAGTCCTACTCCAGCAGGTGCAAGCTGAAAAGTTGAAAATAGAAACAAAGGGTAAAATTTCAGTAACATGAGGTATTTCTGTGGGCTCTGCATAATGTTTGAGGATTTTTTAAAAGTGTGTAGCTAAATTGATTAGATTATTGAGTTTCAGTGTTGTTTAACATTTACAAGGTCAGCTGTTTTAAAGATAAAATCAAATTCTAGTTCCACTTTAATCACAGAGTGACAACTACCCTCTGCTTCAGAGCCAAAATCTGTGCTTCCACCTGCCTGGCAGCTCTCAGCAC
This sequence comes from Tringa tobata, assembly GCA_033628505.1. Taxonomy (NCBI): domain Eukaryota; kingdom Metazoa; phylum Chordata; class Aves; order Charadriiformes; family Scolopacidae; genus Tringa; species Tringa tobata. The sequence goes on from JAHREE010000183.1 coordinate 3,520,956, forward strand.
CATTTCTCCTCATCTCTATCCCTGTATATGTCTAGTAGTTATGAATATGACTAGTTATATACTCTAGTCAAAAGAGTATAAGCATAAGACTATATGGCATCAAAACAGTGATTTATTTAGTTTAATAGCTCTGTTAGTGATTTCCAAGAATAGGTATCCAAGATTTCAAGATACCTATTCACCTATACATATTAACACCTTCTACTAAGATTTGCCTTAAATTCGAACTTGATTAGGATATTTGCTTTGTAGGAAACTTACCAATATGTCTCAAAGGAAAGGATATGAATTCACATCCACAGGACGGAGATGCTTCCTAATTCTAATTCTTTGGTAATCTGCACTCACTAGTACATCTTTTAAAGTCTAAGATATTTACTATGGTATTCCTATTGCCCATCCAAATCTACCACTTTATGAAATAACATTAAACTCCTAATCACTAAACTGAGCTTCTCAGATTCTTTTTCTTATTGCAAAAAAATATTTTCTTTCGTTATTTCAAAAAACATTGCCTTTCACTTTCCATGGTTAACCTCTGATTTTAGCATTTAGAAAAGGTCAGTACTGTTAACCCCTTCTTGAAAAATCTATTACTACTTTGATAGCTTTATCATTTTTTTCCCAACTTTATCCAATCGCTAAAGATATTTTTTAACAGCAACCTCTGAAAAGCATTTTCAATAAAAATCAGTTCAAATAAGCCAAATTAACTAACCCTCCAGTCAATTACAAGGGAGGAAGATAAGTCATCCAAACATGGAGCATGCCCTACTGTTTGTTCTATAAAGTACTGGATTTTGGCAAGCTTTTGGATGTTGTAAAAAGAATAAATCCACCGTTTTTTTTCTTTTTTTTTTGTTATAGCTGACCAATAGATGTTTCTGTTGTACACAGGTGATCAAGTTTTTTCCCATGTATATGAAAGCCAAGAACATTCAGAAAAATCACCTACACAGATTAGATTTTCTTGCTTATTTCATATGGTATACTGCATTGTGACTTTAGTGGACTTATATTTAGCAGTCATTATGTTTAGATAACAGGTGCAGGTGCTGTGTATGTGGTTGTGCCTAGTATTAAACATAAATAAACCTTATTTATAAAAGTTAGATTTAAAGCAAATTTTTAGCTGCTTTGGTGAGTGTGCAATATATTATTTTCACATATTTTAACTTATTCAGTATTTGAAAGGTACTTTAAGGTAAATAAAGATTTAGAAAAGCCCTAAATTCTGGCTATACAATGTATTCCATAGAAAGCATATAATTTTCTGATGACAATTAAAACAGTTACTTCCAGGCATGAAAAGAACAAAATATGACTATGGAAAAAATATTTCTATGTATCCTTTGAGAACACGGGAACAGATACAACCTTTTCTCCATGACGCAAATGCAAACGCATACTCACAGAATTGCAAAAGGCACACCTGGATGTTGGAGTGCAGTTCCTTCCCTGAAGACTTCAGGTCCTGTTCTGAGACAAAAGACAAGTCTGGGGAAGACCGTTCTCTTGGAGAAATGCAGAAGATTCAGGAAATATCAAGCCTCTTTGGCTTGTTTCCTTGATAAGCTATGAATTGCAGTTTTCAAGAATTTCAAGAAGCTCTATTATTTTTATGAATACCAGAGAGAACACAAGAGAGATTTCTATGCCTACCTTTCATTAGACTCCGGTTTTGGTGGAACAAGTTACCATTTGTAGGCAGTTTCCCCTTTGCAGTCTTCCAGGAGAACCAGAAAGAATTAGTCTTTCACCTTGAAATTTATACTGGGACAACCTTGTCCAGGAAATGATCCATCCAGCCCTTTTGATTAACAAAAGAACCATTTCACTTCTTTGACCACATGAAATGTTTCTGTGTTGAAATAAGGTAGCATCTCACCTATTGAACAATAAATAGGTATTTTCCATAAATAAAGGCAAGATTCCCTTCCCTTCTTGGGTAACTCATGTTTTAACGTGAAATTTCTCTCACACTTTGTACTGCATTTGGTAGTTTACTAAGCATTGTAGTCTGCATATTAGCACATACACTTGATAGCTAACCTCTTAAGTGAGATACATCTGAACTCCTGTTCCGATCACAGGTTGGGCAAGTCCTGAAAAGGAGTTCAGGAAGCTCAGGCATAGGCCATGCCTATGCACTGTAAAGTGAGCCGTCAGAGGAAAAGACGCATGAAGGACACCCAGGTGATCAGGCCCAGCCAGCACGGGTTCATGAGGGGCAGGTCGTGCTTGACAAACATGATCTCCTTCCATGACAAAGTGACCTGCTTGCTGGATGAAGGAAAGGCTGTGGATGTTGTTTACCTGGACTTTAGCAAGGTCTTTGATACAGTCTCTCACAGCATCCTCCTGGAGAAACTGGCTGCCCATGGCTTAGATGGGCGTGCTCTCCACTGGGTTAAAAACTGGCTGGAGGGCCGGGGCCAGATAGTGGTGGTAAATGGCGTTAAATCAAGTTGGCAGCCAGTCACGAGTGGTGTCCCACAGGGCTCAGTACTGGGGCCGGTTCTCTTTAACATCTTTATCAATGATCTGGACGAGAGGATTGAGTGCACCCTCAGTAAATTCACAGGCGACTCCCAGTTGGGTGGGAGTGTTGACCTGCTGGAGGGTAGAAAGGCTTTACAGAGGGATCTGGACAGGCTGGATTGATGGGCTGAGGTTTAATGAGGCCAAGTGCCGAGTCCTGCACTTGTGTCACAACAACCCCATGCAGTGCTACAGGCTTGGGGCAGAGTGGCTGGAGAGCTGCCGTGCAGAAAAGGACCTGGGGGTGTTGGTCGACTGTCAGCTGAACATGAATCAGCACTGTGCCCAGGTGGCCAAGAAGGCCAACAGTATCTTGCCCTGTAACAGGAACAGTGTGGTGAATAGGACCCGAGAGGTGATCATCCCCCTGTACTCGCCACTGGTGAGGCCCCACCTCGAATACTGTGTCCAGTTTTGGGCCTCTTAGCACAAAAATGACATTGAGGTGCTGGAGCGGGTCCAGAGAAGGGCGACGAAGCTGGTAAGGGGTCTGGAGCACAAGTCTTATGAGGAGAGGTTAAGGGAGCTGGCTTGTTCAGCCTAGAGAAAAGGAGGCTGAAGGGGGACCTTATTGCTCTCTACAACTACCTGAAAGGAGGTTATAGAGAGGCAGGGGTCAGTCTCTTCTCCCAAGTCACAGGTGGCAGAACTAGAGGAAATGGCCTCAAGTTGCGCCAGGGGAGGTTCAGGTTAGATATTAAGAAAAAAGGGTTATCAAGCATTGGAGTGGGCTGCCCAGGGAAGTTCTTGAGGCACCATCCCTGGAGGTGTTCAAAAGACAAGTTGACATGGTGCTGGGGGACATGGTTTAGTGATGGGTTTTTTTGTTAAAGTTGGGTTGATGGTTGGACTAGATGATCTTGAAGGTCTTTTCCAACATAGATGATTCTATGATTCTGTGCATTTTTCATAGTCCATTATTGTCTATTGACTGAGACCAGACACAATGATAATTGATCAGTTTAAAAGCTTTGACTTCCCCTCAGTAATTTTCTCCTAAGCTATAAGTGATATTCCATGCTTCTAGTTCTAAGGCGATACTGTGTCCATCTTTCCATCTGGTGGTCCTCAGCACACCTGAGGAGTACCTAGATATTCAGGGTTTACAGACCAGAGGCTTCCTTCACTGGCCTCCAGGATTGTATTATATTGATTGAATTAAATGATGAAAAGATTTGTTGAAAAATAATGGAAAGATTCCCCATGGTAGAGGATAGACTAGATAAGCGCATATATTTCCCTGCTGGTTTAGATCAACATATATAAAGAAATATTCAAACGTGCAGAAGTTAAAAAAAATAAGAGTAGCATTTTTATGGACAGATGTCTCATTTTGGACAGACAATAACAATCAAGTGGAAATGTTAAGCAAATCTCTGCAACAGTATAGTGAGTCCATTTGTCATATTTACTGTGGGACTATCCAAAGCACTTCCATCAGATGCCAACAGGCAGTCTTTTGAGCCATTCTTTTGATTCATACTGTTTGCAATGCAATGATCCTCTTTCATAATGAAGGCAGTGATTTCACATTTCTATAGCATCTTTAACCACTTAAATTTCATACTACTTACATGTATCACATATAGAAATTGTTTTGTGGGCCACTGAAATAGGGCCATTATTTCTCTTTATGCCAAGAGAAAATTGAAACAAATGGAAAAGCCAGTTTAGTAACTCCTTGATACAAACCTCTCTCCCCGCTCTCCTCTACAGTACAGTAACCAAATTGTGAAGCCCCTCTTTTTGCAAATAATTTATGCAGTTCAGCAAAGTAAGCATTAGGAAATATTTTTCTTGGTGAATCTTATGTTGTAAATATTGAGCCATGACTGGGGCGCATACACACTGGCAGAAAATAAGACATGCAAATGTTTCTGTTTTTTCTGGCCCCCTATATATCCAAGACCAGACTCCTAGAATAACTTAAAACAAACTGCAGTAAGTTTGGGTTGATACTCTTGTGATTGAGAGGCTGGAAGTCAGATCTATAACTCTTACAATTTCAGAATTTCTATAAGTATTACTTCTCCATTTTTTCTTCACATCATTTCAAAGCTTGCTTTCAGATCTTGTACCTTATTGACAAAATAAGTCTGAGTCATACAAGCTTCGCAGTTCTTTTTCTGACTTTTATTAATCAGATAACTCTTTATGTTTTCTTTTTCAGAGGTATTTTCCTTCAAATTGCATTTCCCATCTTTGAACTTATTTGTTCAAAATAAGTCCAAAACTATATGGATTTTATTTTTTCTGCCATTCCACCTACCTAAGAAATTTCTACCCATGCTAAAATAACAGCCAAAGGCAAGTAGCATCAGTTAACTTTTGCAAGCAACTTTGTTTTATCATATTCCTATTTGACAGCTCATTATTGTATCCCTGAACAATAAGGGAGCTTATTTCATAAATTGCTACAAAATGCCTTTCAGACAGTTATCACCCAGGTACAATCATCATCAACCTGTCTTAGACTCTTTGCCAGTATTAAAATCATAAAAGGTCACACTGAACTGAACTTCTGTCATGACAAGCAGCACTGCTAAAGGCCATTGTATCTAATGAAAGATATGTATAGCTGCTGAATTGGGATTTACTTAATGGAATGGTAATAATCAAGGAAAAACACAGGTCCAAAACAGCTTACACGCAGTCAAAGACAGAGTTAAACCAGAATTGTTTTATCTTTGATCATCGACTACAACAGGATATTGATTAGCAAAATCCCAGCAGAAACAGTCACCTCTACCCTCACAACTATCACACATAAATTATAAAAATCTTTTGTTATATTTTAGCATGATGTTACAGCTGTTTCCAAACATAGAGGGCAAAAGTTACTCTTTAACTGCCATAAATTCTGCAGAATGATACGAGCCAGATCAGTTGAACTCAAAAGGACAACTAATCCAGTTATTGTTGAATAAATATATTTCTTACCTTTAACCTCACCTATAACCTCCAACAAGTGTCATAGATTTCAGTAGGCATATTTCTTCTTCTTTTGTGTGGAAACATAATGCCAAAGAAGAAGGTTGCCCCAGTAGTGAATGCAGATAGTTCAATTTGGGGTAGTCAGAAAACAAATTTCATTCAGTCTTTTTTCACAACTCAAGAATAAAGTAGTTTTATATCAGATTTGATCTATTGAAATTCATTAGCTTTAAAATATACCCGAACAGCAAAAAATCATAATAACTTCCAAGACAGCACATCCCAAAAATGCAGTAGTTTCATGTCATCATACCAAGGGAAAAAAAAAAAAAATATTTTAAAACCTGAAATTGATTTAACAAGCTTAAACATCAAGAGCCTTTTTCTTGATGGAATCTTGCGAAAATAAGACTTGCCAACATGAGGTCACTGAGGAAAATTATCTAAAAGTGTTCTTTCATAGTGTTTTTTATGTACCATGTTAAAGACTAATTCAGAATTAAAGTGGTCTTAATTAAATTTAGCTTTATTATTGCCAGTGAATTCAAGCAACTAGCATTGCAACCATTTCTATTCTGACTTGGGGTATCTATACAGCCATTCAACATTACTTAACTAATCTACTTAGAAAACTAGTTAGGCTTAATTATCCTGGAGGTTCTCAGATGAATAGGCTCACAGATATGTACTGAGTAAATCCTACCTCGTATAAAACAACAGAATGGAAATACAAGAGTGGGAATGCCTACACCTTGTTCTATGACAGGCGAGAAAACAGGGATTGATGGTTGCAGTCAGCATCACTTCAAAGAGATAAGCAAGGGGTAGTTTATACAAGTCAGTTCTGTTGAGACAGACCAAACTCTCTCCAGTTCAGATCTGCCTTGTCACATCCTTCAGTTATAAAACAGTAGGAAATTTTGAATCGGAGCTATGCTTCTAACCAATTTCATTAGTAAAGAGGAATTTGAGACCTGACTGGAGACTATCAGGGAAGTAAATAACAAAATTGAATAGGTTCAGAAAAAATAAAAAGCATGAAAAAATAGAAAGCAATAGACATTAAGATAGATTGAGCTTCTAGGAAAGTGGACAAGTAACTTATTTACCAAAAAGGTGATCAGAGTATGGACTAGATTTTCTAAGGCATGTGATAGAAAATGGGTTTCAAATAAGAACTGGGGAGAGGGGAGGGGACGCACACAGCATGAGGGACAACTTTTAGAGACCTGCAGATACCCAGGCTTTGATAGACTGTGTCAACACCTGATGCCTTAAAAAAGCGACTCATTCCTTGCAGAAAGAGAGAGACAGGCTGAGGATAGTGAGATAAGCAGAAAAAAGCTCACACAGAGTGAGTTTGAAGGAAAAACTTCATTCACTGCTAGCAGAAATTGAAGTCTGAAATAAATAGACCAGGGTGAAGAGAAAACATACTCATAACTGAGAAGCTAGTACTGAGGCTTAGGGATGAGCTGTTTCATGACAATTTGAAGACAGTCTTGCAGTAACAATATATTGATTTTCTGCATTCAGGGTGAATTATCCTGCTTTTGGGAGAGAAAAACAATAATTGCAGCAGAGCAGTTGTCATATGCTGTAAGATCAAATGGAGTACACAGAAAGTTTGGAGTAAAATAGAGAGTAGAAAGAAATCTTCTGCAGCCCCTGAATACTGCTTTTCTTTCAGATTTTTTTCTTTTAATTTTGGTGGAAGATTGAAATATAAATCCTAAATTCATCTTTTAGATTTCTTTATCCTACGTGCAAGTTTGGATACTGTAAATATAACTTGTTAGGAAAATCAACCAGACAGTTACAAATTAGAGTAGCACTAATTCTGAAGAATAAAAAACTATCCTGAATAATGAAAACAGATGTACTGAGCTGTTTTTCCCTGATGTCAGACTGAAAATATAATTGAGACTGCTTGTGGCAAAAAAAAAAAAAGGGCAATATCTTTCTATATATATATGTATGTATATATGTAAATATTTATATGCCCAATTCATTAAGGTATTACATTGTTCCCCAGGAACACATTTCTACCCTTTCCAGTGATCGTATGACCAGAATTGGATGTGTGCAACATTACTAAATTATGTCTGTTATGGGAAAGGGAACATTTGGAGCTGGTGCAGACCAAGACCTTTCTGCAACTAAACAAGCTAGCAGAACACGTTTATTGCCTTTTCATAAGTGACAAGATGTCTGTGAAAGGAGTCTCTCCAAGGTACAACACATGTAGTTGGAACAGGTTTCAGAATAAATGGCATTACATTATCACAAATTATAGGTTTTAGAATTAACAGCGAATTAATCTGCTTTTAAAAGAGGAAACGCAGATGGCAAGTGTGAGCACCATCATCTGTGCTCTGCATCCACTAAGGAAATGGAAGGTGAAAGAAACATTTCATCCTATAAAGAACTAGAATGAAGAAATGAAGGTTATCCAAAGCACAAGGCAGTTGTCTGTAATTATTAAAAGGCTAAAGATGGAAAGTCAAAATTGTAATGAGAGATTTTTTTCCATACTAGAGCTGATGAAAATGGAATAAGAATAATTAGTTCCATCACTCAGAAAGGATGATACTTAAGAGCATGATATTTCATCGAAGAAAGCTCATCTGGGTATTAAGAAATTATGTTATTTCCAAACATAGTAGGTAATGGCTACATTACATTACACTACATTACCAAATGTACTACGTTTATAACATAATGATTCAAATCAGAAGAGATACAAAAGGGAAATCAGAAGCCCAGACATCTATTTACCAGACCTGTCTTGTAAAAGTAATTTTAAGTTTGCATAGTAAAAAAAATGAACTGAAATTAGTTGAATCTTTTAGGGAATGTAGAGTCTTAAAGCAAAATAGAACATTAAGGGTCATTAACAAGTTTTGATCACCCCACTTGTGTTGGCACATTAAACAGTTTAGATTAGAGTTCTCCATTTATTATACCAATGCTATTTAAAGAAAGATTAAACAAAAATTTCACAGCAAGCTAAAATTTACAGCAAAGTGTCTGGAAAACAAAAAGTGTTACCCAAAAGCCCTTAGTGCAAAATAACAACAACAACAAAAAATATAGCTAAATACAGCTAGATCAACAAAGAGATATAAGCATGTAAAGTGATAGACACAAATCCTAAATCTGATGTTTGTATGCCCCAAACAACCGCTCTTGGGCCACTTAATCCTGAAGTTAGTTGTGTGCCTGCCAGTAAAGACAATCATATGACAATGCTAAACAACTTAATGCTTACTTCTTTGCTCACAGAAAAAAAAATAAATAGATAAGGCATTTTCCTGGTCTCTGTCTTCTCCAAGGCATAATCTAGTATTTCAGGAAAAGGGGTTCTGGTCTACAAAGTGTTTGAGCATGAAAGCACTTCTTAGGAAACCAACTAAAGCTAGAAGCGAGACACTTCCCTTTATGAGGCTATCGTATTACGTACAAGGAATGAATTGCAAGGTCAGAGCTAAGCAAGTGACTCAACTTCGTGACTAGTCCTCCCACACAGGAAAAATGTCATTGGGTCCAGTTCCATTAAATATGTCTCCTATGCAAAATAAACAGCTTTAGAAAAGCATATCCACACCTTCACCACACTCGGCAGTTGGGTTCCAACCAGGTCCAAACCTCTGCTCTGTTCAAATCTCTTACTGGCTTTTATGTATAGGTGTTTAGTAGCCTAACTCAGCTGTTACACAGAGATCTTGGATATTTATTATACAAATCTGGACTCTGAATGCCTCAAGTTAAACATTACAAAGTAGAGCCTAAGTGTCCTTAATGACAGAAAATGATCCAGAAAGACTTTGCAAGCTGCTAATACAAGACTTTGTGGAATTCATACTTTAAATGCAAGACTGTGATCTTCAAATTCCAGGCTTCAGGAGTCAGAAAACTTAAGGGGCTTACATAGATTTGGCATTTACATATCAGATTGCAACACTTTCCTTGACATGAGACTCTTGTGCAAACAACTAAATGGCACAGGCTGCATAGTGAGGTGGTGAGATGTCTGGTTCCCAGTCAAAGCCATCTGCCAAACAGTGCAGACCCGAACAGGTACTGGGCTTAGTAACTGAAATCTGGAGTTACACCACATACTGATAGGAACTGGAAGTGAGGTTGTTTAGCCACTTTCATTAAAAAATGCTGCTCACCTCTTGCATGAAATGCCACTCTCCCCAGCCACAGAGAGACCACCTTTAGGGCACTTTCACCACCCACAGTGATTCCACCAAGACATGCAGTCAAGAATACAACAGCAAAGAGCTAAAGAGAGAGAACAAGTCGTGGTGAAGTCTGCTTCCAGACAAGCTTTTAATGCAATGTGCAATACGTTAAATGCAGAAGTTTCCTTCTCCACTCTCAGGTATAGACTTCAACCATTAAGCTAGACAACCCCAGCTTTTCCCTGCTCGAAGTAATATCTAACCATCTGGAGCAAGGCTAAAATTCATTGAAGTGGAGAATAATACATTTTAAGCTATTAGATCACATAAGGGCATCTATTATCCAGGAAAAATGAAAGACAACAAACAAGATCTAAAGCATATTACTTTAAATCTTATCAGAATCAGAGAAAGAGGGATGTTTAGAAGTAAAATGTAGAAATATAATCTTTTCCAGAAGCATACACACAAATACGTATTTCAACAAATTTAGCCTTTTGCTATCTTCTAGGGAGAAACCTAGTTCAGCTATAACACTAATTTTCACACACAGTAAAAGATGCCTAAGAATAGACCATGAAATAAATTCAGATTTTAGCTTTGTCTTTTCTAAAAGACAATGGCAGTTTATAAGCAATAGCAAATGGTGAAGAATGTCAGGTTTTGTCATTTCTTTTCCAATTTTTCTCTTAACAAGGTAACTTTGAGGCAAATTTACCAGAAGACCCAACATAAATCACTTAAGCTCTTTAAAATTACATTGAGAACATTGGAAGGAAAAGAAAGAAATGATAGTAAAACTGCTTCTCTGACTTAATCGTCAAGATATATATGATTCCCAAGGCCCACGAACAGACCAGCTGGTTTTAAAATTAAGACTTTTTCCATCAGGCATTCCTCTACTCTTTAAGGCTAATTGGCAGTGTGCACAGAAGAATTATTGAATCTCAAATTATCCACTTCTGATAGCACATCACATCTGTTTGTCTGTCATTCTGGTGATACACTGGGATTGTTGAATAATTTGTTTACAAATAGGAGAACAATCTGTGCTAAAAGTTTTGCAGATGAATAGGTACATCTGGAGAAGAGCAATATTGCATTGATTGTCTCAGAATAGCCCAGGCATACTGAAAAACATCCTTTGCAGATCGTTAGTTAACAAGATGGTTTGTCTTCACAGCTCTGTTAGCTCCAGCTATAATTCAAACATTGGCTCTAACTCCAAACAATGGTGCTTTTTTTCATTTACAACTAGCGATTCCTGTAGTGCCAGTATATTTTTTACCAGTCTCAGTTTCTCTCATCAAACTTATTTTTGTGGAATTACATGCACATGACCCTTTGCATGACTTTTGGAGGAAAAGTGATGAAGATGTTTGACTGGAGAGCAAGCTAAGGACTTGTAAGAGACAAGAGCTTTAATAAGAAACCTCTGACATGGGTGGAGGAAAGCAAGCATCACTCAGCCAAAGGGACATCACTGCTGAGGGAAAAGAAGCATCTCTGTGTAAGCAGAGAAAGGAAATAAAGCAGTGATTTCAATATATCCTTCTGTGTTTAATCGCTTCTTACTGTAAGAATCATTTATATTCTGTCTCTGATAATTTCTTATCATAATCATAAACATTACAGCCCATCACATTATGTATCTTCAAAAGGAAAGTGTTAGAATATTTTAGTATTTTTCCTTTAACCAAAGTGTTTCCTTAAAGTGACAGGATTACTATTCTGTGAAATTAGCAGCAACAGAAATTTTTTCAGTTATGGTAAAGTTAGAATAAAGCCCAGAGCCACTGTGTACCTTTACGCATTCAAGCAGACTTTGTTAAAATCACTGCAACTCATTATCTAACTAATAAAGAATAAAAATCTAATGAGGATTTGGCTCACTATTAAGAAGAGATACTGCATTCTATTTACTTTCAAATTCCTTGAAATGCTGCAGATTTTTATATTTCACTAAAGCATGATTTCAGAAATGCTAAGATTTCAATCTCATTCTGGTACCTATGTAACTTGAGATATTTGATCAATAACAAAGCACTCTGTACAATTAATCATCATACCCTGAGCTGGAGAAAAGAAATGTATTCCTATTTCTTTGGTGTTTCATCAGACATGAGGAAAATTAATTAATTCATTAAAAATCTTCCGCGTTCATCAAGGTCTCCTAAGTAGGATTCTGTATGGTGGAGGTGGATGCAATTAAAATCTTCAAGACTAATTTCAGGACTAAGTTATATCAAATTTAGAAAAATCGCTTAAACTTTATTATAACAAGAACTGAAGTCCATTTCTTATTCAAAACCAGCTTGAAAACAAAAATTAGCAGATTCCTGTGGATCCATAAAAAAATGTGCCTGTAAGAGGCCTGGTATTATTGCTTTATCTTATTATATGTTATTGTTTTATTTACTTTATTTTATTGTTTTATTTGTCCAGTATATTGCTTTATTTTTTTAAATAGTTACCTTGCAAGAACTAGATGCAATTTGGCTAGCAAGTATTAGGTCGGATGAAAGTAGTTGACATGTATCAGAAATACAGTGGTGAAGGACAGTATAGAAAAATGAGAAAAATTGCCAGAAGTTGGAGTCCAGAAAAACCTTATATTATTCCCAAATCTCATGGTTTTACAATACACCATTATTACACATTACCACGCCTGAATCCCAGCCTACCCTGGTCCCTGTAAGCTACAGGTAGTTTGTTTACTTCTATCTGTCCAGGTACTGTGACTTTACTAACATATTAGAAACTTTTGAGCTCTAATTCCACTGCTGCTGAGAGGAATAAAGCTTCTGAGCATGACAGAATAATGTGAAAGAGTCACAAGGCAGCAATGGAAAAGATAATAAAAAAACAAAACAGAGAGGCTTAATTGTTCGGGATGTGACATCACAAACCAGAAGCATGGAGCTGGTTAATCAACAGGGTCACCTGCACTGGTGAGAAAAAGAAAACAAGTAGATTAAAGACCTGAAGTTTCACAGACTGAGTTCACACAATGGAAGACATACAATACAAAAGGCTGAATGTCAAAAAAAAAAAAAAAAAAAAAAAAGAGAGAGAGAGAAAACCTCTAACTCTCTTGGGTAACTTTTGCAAATCTGATATACTGCTGAACTAGGTGAGCTCTTGTTCAACAAATACATCAGTAAGCCCTCTTCTCTCATTTAGAACAATACGTATGAAAGCCAACCCAATAGGTGCTAATGCTTAGCACTGTGCTACCTCGTCAGCATCCTCATTCCAGAGGCATCATCAGGAAGCAAGATTTATGTGCTAAGCACATTCTGAACATTCAGAAAATCATTATCCTTACATTGACAGATGCACAAAATGAAGCAAGGGCAAAAAGACAAGTAGACAGATGTGAGAAAAGGGGAAAATAATATGTAATTCATACAATGTCAACCTAATTCACATAAAGCAATACAACTATGGCTGTTACAAAAAAAGCAATTTTACGTAAACAGCTGAGGTGTCTTGCAAATAACATACAATAAATTCTCTGGTCAAAGGAAATTGATAGAACAGAAATGGAGGTATAATTTCCGCAAAACACTGTAAAGACCAAAAAAGATCAAAGCTAAAAGGTTTAGTTACACATAGGTACAACATGGTTTTATAGTTACTACAAATAGTAGCTAATATGCATAAAGGAGAGGAAAGATAAAAAGAAGGTCACAAGTAGGCGGATCTGGAAAACTGCTTGTACCGTCCTCAGTGAAGCTAAGGATACTCTGGTTTGCTGCAGTTCACAAAACATGATCAAGAACAGACACCCAAGAGACAGGCTGGACTGCAGGACCGAATGGAGGCAGATGAAGTAGTGCTGGAGAGAGATCATAAGTCATAAGCGAGGAAGACAGTTGACCAAAATCAACCGAGGATAAAACACAACAAATGAAGCATTGCAGAAGTGTCAGCAGCAGAAGACAGAGTTGGAGGATGACTTCAGTGGAGCTGGGCACAGACTAGGGGTATCCCTTGACTGTCAGTCAAGCAGCCAGTCTGGTTTCCGCATGGTCTTTCTGGTGTCCAGCCTGAGCACAAACCAAAGTATTAACACCCACCCATGCCTGTCTCTTCTTGCACAGCTGCAGCACAGGCAGTTATGCTCCACTGTCATCTTTTGAGTACCACAGCAGTTCCCTGGGCCCAGAACATGTCTGGAGCGAGTGGCTGCATCCTTGCTGCAGACCTTCCGGAAAACAGCCTCTACGGAAACTAGTGCAAACCTGGGAGAACGGAGCTGGTGCTGCCTATCAGATTTAAAAAGGGTACTTCCAACCTGTAGTGTAGACTTTTTCCTGAGTGCAATATTTAATACCAAGTTATTGTTTACTTGAAACTTAGATGTAAGGATGGTAATGCTTTATTCATGCAGAAAAAAAACCCCCAAAATTACCATTCCTTATCAAATGAAAAATAATTGACATTAACCAGCACAGAATCTTTCTTTGATCCACAACCACAGATCTTTCTTTGACCAATAGTACTTTATACAACTATAGCATCATTTCTTTTAAATGAAACATAGCAGTAAATAACAGGCTAACATCAAGACTCACACCAAGAATACAGTTACCCGCTGAAAAAATCCTGCAGATAAGCTTGAGTTTATTGGACAACTATTTTATTTGCAGGAAAGTACTAGTAATAAACAATTGTTACAGCCAGGTAGGACAATTTTAGAGGCATTTCAAACCCGCTTTTTGCTGTTAAACAAATGAGATTTACCTGTAGTGCAAATAAGACTACTAAGACTGAACAGTCATTCTTCACACTGAGAAAATACATATCAATTGAATTTCATACACATATACATTAAATTGCTAAACAAAAAAAAAAAAAAGTGCATACTTTTCATTTCCAAAATAATTCAAGAAGACAGAAAATCCTCTGCTATGGTAATACATTTTCTTGGTACTAATTACCAAGAACAAAGAGAGCCACACACCTCAGTAATTATACAACTTCCTCCAGTGAGAAAAGCACAAAAAGTCTGATTCTTGTTTGCAAAAAGCCTCTTTTCAATGCTCTGTCTTTGAAAAGATAATTTGCAGCTGTTGCAATGCCCTCTTATCCTGCCATGTATGTTTGAGCAGATTTAAATTAAGAGCATTTTCTTGGTTCCAAATAACTTCTCAAGTTTCTTTTACCTGTTAAAAGGTAAAATTCAAAGCGAGAAAACTGAGAATTTTTAAAAAAACAATCAGTTATCAAGTGAATTTATTCATTTTTTCTTCTCTGGAATAAAAAGAATGCTTTTGTAGGCTTTTTCTAGAGTCAAAATACTACTCCAGCCACCTTTAGGTTTATTTCACTCCAAAAGATCTCATTTGGCTTTTCTCTTTGACTTCGTGTAAGCACACATTGAGTTTCTTTTTGCTCATGTTTAAATGTTATTGCAAAGGCACAAAAAGCTTGTCACAAAGGAAAAGGCAAAACAGCTAATTTGACCATGGGTAAATCCATGCTTTAGAGGAGTTTAGACCAAAATCAATGAACAGATCAAATCCCTTTTTAAGTATATGCAACTGAGATCACATTTAACTGTTCTACCATAGCCCCTTTGCAGTTTAATGATGTAAAAAATGAAATTTTCCCAGCTCTTGCCCTTCCCAGACTCTTAATTGTTCTGCTCCCTATGCTATGCTATGGAAACCAAAAGGATTCTGAATTGTGTGATTTTGTGTGTTTCAAAAAAATAGTCAGATAATTAAAATGAGTAACCACTGGGTCTTGTCTGGGAGGGGGAAGGGATGGGAAAGAGGATAAACTTTCTTCATTATCTCAGAATGATTCATGGTTTGAGAAATACTGGGATATCACTTCTTGTTTACCTTTCTTCCAAACCGAAGTGCCTGAATTCTGCTCCTCCTGACCATTTCTGTAGGCTCTCTTTGTCCCTTCCTAACTTTGCTATGTGTTTTATAAGACAGGAGAATTACAATTGCATTTTATACTCTTAGCTTGGTAGATAGCATTTTCAATTGTGTGCTCTTCCTCTTCTATTCCTTGTCACTTGTCTCCCCAAGTGCTTCTAGTCATGTTCTCAGATATCACAGTCAATGACCTCTTTTCATTTATACTTATGTTAAATACACTTACAAGCAAAGAATTAAAACTCAAGAGATTATATATCAAGATCAGATTCAGAAATGCCAAATATAAAGTATGCATTTACCCTGCACTAAACCAAAAGTAATCTCTTTTTCTGTCAGCCTGCAGAGCAGCAATAGTATGAGCTGATAGTGACAGACCGGGCATAGGCTTCCTAAAAACTGGAAGGCAGGCTGATTCCAGTTTAAAGTATAAGAGGCTACGTATCACTAATCCAGGGATAAAACCCAAGCATTCCAGAGCTGTTACAAGCACACCCTAACATTTCCAAAAGCTGCATATTTTCCACTTAATATTTACCACAGTAATTAACAACAAGCCCCTGGTAAGCACATCTTGTACTTAGGTTTCACTGTGCTGAAAAAGAAAATAGCCCCCCCATGACTATGCATTTTGGCATCAATCTATAGGACCACTCCCCTTCATCAGACAGACCAAATTCCCAAGAACCAATCTGCAATTCAGCAAAATAGCTTAGGCAAGTGTTTCAGTATAGATACTTGTATTATTGGGGTCAGGGACAGAGACCGAACTCACAGGTTTAGTTTACATACTTGGTCATAAAGTGAGTGGGCAGCTTTTGCTAAAAGAAATAGGCATCCATGCAACAGGCCAAGGATGTGGCAATTGCTTTCCAGGCAAAAGCACACACAGGATTGGTAATAAAATGCAGGCTTGATAATAAAAGACAAATAGATTTTACTTGTTTCTCTTCTGCTAATTTATTGCATAAGGTTGGACAAATCACTCTGCCAGCCCATACCATAGTTTCTCAGGTACAGGCTGAAGACAATTATGGTGACTTAAATTTAGGATGGATCTTGGAAGGTTCATTTAAAATTTTTTTATGCATGTCAAGTAGTAATTTTGAGTAAAAAGTAATCTCGATCTCACAGAGGCACTATAAAGCTGCATACAAACTGAATCATACCTTCCACAGTCTGTACCTCTGTCATTTGGTTATTGTAATCAAATGCATGCCTGTCAGCAGCTACTGCAACATATACAACTGAAGAGAGAGACAACAGAAATATCTCTTTTTGGTTCATTTCAGCAAAGATTGCTTTTTAAAAAGGAATGTTCATTTGTATCTCCAAATGATATCTTTATCTTGCCAGTGACTATATTAATAATTAAGTAGAAAAGATAATTATAGAGCCAATGAGAAATTTGCAGAGAGGAGTTGTTAGTTTATAAATTGATTTGCATTCTAACAGGAGTTTTATTATGAGGCCTGTGTAGCTGTCAGGAGCAGGCACCCGGAATGTGGTCCATGGCTTTCTGCCACCCTCAGATTTTAGACCATTACAAAGCAGGACGCTTGCTAGGAGGTGAGGAACGAAAAGGCAAACAGTTGTCTTTGCTAACAAGAGCAGTTTCGAACCAAGTATCATTTTTAGCACTTCCCCACAAATGACAGAAAAGTGTAATGAAGCCAGTGGAGTAATGCTGCCTGTCTTCTGTTTTGCCAGCGTGGGTCATTCATTCACTATTATCCTGGGCTGCAGCTGCCTTGTCTAATGAGGCTTAATGAACTGTCTGCTACATCTCTGGAAAAAGTAGATGCAAAAATGTGTTGAAGTAAAGGAACCTGCATATCGGAAGAAGCACAGGAGGCATAACGCTCCTCCCTCTTCTCATTTGAACATCTATTCTTGCACATTTCAAAAATTTCACTTGCAACATTGTTCAGTTTCTCATGTTATTATTAAAGATCTTTTCTTTTCTGTCCACGTTCCCACACTATATTCATCACTGTAGGATCCATGTGTCAGTATAAATGAGTAAATAACTAGTTCTTAACCAAAGCTTTAATAACAGTGGTTAGCAAACGTTCACCTTAACCTAACTTCTCTTGCTGTTAAAAAAGTTGTGGTACTTTCAATGAATATTTTCAAGAATGTTAATTTCTTCGTAACTCAGTTATGACACTTCGTAACTCAGTGATTTCCTATTTTGCAGAATAACAGGACAAAGACTACTTAAAGGACACTTAAACCTTCAGATTGATGATTATGTGAAATTGAAGTGACAAATAGGTTTGGGATTAATATTATGAGTACCAGTCTTCTCACTTACCTGGTGTAAATTGGTTACAACTGGAAGACTATTCCACTGAAAGGGGAAAAGTCCTTGGGCTTTTCCTATCTTGCTGGCCTGTCTTGAAGTCCAGCCCAACTTTCTGTCCTTCCCTTTACTCCAGCTACACAGAATAGAGAGCAGAAAGACTATTCTCAGTGAGACCTCAGCTGGTACAAAAACAAGCAGGACTTGCAAGATAGTTCACTTTGTCTATCTGATTCCCAGTGAGAAACCACAGTCAGAATAAGTTTTACAATCAATTAATTTCCACTTTAATATAACAGCAATAGGGACAAGTTTTCCCAGGACTCCACTAAAATGAGCACATCTGGTCTGTAAAGCCAAGATAACAGCATACAAATCTTACATGTGGAAAAAAGTACTTTGAAATACCTGAATATAACCAGCTAATTTAGCTAGATCCATCTCTGTTTAAGGGCAATAAATGATTCTAACACATGCAGACTAACTCAGTTCCTACTGAATGAAACAGTGGGATCCAATTTGTCTTTAGTTAGAATCAACCTATGATATATTACCTCTGACCACAAAACTAGAACACTACTGGTATATTTATATCTATAAATTCACAGAAAGAGCATTTTTCTAAAGGGCACTATGTCAAACTCTCATTTTAAATTATTTGTTGACTCATTTTGTTACAGGAGAAACCTGACACACTTTCATAGAATAAAGAAAATAATAACATGATGGGGAAAACAAGCTTCTGGTTCAAGAGAGAAGATGAAGATAAATCAATTTGTCAGACATTAATGAATATGATTTGACAAAAGCTCCCCCTTTTGAGATTCTGAATAAGTAAAGCAAAGCACAGGGAATACAAACCACACAAGAACATTTTAAGACAGAGTAAGATCACAAAGAAGCATAGAAGGGAATGACCATTATTTGAGCTCTACTGTTATATTCTTGTGCTATTGACTCAAAATATACCATTACTGCCTATATACAATAAGGTATAATAAAGTGCTTTATTTCCTGTAATTTTTTTTCTGTTTTGAACTACTCTTTTCCACTCAGTTAAAAAACCTGTGCTGAAACTACAAGCAATTCACAGAGAAGTATATAGACTGAAGTAACCATAAAACCACTCCCAGAGAAAAATGGCCTTCTCCAGAGGACAGAGCAGATAACCTAAAGGAAGCTCCACAGACACAGCCTACAGAGACCACTTGATTCCTATTGCCTCAGCTAATGACTAAAACTTAGGCAATCTGAAATGTTACTTTCAACCCGAATAATGTAGAACTTTAGAAAAATTCAGTTAATTCCCAGGGCTTGGTTTTGGTGTGCAATATTGTAATCTGATTCGAGGAGAGTCTGAGACACTTGAATTATTTTTCTGTTAATATCTTCTGGTCTTTAGCTTGCCACTAAGTTAGGTTTTGATCAGCTCCCAATGAAATCACTGGATGCCCAGAGGAATAAGCACCCAAAATCTTAAGGCACACTTTAGGGAAATCAGCATCTTCCACAAGATTATGTCTACCTTTACATACAAATATAACTTTTAAATTCTGGCCCTTATTTTCTCAACTTTTCATATCAATTGGTTTGAAATTAGAATAATAATTACCCATCTTTCAAATGCTTTGATATCCTCACAAAGAAACCTCTATGGAAATATAAATCCTCAACATTTCTCAACACTTCTGCCATTGAAAGCCAGTATTTTTATTATCATGACATATCCCCTAGGAATAATCACCTCTTATGTTTCATGATACAAGTAATTAATGTTTTTATTCAACTTACCCGAGTCTGTGAAGAGTATTTCAAGTGGGTTCCACCCTCACCTAGCTGGTATCAACCATATGGCAGGAAGGAATAATTACTGTTTATTAAGTCTACATTAAACTTTTCAGAGAACAATTTTATGAGATGCCATAAGGTCGTATACTTACTGCAGTCATTAATCTTCTCTGGGCGTCTTTAATCAAGCAGCTCTGTCAGAACCATTAAATGATGTTAGGTCTAAACTCTTTAATTATTATGCAGGTTTTTAGTTTTAAGAACCAATGTGTTACTGAATTATTTTCACATGTGAAATTGCTCAGTTTCAAGCTCTGGACAACCCTTAGAATCAGGTTCACCTTAAAAATATAAAATAGGTTTTAAAATGGTTTCTGAATCTGTAGTGAAGACAGTATATGACCACAACATGCTGGTTTTAGAATCCCAGTGGATTATTCATGTCAAGAGGTCAGGAGATGGATACCACATTTCTAACACAACAAAAAATAACAGAAATCAAACAAGTAACATTTAAAATTGGTAGCCAAAGTTCATGGAAGAGATAGGTATAAAATATCAAGACCCAAAAACAATTAATAGAATACTTTATGGGCTAATGGCATTGTTGCATGGTACTTACAAAGGAAGCCAGAATAAGCACAGTTTTCATTCAGATTAATGATATCACTAGTTAGATAACATTTAACCTTTCAGTTCATTAAGGATTCTCTTAAATGAATCCTGTGTCCCTATAGCAGATTATACACTCATAAATTCTGTTTCCCTCAAAAATACTGCAGGTCCAAAGTAGCTCTTATTTCACATAAATCAAAAGGTACTAAGTGAGAAATGACAATTTCTTTCTAATTACAGATCTGCAAATAAAATATATGCATTACCTTAGCACCTAGTTGAACAATAGAGTATGGCAAAGGAAATAAACAAAGACAGAAAGATCCAAAACATGACAAATAAATCAGGATATATTTTTCTTAAAGAATTGAAAAATGTTTAAAAATCTCAAGATTTGTGGAAGAAAATAATATTCTTAGTGACTTTTGAAAGACAAATTATTTCCTGGGATGATAAACAACAATATTGAGACATAAAGAAAGACTGTTGTTTTTTTTTTTTTCCAGTTGTCTGCCTTAAATTCTGAATGATTACAGCAATATATTATAATATGTTATCAGGAATGAACTTTGTCATTCATTATTTCAAGTGCAGGGGAAAAACAGAGATCTCCTTATTAGTCTTACTAGCACGTGAGTTCAGTTGTTAATGTTGCTGATGCAAAATAAAACTGTTCATAAACATAGGATCTAGAAAGTGTGTATTGATGATGTGCTCTATATATTACTTCTTACACTTCCCTTTTACATTGTCTGGGCCTTTTAATGACAAAATTTTTCTAGTAATAAAAGTATTAGAATACCTCTTGGTAGATATTCACAGTTTAAAATGCTAAGAAGTGTGAAAAGTACTAAAGAACATTTATTCCATCACGTATTTCTAAGGAGAAACCTGAAGGTTTTTACTTCAAAATCCTCTAGTGATTTTTTTACAACTGTCTGCATCTGAAATTTAAGAAAACACAACGAAAAATTTTAACGTATGCTGATTTTTGTTGCTGGTTTTGGCGTTCTGGATTACTTGAAACCTAAGACAGGCCCTCAACCAAGCTGAAGAACCAGATGCTGAGGGAAGGAATGGCCACAACAGACATCTGCAGTCACTTCATTAATTTACTTCAGCCTGACCCACGCAAAAATATTATTCCCATCAGCACTCTGACAGCTATTTTGTCTTGTACAGACAAGACCAAACCAGGTACTTCACACAGACAGTACACCTAGAGCAGTCAATGTGGAGGTTTCCTCCAAACCTATGACAAGATTTCCTGTACATTCTCTGAAAACAGTCTCATTTT
>JAHREE010000183.1:3547370-3780278 GCA_033628505.1 Tringa tobata
GGCAGCAATTACACCTCAAAAACTTTACTACTTTACAAATGAGCTTTCAGTTTTGACTGCTTTTCTGTAGAAGACAATTAATTGCTTAAGTCATTAATATACATTTTCTAAGTCATTCCCTTTTCCCAGAAAAAAGTTTTGATCATAATTACTGATCACCTTTCTTTCATTGATTGTGAATAGTCAGTGGATCTTATTTTAGTGAATTAGTCTCCTTATTTCCGTGATCCCATGAATGCTTAGACTGCCTCCCAAGACGATCTATTCTTATAATGTAAGCACTCATAATTCATTCAAACCAATCTCTGAATTAGCACCAGCATAAAAAACTTTTCTAACAGCTTCCTAAAAGTGCTAACATCTTGAAATTGCAGAAGAGCCAGATAAAGTAGATGTACTAATAGATCTTTTCTAGAATTGTTATCCACTAACTTGACATTAGAAGGAAAACCAAAGTATTTTTAATGAAAAGGAAATCTGATTTGCTAACAAATGTGACAAATGAGGGTGCCACTGTAGTAGTATTTTCACTTCTTGAAAAGATAACACTGCAAGGAATCAGTAAGAAGTAAGACATCAATAATGGAGTATTCAGACCAATTAAAATGAGGTCAAATACAACACAGCCAAAAGGAGAAATTACTATGGATAATCATTAAAATGCTTGCACCATGTTAAAGAGATATTGGATGCTTTTAAATGTACCAGAGAAAGTTTCTGTTCCACAAGACAGTAATTCATATGACTGACTCTAAACATTTTTAACTGAAACATGTTTTTACTCTACAAATGTCTAAAATCCCTTTAATTCACAAGTTCTGAACTGGAAAGAGTAACAGAAAATAGGATGTTTTCAGTCATGCCTTTACAACAACAAAAAGGAGCACACAATCTTCCCCACGCACCCTTGTCCTGTAATTTTCCTTCAGAAAATCTGAGGAAACACATCCCTTGGCAACAGAAACTGAACAGTTTTAAATGTATTTGCTTCCAGTTTTGTTAGGGAAGCTTCAGGGGTATTGCACACCCCAGGCACTCTCCTCCCTGTAGCACTATAGGGAGGGACATCACAGCTCAAAGTAACGGTAGTTACCTTGGCTTCAACAGCTTCAGTGTTCCAGGCCTTTTCTCTCTCTCCTTACTGACCATCAATGGTCCTCACAGTACTGACATCTGACACTGACATCAGTTTCAATACTGGAGGCCTTTGCATTTTTCATGAATGCTCAAACCAAAGCACACAAAATGCTGAAGCATCTACAGCGTTGACTGACTGAGAAGAGATTCCAAGATGGTTATTTATAATTGCAAAGTTTATATTTAATTTGTAAGTATTAATGAGGTGATGTTTGTTTCTAAAGAGATGTAAAAGCGAGCTGAGTCACATGAAAGACACAACTTGGCTTGCTTTTTGTGCTGCAGTGTCCATACATATTTCCTTCTGAGGAAAGGGGCATGTTTATAGGACCACAGCCTGAGATAAAGAGATCAAGAAAATGGGAATAAAAGCAAGATTTCTAAATTTTATTTTATTTTTCATTAGAACCCTATATACCAGAGATTTCCACTCAGATGAGGGTACGCATTTTCCTTATGTTAAATTCCTGCAGAAGATACCCGTAACACTTTGCTGCATGACAATGCAGTCATTATACCAGAGTAGTATTGTTACTACTCTTTCATTCTATGACATGTGAGAGATATGCATAAGGCACAATAAATTGCACATCTGGTCTCTAAGGAGTGATATTATAGCCCTTACAGCAGCTTTGTCACATCCCAACCACTTCCAGAACAACCTCATGAAATGCTAAGAACTGATCTGGCAGAATCTGTACAGCACTAATTGAAGTCCTGAGTGTTGTTGAGGTCTGTGCTGTCAGCGTCTCCATATGCTCTTCCCCATGTGGAAAGTCTGCCACTTCTCAAAATATTTTCTGATCTTTTTGTAAAAGTTACTGTTACTGGGGGCAAAATACAAGTTAATATAAAATAAATCAGTGTTTAAAATATGCAAAAATAATTTTAAGTGGATTTTTTGTATGAACATGTTTTTAACCATCCATCACAGAATCACTTGGCAGCTCACAGACACAATGGCCTTATTACCTTTTTTGTGTGTATCATCTTACAAATATTAGACAGAACAGAAGAAAAGAATGAGACCACTGAAATAATTTAGAAAATTGTGTACATACTTGGCAACCCTCTCTGAGGGGTAAGCTTTTAATTAACAAGGAAAATGAAACCCAAAATTGCTGACCTAATAATAAGAGAATGCAGATAGGAAAAAAAAAAGTATATCTAAATTACTTAACATTAAAATGTCAATTTCTATGATATTTTTCTTCAGAATAAGGGTGGGGATTCCGGGATAACATGTTCCAGTGCTGCACCACCCTCCTAGTGAAAAGGTTTTTCCTAATCCAGGCTAAACCTCAGAAGCCACTATTTAGTCCCCTTGTCCCTTGTACGTAGTCTAGCACAACCAATCCCCATCCACTCTCACCAAGAAACTGTATCATATTCTTTAGTAGTAATTTTTATATATACATGGAGAACAGTTAAGATGTTTCTAACACGCGAACTATGACTGCAAAACAAGTTTCCACAGAGGTTCAAGCACATACAGAATCTGAACTTTGTTAGGAGAAATTAAACAAATCAAGAAAGCCAGTCATGGACACAATTTCTTCTAAATGCTTCAAATGCTAACTTGCTGATGCAAAACAACAAATAAACCCACTTTATACAGGAAAGGAGAACAAATGATGAGCAGGTACAACAAATACAAAACTTGAAATAGCAAAGGAGTTTTCACATTAAAAGATGGTTATTCAAACCTTTAACAAAACTAGGTATGAAAAGGCATTATTATTTACAATTATATTATTCCTTCTGTAATGAAATTAAGCTTTGTATTTTGCACTATTGACTTCCCCCCCAATAAAATTGTCTTTAGAAACACAATATTGACATTTTTCAAAGGCTATTCTCTTTGGAGAAAAGCAGAAATATTTATCAGACCAATACTGTCCTCATGATTTTTTAGAAATGAAGATGCCATTTTCCTTAGAAATTGATTAACTTTTGGGGCTGTACCACATTATTGTAACCATTACTTTAAGAAAATATGGTGGATTCATATTTTCACTTAGAATGCAAACATATATGGGTTTTACAAGACTCAAATTAAAATAGATCTTTTTTTCCTAATTTTATTCTTAAGCTTATTTTACACCTCCAGCTTAGACCAGCTTGATTAATTTGAATCATATTAAGAATAGAGGTGAGTTGCAAAAGCAGCATACAGAAACATCAGTGTTTTCAGGTCAAATTTTGAGTAAGTTAATTTCATATTGAATATGCATTTTAGAGGGTACTGTATAATTTCACCATGTAATAGCATTAAGAAAGTAATTAATGGTAACTGTACGGATCAAACAGGCTCCTTTTCCATTACAAAAAGCCTTAATTCTTTTCCAGTTAGCATTGATGCCAGAATTTCTCTTTTCCAGCCAGAAAGGCCACATAGACTATTGCAGACAGGAATGCTTTCACTGCCATGTAGCCAACTCTGCCACATGCATAGCACAGACAGTCAGAATACAAACAGTAGGTCTGAGACCTCATCACACACATTACTACTTATATGTTTCTCAGTTGTACTTGGGTACGCATATACCTGGAATAATGTTCATTTAGCTATAACAATTCATTTTGCCCACTCTTGTCCATTTACTTCCCTGAGGGCCATCCAGGATTGTGTAAAAGTTTTGTAGGTTGGTTCATTCATTTGTTCAAGTATGCCACCTCCTGCCTGCTATATTTATTTGGAACCCTTGATTGCTCCTATGCAGCTGGACATGTACGTATCATCTCTCTGTGCATGTCAGGTCCACAGAGGAGAAGGAGGGAACATGTAACCTAGAAAAATGGCACCCTAAATCCAGTTGCCTGAGCCAGAATTCATCTTGCCCCAGCAAGTTTTCCATGTTAGGTTAATTCTGGTGCATCACTTAAGCCCCACTGGCCACAGTCTTGTGTGTTTCTGGAGTGCATAATAATTTACATATGGTAAAGAAATAGGGATCTCAGACAACAAAAATAATCCAAACCCTGCGAACACAAATTAAGCCACAGAAATATACAATGAGCATGCAAAGGCAAAACAAGCAATCAGATACTGAGACTAGGACTCAGGGACATCTGAGTTTCATCAGTCTACACACCATAAGCACAACAAATAAGTTTGCCTACTGGTTCTAGGTCCAAGTTGGTCAAAACAATCTCAGCACAGATGTTTCTACATGCAAGTCATGGTTAATTTGCAAGCCAGATAATTGAACCACAGTTCATCAAGAGCTGACCATAATTGCAAAATATTAACTATAAAACAGCCTTGTACATAAATTCCTTTCACAGCTCTAGTTTTTGCAGCTTACATTGCCCCAGTTGATAAATTAAGCAGCAATCAATAAGAGGAAAACTTAATGTGAATTATATTCTAGCAGTTTTTCCAGGCAGAAGGACATTTTGAGCAGTATTATTCAGATTAGCCTCTCAGAACCTTATTTTAAGCAGCCTTTTTTAACTCTGTTGGATTCCTATGGCAAGGAATTTATAGCATGCGTAGAAATGATCTGGGTGAAATATGCATATTAGTCTTGCAAGTAAATTAATTACCTTGTTTTTTTTTTAACAAATCAAATAACTCCAGATAAGAGGCTACGGTAATTGCAGGCTGCACAAGGATTTCTTACAAAAACCTTATATTTATGACAAAAAATTAATTATACATCAGTTCCATGAAGCATATAAAAGCAACATTTTTACAGACCATAAATTACATACTTTGGAGATCACCATGAGCAGTCAGTACTGGAAAGTCTCGAACTATCCTATATTTGCATACCATTTAGATGTCAAGGGTCATCCACACAGGTAAAGATTTAGAAAGAAATAAAAATAATTATTTCCATCTGGATATTAACCATAATGCTCTGTGACTCTCCAGAGGGAATCTGAAATCATTTGTACAAGTAAAATTTAAACAAGAAATAGACTTCTTAAATGGCAAAAGACTATCAAGTTAAGAAAATTATATTACATTTTCCTCTGAAATAATCCAGAATTATTTTGGGGTTTTTTATATAATCACTTCCAAGTACTGCAAAGTATGTGATATTAACCTCTTGATTTGGGGCAGAAGTCTTAGCAAATAGAAAGCAGACTTGCCTCATTACAGTCAAGAATATTGAAGGCTGAGCCACGGACAGGCAAATTCTAAGATGATAGGTCTATCTTTACATTCTTATATTTAAATTATTATTAATTCTGCACTTGTCCAAGCATAAAGAACCCGAAGAAAAGAAATTCAGTGTCTATATTTCCTATTCAAGCTTATTCCATTCTGCCACCTCTATTTAAACACTGAAAGATTTTCCAGGTGTGTGTAGAACACTACAAACACTACTTTCTAAAATGTTGTGCTCTGGAGAAAGATAAATAATTATTTTGCCTACCACTTGAATCGGCTTAAAGCAGGGCACATCATTGAGAATCAAGGCGAATAATGTTTTTAAATAGCTAGGAACTACACTGAGTTTTGGGTTTTAACATTATATTAATATTCAATAGCAACAACTTGGATTATTAACACCTTAGGGTAACATTGTGAAGCAGCTAAAAACAGCTCAGTTAAAAAAACCTCATCAACTATATGAGGCCACTTATTCTAATATAGATTTAGATATCTAAAATTTCCACAATGTTTTACTTAGTGCCTGAAATTTTATCTCCTTTGGAGAGAGCCAAAAATCAACTGCCCGCTATATGGTCCAGTCATACTAGTAGTTAATTTTCTAGTCAATGGATATACTTTTTTCCTTCCATTAGGATGGACCCCACGATAAAAAGACATGCCTTGTTGTCAGCACTGAGCAGCTGCCTAATTACTTTAATTTCTTCTTATGAGGAAACGCCTGCAAGTGTGTGTATCAGCAGCTACAGCAGTACGCAGTCTGCTGCCAGAGGGCAGAGCCAATAACGCAACTGAGAAAACACAGATGGTCAGTTGTCGTCCTTTCCCTGGTGCTGAAGTAGACAGGGAAGGCACTTCAAAATGGGATGCACTTAGCCTAGCACGGGCACGCTACCACAGGACAGAACAACAGCCTCTCTAGATGCCACTGTTTAAGCCAGATGTCAGCCATTCTGCTACTTTCCTGCTGATCTGCACGATGGGCACAGTAGGGCTCAAAGCTGAGAATAACACTTTATTCACAGCTACTGCAATTTATTAATCTCCAAAGAAATATAACAACAGTCCATGAACTTTTCTTTCTTCCTTTTAATTCACACCATGTTTTATTCACTAGCAAGATTTTAAAAAATTTCAAGCCTTTTCATTTTACTTTTCCATTCCTTGAACTGCAGGAAGCAATTCTGTCTACGTAGAATTGAGAGTGTCCACTTACTAGGAGCTCCTTAAAAAGGTTTGATATTCCTGGATGTTACTTAACTTCAGTATCTACTTTATCATAGTAATATTTTATAAACACTCAAAATCAAATTATCAATCTTTTATTACAATGTGTACTTAACTGTAACACAGTGAAGTCAGATGTCAGCAGCTTTTCCCAGTCAATTCAAGTTATTTTCACATTCCTGCCTTTTCTTTGGAAAACCTTCAGGTCTATTGACATAATTATCACATGCTAAAATAAAAAAAAGCCCCTCCTACTTTGCTGAGTTCTACTTTCTGGCACCATGTGTTAGAGAGTATGAGCTGCAGGAATGGGAAGACTTTAGCATAATAATTGTTGAGAGAGAAGGGATTGTGACAGATTTGGGTTAATGCCCAGTACGTAATCTTAAAGAAATTCATAGCATTGTTCTAACATAGCTCAAAAGCTGAGCAGGAAGGAGAAAAGATGCTAGTGCTAGTCAGGTACTTCTTTTGCTTATGAACATGGATTGGTTAAATAGAAGGATATTTTCCCTTCAAAGACACAGAGTGAAGAAATAATTGAAACACTTGTCTTTGTCTGACACAGCAAACTACAAAAAATGCTAATGTTTTCCTAAGATTAAAAGCCAGCATATCCTCTAAACCACATACACTAGGTGAATATTGATTAAAAATGGAAAAAAAATATATTTGTAATGAAATGGAGCTTGAGGGATTTTATGCAGCAGTAGTTGACTGGAGGGAAAAAAAAGAAAAGAAAAAATGAATATACTTCAAAAAAGCTTGCCATACATAAGGCCAACTGACTTGTCCTCCTACACATTTTTTTTTCTTCTCAGTTATGTTGCTTTCAGATGACCTGGTAAGTAGGTAGCCGATGAATTTTTCACCTTTATCTATTCTGCTCCTGATATTATCCTATTGTAAACATGACCTTTCCTGTCCATATACTGAATCTGTGTATAGTCTTTTGGCCTTTGCTCAGGCTTTTAGCTCTTTAAGGCTAGAGACTATAGTTTTGTTACTAATAGGTATGACAGCTGACACCATATGACCTAAATTCTCAGTTTGGATCCCCAAACTCACTTATAGCACAAAAATAACTTTTAAAAATAAATAATGAAAAACTTAAAAATTAATCTATATCTACCTCAAACAAACAAACAAACAAACAAAAAGTGCTTCATAAAAATTCTAGTTTTCAACCCCTTTCATTTAGAAAGCTATTTTTGGAAAAGCATGTTATCTGTGTACTTTGAAGACACTGTATAGTATCACAGAAAAATACCAGAGATATACTTTATTTCACATGCTATTTTTTTATCTTGTGATTTTTTCTTTTACTTCTGGACTTTCCATGCTATAATTATCCCTGGATGGTTCTATTTTCTTTAATGCATTCAATTCATGCAGTTTCCTTCTGTCCAACTAGCACTGCATAAAGAACAATTAATCACAAGCTTTTGATCTCAAATTGCATGATCCACCATTATTAAGCCACCTTTCAGTGTCCCAAAGGTCCTTATTTAGCATATATCTAAGAGACATATTTAGTCTATATAACTGCAATTTCTACTAAGCAACACAGCAACTAAATCTTGCATGCAAACACAGATCATTTACACAATGGATTGATAGCAAAGTCCATTAGTTTGTTGTAATTGTAGATTTTTGAGCTTTTCCCCCTTACATTTCAGAAATTTCAAAACTTTTTCCAGAAGAACGTGAAGTCAGATCTTCCTATCCAGCACCAAAATATATAGGTCAAACCTTTGTAATCGCAGATCAGGCCGTGGTTATGTTATCATAAAAGCATGCTGTTCATATGAAAAATTGCCTCAACTTTTGATCTCCATTGGCTCAGCAGAATGATGTAATTTGGCTACAAGAGATCTTCAGCAACTGCTGAGAAGAGTCTTCTTTACCAGCTAAGAGAGAGACATCGTTTGCCTAAAGAAATATCCAAACAAATAGAAAGATAATTGTGAAGAAAACTAGATAGAAGAAATCACATAGGTAGTTAAAATGCTATACAGATGACAGAAAACACATTAAAACACTTTAAAAGTGCCTTCAAAAAAAAAGGAAAAAAATGAGGCAGCTGCAAAAAAATCTCACCTATAAATGTACTTCTATGCTTAAATATATTGCACAATTTGAATAAGAAGTGACTGTAAGATGCTCTAATTTGAAATTCTCTTTGCAACCAATCCTCTATGGTTTAGCATGTCTTTAGAAAAACTGAAGAAACCTGAAAGAAGTAAATATACATACAAAAGTGACTATGACTTAAGAAGACAGATTGCAGACGCTACATTTATGACCATAAATATTAGACAGATTTAATCACAGAACATACCCACCCATGCTCTCTGTGACAGAAGTCTTATCCTTTGACAAAGAATGTTCTGGATGGAATCATGGAATTGTCAGAGTTGGAAGACATCATCTAGTCCAACTCCCCTGCTAAAGCAGGATTGCCTAGAGCACATTACTCAGGACTGCATCCTGGCAGGTCTTGAAGATCGCCAGAGAAGGGGACTCCACAACCTCCCCGGGCAGCCCGTTCCAGTGCTCTGCTACCCTCAAAGCAAAGAATTCTTTTCTCCTCATATTTGAATAGAACTTCCTATGTTCCAGCTTGTGCCCATTCCTCCTTGTCCTGTCACTGGCAACCACCGAAAAGAGTCCAGCTCCCTGCTCCTTCAACCCACCCTTTAGATACTTGTAAGCATTAATAAGGTTTCACCTCAGTCTTCTCCAGGCCAAAGAGTCCCTGTTCTCTCAGCCTTTCTTCATAAGGGAGATGCCCTAATCCCTTAATTGTCTTTGTTGCCCTACACTGGACTCTCTCCAGTAGTTCCCCATCTCTCTTAAACTAGGGAGCCCAGAACTGGATGCAGTATTCCAGTTGTGGCCTCACCAGTGCAGAGCAGAGGGGGAGAATGACCTCCCTCAACCTACTGGCCACACTCTTCCCTATACTGCCCAGGATTCCATTGGCCCTCTTGCCAACAAGGGCACATTGCTGACTCACAGAGAGTTTACTATCTACCAGGACCCACAGATCCTTCTCCTCAGAACTGCTTTCCAGCAGGTCCACCCCTAACCTATATTGGTGCCTGGCATTGTTCCTCCACAGGCGCAGGACCATACACTTACCCTTGGACACAACAGTAATACTTGTTTTGGCTAATAAACAACAAAATCAATATACACTCTACTTTAGAAAATAAAAAATTTGGAAACTATTACATCCTATGAATACTTTGCAGGTGATTGTGTAAGAAAAATCATTCAGTACCTCTGAATATGGTAGAAATGTTATCAAAGGAGCTAGACAAAGAAACTAATGTAATTCAGGAGCAAAATGCTATTATTCATTAGTAAGAGTCCTGTAACAGTAGGAAGATACTACAAATGCAAATATTCAACAACTTAAATAGCACATTAGTGGACAAGATGAAGGGATTAGTCTTGTAGAAATGCACGGGCCAAGGATATTACAGTGTCCTTTTCTTGTCTTCCATTTTCTGTTATTGTCTCTGTAAAAACCATAGACTTAAGCTTCAAAGTTTGGGAAAGGAAAGACATAAGAACAGAGCATTGGAAAAAGTTGTAACAAAATTCAGGAAACTCAATTTTAAGCAGAACAACATATAAGGAGGTAACAACTTCCACAAATGAATCACACCTCAACTACTGTTCCATCTTACTGTGCTTTTCCCTCACCATTAGTTTCTTTGCCGAAATCAACATGTATGCACTAGGACCACCAGTTTTAGAGCTCTTCTCAATTCTCTTGGCACTCAGAGGTAAACAGCAACAATTGTCTTTCTGCTATATTAAATGAAGGGTAAGAGTTTCTCCTGAAAATTACAGTTTTACTGACACAATCAGTAAATTCAGCTAAAAGGTTAAAAAAACACTAGCGTACACAAATATGTGTTTAACTATAAGTATCACATGCATAAGCACTATAACTTAATTTCTTGGATTTAAAACTGCAGTTTTCAAGAGACAAATTATTACCTGCTCAGTAGTACACAGGATACATATGTCAATATTAATTTCTTGTGATACAACTATTAAAGCAGTGAATTGTCTGTATTGGTTGGCTGTGTTCATATTACCACACTGCTTATTCTGTGGACTCTTTTACAACACAAAAATTTGAAGAAGTTGTGTTTCTCACAGTTCACTAATTTTTAATAAAATCTAAGAATTCACTTAAATTTTGTTTAAGTCTAAACCAAATTAAACAGTATTAACTTGGACACCACAGTCTGTATCATGCAGCATGTGGCCTCAAGGACTCACAAAAAGTCTGCAGCCATTACAGAGAGGACAGCATGAACTGGGCTCTGAAGGTCTGCCAAAGCCAATTAACATCCTTTTTCAGCAGTGAATACTAATCTTGCAAACTGTAATGAATGAGTTCTTAGCTGTAGGAATTTGCTTCTGTGGAAGCTACAATTAATTCAATAAATGAAGATTTTTCATACTTAAAAAGAAACTTTTTGCATCACCATATAATCAGTAGATTTAATCCTGAAATCCTGAAAGACTCTAATGTTTAAACACGGCTTCATGTATATTTGTTAAACAGCATATTGGATTCAACAGCAAGGATGCCTCAGAAGCTTTGTGACATAGAAGTTGAACTTAAAGAAACATGTTACTATTATTCTGGTATGTACCTATAAAGTCCATTTGAATTTGTTTTCAAGTCAAAGGGATCTTAAAGTATCAGTCAGAATCATCAGCAACAAATTTCTCAACAAAGGGGGCAAAACCAAAATAGCGTGTAAACCTGGGTGTCACATGAAAACTATTCTCATGTTGTACACTCAAAAAGGAACATCATTGCAATCCCCCATTTCTAAATCTTACATACAATTCCCAGAAAGGCTGATGAAAAGTGTTTTATGCAGTTGTGCCATATAGGGAGGAAACAAACTGGAACAAATACTGCAAACTGGGGGCTGTGTGGTTTAAAACCTGAACACAAATTGTAACTGCTGTACCTGCCCCTCCCACCATCATCAGCCTTCCCAGCCTCGGGCCTCACATATTGTAGAATTTGAGATAATTTTACCAGAATCCTCATAAGGATGCCAATTTCAGAGTGTGAATATTCAAAATCTGCTGAACTGAAAGCCTACCTTTTAAGAATACAGAATGGGTATTTTTAAAGAATTATTTCCTGAGTTATGATTCTTCTTAGTTATAACTGAATATTGATACAGCCAATTTATTTTATGACAAAACTGTGGCCTGCACAGAAATGAGGTGGAGCAACAGAACAGCAAGAAGTCCAGCAAAAAAACCAAAATCAAAACAAAACACTTTCATTAGGGAAAGAGCAGCTTGATCCTGTTTTGATGTGGATATAATTAATTCAGGGATTAATAAAAAGACTCCATAACAAAGACCCCAAATGCTAAGAAAACCAGCTTGTTTCCATTCTGAATCTTTCTTTTTATTTGTAAAGACTGGCATTACAATTGAAAAGGACTCAAAATGGAGTGATGTACACATCATTGGTGTTTCATGATGCAACTGATGGAGTCCCTGAATGGATATTGCTTCAGCTTTGCTTTTAAAAAATAATTTAACAAGAAAATCTTCAACTCCACTATCGATCACAGGTGGCAGAAATGAAAGAAAGAAAAATAAAATAAACAAAAACTACCGTCAAATTCATAACATATACATTGTTGGCTGATGACACTTGTTCCAGATGTACAATAAAGCCCACAACACTTTATTACTATGGATATAATTATTGTGAATGTTTTTTCATGTTGATCAACTTGCTTCTGAAGGTTGGTTTTTTTTGATTGTTTTAAACTTGCATAATAAACATGCAATGAAACATTTCTTGTTAAAGTGTTTTTTTGCAGTCATCTTGTTTTCATACAAAGATTCCATAAAGTTGCAGTGTTGTATCAGAGCATTACCAAAATAAGAGCAAAAGCTAAAGAGAAAGGTAAATGTGAAATGAACTTGATGAGAATAACCTAATCTTGTCCTGAGACACTCCAGTCATATTAAAAAGATGTGCACAATCAAATCCCTTCCTCCCAAACTCACTAAAACCACAAAATAAATATTAACTTGGAAGAAAGGGAAGACAAAAAAAAAAATGATGTCATCATGCACTCATCTTCTGCATAGCTCAACCCACATATAGTAAGGCACTATTTCCCCACAACTTAGTGTCCACAACAATCTTTTACAGTGCTCTGCGAACTACATCCTTCCAGGATGATGAAATAAACATTGAATGAGTGTTGCTACCATGTAACCCCAGGTGTGATCTTATAGACAAGGGCATCATCTGGCAGTTTCAGAAATAAGCTGTCTCAAGTATCTTCATATGTGTGCATGTTATGTATAGGGTTATCTTTTGTGTGTGCAAGTGTTGGTTTGTTTTCCAGAGTTGCTGTTATTTTTCATTGTTCTTTACTCCAGTGTTCTCAAAGCAAATACACAAGAAAATAAAAGCACGGTTGGGTCATTAAAAACAGAGCTTTGGTGCTCCAAAAGCACACAGCATTGGGGGTTTAAGAAATCTGTTAGACATTCCCAAAAGAGTTGGGAAATGCATGGACATATTTTCATCTGGAAATCCTCATCTCTGCTTAGTTGAGCTGGTCTTCGTATTGTTTTCGGAAGCAATCACCAGCAGGGAAAAACTCCCAGCACCGTTCCTGATACATTTTCCATACATAGGATTCCTAAAAGAAACAGAATTTAAATTGTTTAACTTGATTCAATGAGAAACCACCACTATGACCCTCTTTTCCTCTTTTTTTTATATGCTGCTTCACTTTTTTGATCCTGTGCATACCAGGTTTTTGTATATCAATCTACAAAATCATGTAAATGATTTTGATCAGTTTAGAGTAGCTTTTAGATTTTGTCACCAAGTCAAAAAGCACTAGAGAAACACATAGAAGAGGACCACATAATTTAGTTCTTATTGCACATCCAGGAGCACTGTAAAGCTCAATTAAAGCTGGTCACGAGACAAATATCAGGAAAAGCAGAGCCTTTTCTGTCATAGAAATTTGACTGAATTTCTGCATCTGTCATTTCAAAACATGTTTACACACAATACATAAAACAAAATGGCCTTTAAATATATATCTTAGAAGGTGGGTTGGTTTTGAGTTTTTTTCTGATAATTTGTTCAGGTAAGGCTCTGTCTCTAGGCAGACTGGAGAATAGTAAAGGATTATGTCAGTTTATTTCCATTTTAATCACACCACTTAAATGTGCTTATTGTTATACAAATTCCATGGTAGAAAGGACACGTTGCATGTCGTGTAGCATGAAGTACTCTCAATTTTCAAATTATCAGCCA
Organism: Tringa tobata; assembly: GCA_033628505.1. Taxonomy (NCBI): domain Eukaryota; kingdom Metazoa; phylum Chordata; class Aves; order Charadriiformes; family Scolopacidae; genus Tringa; species Tringa tobata. Next base: position 3,561,215 of record JAHREE010000183.1, read on the forward strand.
GTAGTATGAAAACTGAACAGTTAGTAGAAATCTGTCTTTAGTGAATATAGTAGGACACACTCTATGCCAAGAAAAAAGAAAACGCAAATAAAAAAAAAAAAGATGACTTTCTAAAAAAAACTCATTTAATATTAAATTCTCAAACGACAAATGGATGTTCAAAAATAGCAAAGCAAATACATAAAATCTGATACTGGAAAAGGCTGAGAAGATTTATGCAAAGATTACTATAGTTGTCCACTACATACATCAGAGTTCAGAAAGAGCAAGTTACAGGGACTTATAGGAAATCATCTCTCTGACCTAAAATCTGTAGGGCTATGTATATGATGCTCTTGAGGTTTTTTCTTTTCTGATCTGCACCATGGGAAAATTTGCTTAGTCAGTCACATGACCATCACTAGAAAAACGCAGCAGTCTGTAAATCTAATACATTTTTTTACTGACTTTAAGTATAATTATATTAAATTGAAGGAAGCACCAGAAGTTTAAAAGAACAACAGCAAAGAAGAAACCTCCAGGGAAAACTACTCTCACAAGTTTAATTTTAAATATATGCACAAGCTCCTTCCTATGGACTTATTCATATGCACACAGAATATTATATATAGATAATAATAAGAATAAAGACTATTAAAAAAGAATCAACACAGAGAAGAGTGCTGCTTTCACAGGATGCTTAAATGTTTTGTTTCTCATCATTTTTGTTTATAGTCCGTATTATATTTTGTGGAAGCAACAATTTAAGAATAGTAGGTCAGGGAACAAAATAGGAATAGAAAGTACTATGAAATAAATAAATATCTAACATTAAGCAACCAAAGTCCTAAGAATTGTTTAGAAGAATGAGAATTAAGTTACATACCATATAAGAAGCTATTCATTAGAATACTCTTAGATTGCCAAGCCTGAATTATTTTTATTTTAGGATCAGTGTTATTTAATAATTGTTAACATTAATAGAGTTCTTCAACCTACCTGTCCTGTATGCTCTGTTTCATCTTTGTTAATAAGATACATCAGAAAAAACCTACAAGCAAAGAAACAGCTATTATGAATATAGTGTTTGGAAACATTAGGCAGTCCAGAGAGGGATGGTTATTTTTCAGAATGTTGTTTACAGTGATAATGCTGTTCATGGACTTACAATTTCCAGAGCTCTATTTATGAAAATATTCCCAAACACATTAAATATACTTTCCTGACACTGTTGACACTCACTCATTGTTCAATGAATAGCATGCTAAAACGCAAGAGATTCAGTTTGATTTTACAGTAAATAACAACTCAGCCGAAATGAAGATTTTCTAAGCTTTCTAATTAAAATAGACATTTTCTTGCCCACGAACACCAACTTGGAAGTCAACAGAAAATAGCCACTGGAACTTTTTTTTTCCCCTCTCCTCACAATGAATAAGAAATGCTGAAGATTATTAAGATATTCCTCCTATTGAAATTATAGATTGGGGATATTTTACCAGTGTATGTAACTCAAGATCAACATTAGCAGAAAAGAACTTGCAATTTTTAAAATACATTAGTCTTGAGGTTTTGAGGTATCTGACAGTGATGATTTCAAAATTTCAGTCATAAAAGACTCTCTCCAAACATATGTAGAAATATGAAATATGAACATGCACAAAAATATCAAAAAACATTTCCTCAGGGCGATGCAGTTATACTAAGTATGCTACAACATGTTATTCATGTAGTACTTTGTAAGCAAGAACAAAATCCCTCATGACAGTCCTTTCAACGTTTGTTTCCACAACCCGTTTTTCAGGTCGAAGTCAAACATCCCTACAAAGCACATACAGTGCTAGTTTATAGACACAAAGTCACAGTCCATCCATTGCTTCATACTGACAGCACTAATACAAAATACACTTCGGCACTGTATTTTCATATGTATTTGACAGGAGAGGAACAGTGTGATACAGTGATTGTGGACCTGATAAATGGCTTGATTTCCAGATTTTAAAAGATTGAGTTCAGTAGTTACTGATGTTCTGTTTCAATTTTCCAAAGGTGGACCTGATGCCCTTGGTTTGATCCCTCTCCTCCCTAGGCTCTTCTTTCCAGTTCCCTCCCTTTGTCCCAGGTTCTCTTAGCCAGCCTCAGCACTCCACTCAAAATATTGTCTCCAATGTAAGTTTTCCCTCTTTCGCCTTACTTTTTACAGTGCCTCCACAGCCACATACTAAGTTCCCAGTTTCCATCTCCCAGTTCACACAAACTTGGTGTGTCACAACCAAGCTGGAAACGAGGTAATGAAGTTTGTTCATTCCTTGATCCCATCCCCACGGAATTATATATTCAGACAGCATGAGTGCACATCAAAGCCAAACAGTACTGACTCTTACTTATGCAAGAGAGCTAATCAGGGACTTGCAGAGGCTGCAAAGGTCACGTTAGTGAGGAGTTAATTTTTACTGTACTCACAAATAATTGGCCAAGTTGTGCTCCTGTAGTGTGTGTGTTTCAAAGCCATGGGGAACTGTATCAAAGTAGTCATTTCCTATTCCACAGATAAAGCACTTCGTCTAAAAGAAAGAATACAGAGCACTTAGTATATATAACCCTGCCCCCTTTGAGAAAAGGCCAACAACAATGTAACTGTTCTTGAAAATGGCAATGCATCACATATAATATGTGCTGAGCAAAAAGGGTTTTCTTTTAAGGATTGGGATGGGATATCTCAGCCAAATAGAAGTTTAACTGCCATCAGAATAGCTTCTTACTGATAAAAAAAAACATAAATAAATCTTTGGCAGCTTTAAGTGAACAGGTATCAGGAGAAAGAATCGCATACAGCCGTCAAAGTTGATTTTCCCCTTTTTTCCTTTAACACTGTAAGTAGCACTTACTGTAACATATGGTGATATTTACCTTAATGCCTTTTGTGCTTGTCCAGTTGAAACTGAATATGCTCAAAGTTTAGATTACAAAACACAGTGGGTTTCCAACACTTTTCTGAGTTCTTATACTCAAATGACAAAATAGAAAACCACCAAGTACAGGATATTTTCACACATAGATTAACCAAAGAAAATTACTTCTGAGATGAACTGTAACATGACAGTGTTAACATGCTGTGTTAGAAACCTCTAGGCTGAAGGTCCAAAAGACTTACATAATTCATTATAACATACAGCAACATACAAAGATTTTTCTTTACAAAACTGAAGATATAGGGATTAGTCTAAACTTTAAAAAGTCATAAGAAAATAAGTTGTTAGCCTTTTTTTCTGAATTTTTGTTAACTTATCACTGACAGCAAAAACATGTCCACACTTGATCTGGAAGCATTAAAAAACATAAATCCACACAAGGAACCAGAAATCAAACCCAAAATATGCTTAGAGCAGAATACCAGTTTAGACAACCTAGGTTTGTGTCCCAGGTTTGCAAGGTAGCAGCTAGCACCTGTCAAAACATAGCATGCCTCTTTCACAGGAGGCAGGAAAGAGTAGTAAATGCTATTCAGAACCTGGACACTAGTGGAGCTTGCTCTTCATAAAATTCTCTATAAAGAATTTTGTTGGGTACTAACAGAACTACTTACATAAGTTATTATATTTTAATACATACCAAAAAAAAAGTTTTAAAAAAAAATCTGTTATTATTTCCATCTAATGAACTGAGGTGTGAGAGTAGAATCTCAGCCAGGATATTGTACGATATTGGAACATGTACAGAACTGTATTTTTCTTAGTTTAAAAAATTATCCACTAGCTAGATCACATTTTGATTGAAAACAGACATTCAGGAAACCTGAAAATAAAGTCTGGTTCAGCACTTGGATGTTCTTACCTCCATGTCTTCCTTAACTTGCTCTTGTTGATCTCTTAACTCACCAAAAGCATCAATAATTAAACCTAGGGTTTAAGTTAAAATGGTAGTTAATGTTCAAGAACAGAACTGTGACAAATAATATTTGGAAATCCAGAAGTAACTCTAACAACGAATATTAAACAAGAATCTTGTGCAGAAATAATAGAACCCAATATACATTCTAAACCCCATAAAACCAATGCAATACATGAAGAAAAATGAACAAGTCAAGAAAATGGCTACCAGTAACATGGCTGGATACCATTTGGCATTATAAAATGGGACATGCAAACTTCTGTTTTATTCACAATGCTCTAATTTTGATTCACTACATGAAGACGCCTGTGGTTCTACAGTGATGGAGGCTTCACTATAGAAAGAATACTGCTGCACATTTAACAGAGTTCAGGTATCTATTACAGGGCAAATGCAGAGAGGCCCAGAGCTCTGTGCATCCTCTCTCATTATGGTTGTCATGTGGTACACTTTCAGAGTTCTACAGAAGCAAGAGGTCATTTCAGGGAGATACAGAATGAAGAAAAAACACAACAGTGTGGCTCAGATTATAAATTCGCCATGATTCTCCCTTCATTTACACCAGTGCAAATAAGGACCAACTTCACAATTATTACTGACACTACTGTCCTCTGGAACTGATGAATACCCGATGAGAATTATGCTCAAAGCTTGACAGCTGAGGCTTCTCTTCAGCCACTCACAAAATGAAGAAACAAACAGTACAAGGTATGTCACTTCAGGCTAGAAAACATTTTGCACCCTCCCCAAGCCCTTTAAAAAACTTGTTGCTTGAGTAAGAGTTATAAACAATTTACCACAAGCTCAGAGTCACCTTTTAAACTTCCTTGTAGGAATTGAGAAAATCACCATAAATTAGCTGTTAGCTGACAAAGAGCAGTAAGGTATCACTATTTATAACAGCAACTGGACCTCGCAAAAATCATTACACGCTTTTCCAAAATGAAGTATATACTTCTGTTAATTTGAGCAAACTTTAGTAAGAGATGATCTGGCCATTCCTGACAATCTTTTGAAGGTATAATATGCAATCAGAAGGAGCTTTTAAGTACTTTAGGCAATAATATTAAACATCATTAATACAAACATAATTTAAAAACCCTGGAAAATTCCCCAAATTCAGTACCCACTATACAGATTACAACAGCAAACCATGCTATCAGTCAAGTAGTTTCACTCAAATTCAGAAGCTAACCCGATGGCAACTGACTTTCCATTGTCATTAATCAGGATATAGTAAAGCTGTTTCATATGAAGCACCTTTCTTTACTCTTTGATATCATTCAAGTAAGTAGCCATCACACCAAACAGGGTGTTTTATGTAAGAAAAATTTAAACCTCTTACTGCTATGTTCCAATTTTCACATGACTACTACCATTCTGAAGATTTGCCAGACAGTCAAGAACATTAGATGCTGGCAGGGGGAATATTGACAGCACCCACTACTGATTTTGTCCACAGAAGCTCACAAAGTGTGGGTTATGCTGAAAGACTATTTTAAAGTGATTTCTAATAACTTCTCTTGCTGCTTACTTACAGGAGACTTTTAGAAAGGGCAATAAGAAGATAAAAACTGTAGTGACACCAGTGTTCTCACAACACAAAAACACAAGAGGTTTTGGTTGTTTTTTGTTTCCACTGATTCAGTTAGAGTCTGTTGATTTTAACTAGGAAGAACAGTGTATGGATAAAAGCCAGCTGGGTGAGATTTACTATATAAATCTGTGCTTCATGGTCTGTCCTGGTGTCCTGGTTGAATCTTACATGTGTGATTACTGTAGCACTAAGATCTTTTTGCTGCAAAATAACGTTTTCAGTCTCACTGTGGGTTACAAACACATACCTTGAATAATGGCAAGCAGGATGACAATCACAAAAAAGAAGAAAGTGATGTCAAAGATAATCCGATAGATTTCATATTCGTCTCCTGCTGGATCCTCTATTTCATCACCAATGCCTCCACCTGCACGTACTCCAACGTACATATGAAACATGTAGCACTAGAAAACACAAAACAAAGGGATAGAGAGTTTGTCTGCCACTAAAAGCAAAACCCATTGTTGCAAATTCAGTAACTGGCAGAACTGGTCTGTGGTCTAGCAACTGTACTATGTCAAGTTATCTTTTTCTCCCATTTGAGGTTATGTGTATTTCTGAGGGAGGTGAAATGCTACTGTGCAGCTGGAGGTGCAGCGTTACGTGTTCTGTCATTATGTAGTAGTTCAAAAAGATAAAAGGTTCAACTATCTTAAGCTCAGCACACACCATGATTCACATACAATCATTTCAGTAATGTGCAAATAGGAAATTCCATTACCACCACAGCCTTCTTTTCCATTTTCCTAACTCAAAAGTGAATGATTTTCCCCATCTTTGGTGCCTTAAACAAAAATTAAAAAAAAAAAAAAAAAACAAAACAAACAGAAAATCTTTGAGAATGTTTGTGTAGAGAACAGGCTAGTGATGGAAAAAGTCTGAGACTAATACTCTGAAACTATGGTCTGAAAAGTGGTAGAATAGGTCTCTCAGTATAGTTATGTGGGATGCTGACGATGCAAAATTTCCAGTTTATCACGCTATAACTTAATAGAAAATCAGATCACTCTCAGAGGTCAGGGGATTGGTTCTTTTTCTTTAAGCAGTTTTGCAAACTACAGTTTCAGGGTTCTCACTCCCTATCAAAAAGTAGTGATGACGATAACCTAACCATACCAAAAATCCATTCTGTTATTTCTATGCCACTTTTACCTCCAAATTTCCTTATGTAAGAAATTGGTATAGTAATATACAATGCTGAGTGACCAATGGCTAAAAAATATAACAATGTTTAGAGAGAGTTTTTATTTCACCATTCAAAGCCAATCACTAACTTCAAGAGTGAATGTAATGTTAGTTATCTAAAAAGTTTTAAAAGTTATTTTTCTATTTCTAAAAATAAAAATATACTCCCTGTATTTTTCTTTTTTTTTTTAGCATCACATTGAAGTCTTATTGCTTTTACAAAAGTCAATTCTGATTTTATACCATATCACACATTATTCTCACTCATTCCTGTACAATATTGTAGCCTTTTTGTAAGTGTATTGTCAGAGAATTACAGAGCAGATCAGGTCAGAAGGGCCTTAAAGAGGTCTCTGGTCCAAATCTTGCTTCAAGCAGGGTCCACTATAACATCAGATAAAGTTGCTCTGGGCTTTATCCAGTCAAGTCATTAGAGCCTCTCTGAGCAACCTGATCCATTGCTCTGCTCTCCTCAGTCAGAACACGTTTTTCCACTTTATATCCATGGTCTCCTGCCATTCCCTGCTGTATTGAACCTGTATTTGACTTCCCAGAAATCTCCCTGCAGGCACTGGGGAGCTGCTCTTACACTTCCCCCCAGGCCGAAGCTTTCTCTTCTCCAAGCCAAACAAACCCAATTTCCTCAGCCTCTCCTCCAAGGGCAAGTGCTTCAGTGCCTGACCATTTAGTGGCCCTCCACTGATTTATGCTCCAGTTTATGTATGTCTTTCGTGTACTGAGTGTCCCAAACTGGACAAAACTATACACATACTAGTCTGCTTCCACAGTTTATCTAAATATCGGGCTTTTAAATGGCATCAACTCCCTGGAAGTGATTCATATTGTGTAACATACTGAAATATACATAACTTTTTGTAGATGACTATTTTTAGAAGGATATTAACAGCAACACATCTTGAAATTCTTTGTGATTTAAGTTTCACATACCAGCCACAACTGCAAAGCCTGGCACTGTCTCAGTAAGTACAAAATAACTTTCAGTGGTTCTGAGCACAGGAGAGATTTCAGTAATAGAATTTCTAATTGAAGATAACCATGGCAATTCATGCTAAGCGAAACTGATGGATTTCCAAGCTTAAATAAGCATTTCAGTACCTAAATTGCTTATGAAATCCTTGCCTGTAACTGACTGTCCTCCTGAATGGCCTGCAAAACCTCAAGATTCAGAAGTACTGCCCTTTTAGTGACTCAGATCAGCTTCACAACTTGTAGTTGTTTTTCATTTTTTGAGAAACTATAGCAAAGAATACCATTACATTTCTTCTATTCATTTATAGGTGTATTTGTTTAACATACACAGGGTGTATATATATATAGTTGTTAGGGATGTTCATTATATTTGTTCCTTTGCCTTTAATTATAGTCTTTCCTGTTTCTGATAATGATGCAACTGCATGACTAGAAATTACAAGAAAGGTCAGGACAAAAACATAACAGTTTAAGAAAAGAAATTTATAAAGTAAAAAATAAGACTTACTGTTAGCATATCATCGCATTTCATGTCTGGCATATCACCATCTTCACTCTTGTTGTAGAACTTGCGGAAAAAATTGAACGCCACTACTGTGTACAAGTATACTACTACTGCCAGTAATCCCACTGTTAAGACAAGCTGGAAGACAAAAATAAAGAATGGATATAACACCATCATTGAATTATGCTATACAGTTTTCTTTGCAAAAAGAGAATGAGAGTAAAAATAATTTATATTTATTATTAACTTTTTCTCTGTCTCTTTGCACATGTTTGTAATATTTGGTAATATATCTGCATATTTTCATGCAAAAATTGCTTTATTTTGAAGGAAGACTATGCTTCAGAAACAAAGACAAACCTTGCATAATCTAGTGGATACATAAGCAATTATACAAAATCTATTAGAACCACAATTATACAAAAAATATCTGAAGGTTTACTACCTAAGAGTACTACTATTTAATATTACCTATTATATAATTGCAATATGGTATTTCTACTAATTTAATACCAAACGAACTTTTGTTACCTCTATGAAATCACATATAAACCAAATTGTTCCTAATATTTTAATATCTACCTCAGAGAAGCAGCAATAAATACCTCACTGCTCAACTGCATCGTTAAAATTTTGTCTTGAGCTTTATGGAAAGCAGCGGGAAGTGAGCTGCAATATCCTGCAAATTGATATTTCACTTGCACAGCTGCCAGATCTAAAACGTTTCCCCCCTAAATAATGCCCCCTTACTTGATAGATAGTTTGCTAAAAATTCAGAACTATTTTTAAAAGGTGCAGACCTTTTTTTTTTTTTTTTTGCTTTTGTGTTCTTTTAAGAATTAAGAATTTAAGAAATTCTGGTCTTTTGAGGGCAAAAGGTGCAGTATATTGCTCTTTGCAACTTTTCAAGATAATTCTTTTTATACAAATTAAATGTAAGTTTGCCTCAAAGTAAAACAAATAACAGTTTGTCATGGTGAGTTCATACTTAAGAGTCTTCTATATGTCATGTGCTGCACTAGCGATTTTGGAATATAAAGCATGTCCTTTTAAATGTCTATTAGATTGTAAAAAAAGTTGATGAGAACAGTGCATTTGAAGGCAGGGCTAAATTTGCAAAAGAAAGCCCCTCAATCACCTTTTGCATTTATAAAAAATCATTGCTAATGATTTTCAATTTCTCTAGTATCAAACTTGCTTAAAACAAAAGAGAATAAAACGAAAAGCCCNTTCAATTTCTCTAGTATCAAACTTGCTTAAAACAAAAGAGAATAAAACGAAAAGCCCTGAAAAATAAATTGCTGCTTATAAGTTTCCAAATGCCACCAGACTCTTAAAGGACCTACACTGTACACAGTCAGAACTAAGTTCCATCGCACTGTAACAGCACATAAGTATACACAACAGAGAAGACCTTTATGGTGCCATTCCCAGCTCACCTGAATAAGACTTATATTAGCTGCCTTGCTGGAAGATCTTATAAGCAGACCAAAGATGGCTTCCCCTTCCCGGCCCCTTAAAAACTGTTTATAAAGGTCCTTAGAACTAGTAAGGCTATCAGACTTCAGGAAGACTGTCTCAGGCTAAATGAAATGACATTTCTACAATACATCTCAGTAGATGAAAAGCCTTAAATCAGGAATACAATTTCCAATTTTATAACTTCTTTAATACAACATTCATTATTATCAAAGAGTTTCTCAAACAGTCCTCTAACAAAAAGAGTAACTGGGTCTCAACTGGACCATTCTTTAGATGAATCTTGAAAAAATTTTAATCAGTAACTTTATAATACAGTTGCTCAAAACAGCTAGAGACTGACATACACCCTAGTCCTGTTTTGTTATGGTTACAAATCCCACTGGCTAGTTTTCACACTGACCCAAGTTCTAAACGTCATGACAAAAGAATAATTTTGTCGTCAACAGAAAGATAATAGTTGACAGTTGATACCTGTTTGCCATTATGGGTCACTGATGACAGGATAGTTCGTAATGTCTTGAATCCCATTGCAATGTCAAGGAGATGAGCAGCAAAGAAAAAATTGTTGTAATGGCCAAGGACTGACATGGTCATGTACCAAGCTAGGTAAAGGAAAGACTAACAAGAAAACAAGTGCATCACAAAATTAAACTCAGAACTATTATCTTTAAGTTAATTCACAACACTAAGGAAAGGTAAAAATTGCTTGAATGTGCTTTTCTTTAAATAGAAAACAATGATTCCTTTTTTTTTTTTTTACACAGATTTTGCAAGAAATCTTTGAGAATTTTTCTCTGTGCAAAAATATTGTCACCAAATACAAAGCTCACAAAGAATGATCAAAATTGACATATTCTAAAATGTAATTTGTAAAAACTAATTTCAAAATTGCTAAAAACTTATTTGTTAAATTTTCCAATAGAAGAAGTTTTTTCTGATTTAAATGATTTTTTGTTTATTAATTTCTAAATAATTACATTAAAATATTAAATCCCCAAGGTGGTTAATGACAAACAAAAGGACTTCACAAGCTACAAAATGAATTTTATAATTAATTCAAACTACTAAAACAACTACTTAAACATATGCCTTATTTAAGTAGTTTACTGTTACTACAAATGTTAATTTCACCTTTTCCTCTATAATTTAATTTTTATTGGAGTTAAAGACAAGTACATATTTATAAAGGAAATTACAGGGCCTTTTAAGAAAAAAACCTACTCCTGAACAAACTCCTTTACAGATCATGCTGTCTATAGACCTGGAGAGTTATCATTTCACTCTTCTTGACTGAAGTCAGATTACACTCATTTTCCAGCAGTCCTAGTTCCAAAATTGTATGTTCCCCAACCATTTTTTCCACCAGTAAAATAAATTGAGTTAGGCAAGTGTTGGGGTTTAGCTTCAGACAGCAACAAAGAACCATGCGTGACCCCCCCCTTTACCTCCCTTTGAAGTACTTTTGGGTTAAAAATTGTATATTGCTCTTTAGAAGGTGAATATAAGCATATATATACATATATACTGATAAACTTACATTATCAGTGAAAACAACTCCTAATTTCCACATCTGATACTTAACATCAATGGAATTTAGCCTGTAAAAATAAATTTAAAAAATGCATCTTATATCAAAATGCGATAGGAAAATGTGCAACAAAATCTGCAGGAAGAAATACCAAACTCCTACTTGTATTATATGCAACAGTATTTACTCTTTAACGCCACCAAAAATTAACACCATTTTTACAAATAAAACTAAAAGGCAAAAGACACAAGTTGAACCTTCTGTATAAACATATAAACACTACATAGCTATAAGTGGAGCTACTACAATTGAAAACAGCATTAAATCAAACTTAGATCAAAATCTCTATTCAAATAGTCTACAACCTATTTTAATTAAGAATTCATTTTTCCTTCTGAAGTGTATTAGTCTACTTGAACAAAAAGGGAAAAGCAGAACAAATGTAGTAGAAGTTTTCTGATTTATGAAAGATTTGACCCTTGCTCTCAAATTTACACAAGGCAGGTCTTTCATACATACATCTTACTTCTAGGCAGAAAACATTCAGATGATACAGTAACTCATTTAGGGTAAATTTTTTGACCCTTTATTTACAGTCAATTATACTTTTCTGCCTTCACTGAACTTCCACAGGACTATACATTTAGCTCAGAGCAGGCAGAAATGCACAGTTATATTAATAATGCTCTGTAAAGACAAAAATAATAAGCACAGAGACTAATGGTGAATTCTGGAGTCTATTATCTAGTTAAACAAGATTCAACAGACTTTAAATTTCTTTTTTACCATTTCATTTGTTGGGGTTTTTTTATCTATGCAAAGGCAACAAATTACCAGGTTATCAAATCTAAAACTTCTCATAAAGTGGTGTAAAACTATATTAAAGAACGAGAGTTGATGACAGTTTACTAGGCACACTGATGGCATGGTCACCAACTGTTTTTTCTTTATTATTCCCTTCATGGTAGAGAGAAACTCTGTAGAAACTAAAACCTAAGGTTTCACCTGAGTTTCTTCCGTAACTCAGGCCAGAGTCACTGGGCGACATTTACTGTCTGACTAGGATTGCAGGTGATATTTGTATAACAAACGAACTACATACACTAGAGAGATAAAAGTTGCAAGTTCTTTTTCTAACAGGCTTTTATAACAAGGATGGACAGATGCACCCATAACAAAACTTGCATTTGTACCTTGAAATAAATTATTAGAATCATGCTAATCTCAAAGGTCCCCAAACTGTGCTATGCTCCAGATACCAAACTGCACACAAAGATAGATCTAGCATGCTGCAATTTCACCAAAGACAGGAATGCTTCTTGAACAATCAAATGGCTTCTCCAACAACAATCTAGCACAGCTAAGAGCTGCTGATACTATTTTCATCCACAAGTTATAAGAAAATTTTCTAGCCCCATATTTGAGTTATTGAAGAAATCAAAATTTATAAAAAACTCTGTCCTAGAAGGAAAAGATAAAAAAAAAAGGTCAAAAATGTTAGGACCAGTTTCTCATTCAAATATTTTTAAATAATATATTCAGGTGGTAAAATGAATCAAAGTCTCTTGAAATTTATTTCTGAAAATACTACTGCAGCAAGTTAATGTCTTACTTTATTCTGACCCAAAACCACTCACTTCTAGTGACAGGTATATTCTTGTAACTACATTCCACCTATTAATAAATATATTTGTCTTAATGTGTGAAACACCATGGACAGGACTGCTTACAGACAGGCAGGATACTCTCTCATGAAATGGAAAAAAAAAAACAGCACGAAGGAAAATCATCTATAGATGATTTAATATGATGATTTTATATTTTACAAACAGCAGTAGCTGTAGAGCTCCTAAAAATAACGTGAATATTGACCTATATGGAAAAAGGAACTGTTCATTTTTCCATATCTTTATTTTTTAAGGTTAGTCTGATATGGATAGCAAAGCAATAATACATGCAGAGTACTGCATTCTCCTGTTTATTTCTGCTTGCTAGCTTGATCAAGCAGCTCAAAGACTTAGAAGACTATGAGGTTATATAAAAATTAAGCTCTACAGCTGTGAATCAAAAAGTAGTAGTGCAGTTTCCAGTTTCCCTTGGAATATCATTAGTTGGTATGATATTGGATGAATTTCCTAGTCTGAATGAAATTTTACTTGACCTTTTTCTCCACCATTGAACAGGTCATCATACACCATAGTACCGTAGTTGTACTAGCTGAGTTTAGTGATGGTGAATGATGACACAGAGTGAGAATGCATAATTTGAATAAACAGTAACAGTAACAAACTTGTGAGAAATTGCTTGTATTACATCTGGCTGCAATCTGCACTAGTATTTCTTCACCTTCAACAACGCCCAGACTTTCTACAGCTTCTTTCTTAAGGATTCTGCATTCAGGTATTCGAAGTATAACATAGTAGGTTTTCAAAAGCTATCCTTTCTTCGCTTAGGCAATCAAATAATACTAATGTTAACTGGAATCAGAAAATTCTGAACTTTTCATCCTGAAACATTTTGTTTGTACATCAGAGTTGCTCCAAGCAGCTACAGGGCATTGCCAGCTGAGCAACAACTATCATTACTTCAAGTTCAAACTGAAAAATAGGCTTGCAGCAGCCTTTAACCTTTTTCCAAAACTGGGAAGAGTCAGTTTTAATTATTTAGCTCTTTACACTAACTTTCTTAGCAGATTTTCTGTTAGAGGTTCTTTCAGACTGTTTCAGGAGGCTAATCTAACGGAGAAAACAGTTCAGAAAGATAACTCATCTTTCTATAAGAAAAATCATTAACGAAAATATGATCATTCTTACCAATTAATGAGTTTCAGTGTAGGTGTTTAGGAAGATCTTCTGTTAATGTTACTATTTGTACAACAGAAAGCATCCCATCATATTAGAAACATTCATTATTTATTAATTGGTCAACTGGGTACAAAATATTAATGCTTTCATCACACTCTGTTGAAATAGTGATCCTTTTGTGCTAGGCACAGAACAACATCAGCAGGTCATATGTTTTAGAGAATGGTGCCAGTTGACCATTACAAAAAGAAAGCACTGAACCGAAACAAAACAATGAGTTATTCGGTGTCTTTAAGTTATCTGCCTGCCTTGGAGATACAGCACATAGAATAGCTTATTACTTTAAAGTATCCTACACAAAGACTCTGCAAGGATCCACTAGGCTTAAGATTCACAAGGAAATAATCAAAGGAGGAAGTATCTTATGTTAGCATCTGTAAATGGAAAAGCCTGAAGATGAGTTTCCCACATATGAGCCATTCATCTCAATGGAACAGGCTGGGAATTGGACATTATACCTTCATGGTAACTACACCTGCCTCTCAACCATGAAGGCTGAAGCCACTACCCACTTGGAGATATACACTTTTATTTGGACAAATTGGCATATCCACAGGTTTGTGGTGATATCATATCTGGTATAAATCTTGGGACTTTAGGTGTAGAAACTACCTCAATTAAAATCCCTAACTTTTTTACTAGCCATTAAGGCCTGAAGGCAGGCTGTCACCTGAGGGAAAAGTCTACTAGTTTATCAGACGGCAATACTGTTCTCCAAAGTACTATGTTACTAACAAGGGGGTAACTTCCTCCAGAATCTTTTGAAAACCTAAATTATTGTTTCTCATGACAAGGAAGAATAAGACCTCTTAACTTCTCTCACTTTCTGAGGCCAACTGCACTCATTCTTTTTACACTTCACATTTATGTTACGGTTCATCTTCCTGTCAAACTATGGAAACCTCACATCTTCCAGGAGAAAGTTCTTTACATTTTTTCTCTTCTTGAAAGGGGAAGAACCCGTCAGCATCCAACAGAAGCCTTGCTTATTTTCCACCAAATTAGCCTTATGTCACTGACTGCTGCAGATACTTAAGCTTCAGTTGCCTCTTCTATTGACTCTGACTAGACTAATGACCACAGAACCAAGAACAGCAGTTAAGAAGGTAAAGTGACTGAGAGTTTTATCCTCACTATGACATCTCTGATAAATAACTTTCATATTATTCTCTTAAGTATACTTCATCCATCCTGCAGCTAGTTTAACAGCATCCACTCCAGAACGGAAACTTATTCAATGGAAAATCAGTGTACTGTCTCAATCCCAGTGTGCCAAATTTAACTGTCTTTACCATGTTATCTACAGTAAAGCTCCAACTGCATCATACTGCTTAGTTGGTTATATTTAAATAATACTGCAATATATTTAAATATTATTTAAATAGTCAAATACATATTTATAAATTTAAATATATATCACTTAAAAATACTCAAGACCACATCCATAAGCTGAATAGCTCTTTCCGAGTTAAAATGTAACAGTACACTGAGGATTTTTTTATGCAGTATATCAGTGGGATGGGCAGGAGCTTCTGAAGGACCATGATCACCTGCAAGTAGAGTGCTCCAAGTCCCTTGCAGAAAGACAGATGGAAGGAAACCCAAATGGAAGGTTTTTTGTTCACAGAAAATGGGAAGAAACAAGAGGAGCTAGGGGTCAAATAGCTAGAAGAAAAACCTGGTTCATTTGTACTAGGAATGGAAATGCTTCATGCTGCATTTCCCTTCTGTGTTGAAAGAGACATAGGTCTGGGCCACCTCCTGCTGGCACATGTAGAAGCAGAGGCATTACAAGTAGCATCTGTACCAGGTCATACTATTCTCCATTTTTTTGCCCAAAAGCGGTAAGAGTAAGTAAGAGTTCGACTCCAGCACTTTTGCCAACTCTCTCTTCATTGCACTCTAAATATATTTCAAATGCTGAATCTGGAATATGCCTAAGTTTTAGTAGCTTCATTAGTGTTTCATTTCTGAAATTGGTAAAAAGTGGATACGTGTACCTTCCTGAAGCATATGAATTTTATGTGAATGGTTCTGTAAATTTCTGTCATAGTTGTTTATTCTCCCATGGCATATTCATCTGTTACAAGTATGGAATGATTTCTCCATGAAGAACGTGAAAGACAGATGAGTTCATAAATTATTTTTTTTAACATATATAACATGGAGCAGATGTTAGAGATGTAACAAAAACGCGGCATCCTTCAGGCCTGATTCTGAAATTAAGTATTTCATCAGCCTTGTGTTAAAATATATCCTATCTGTTCGAATATCTCCTTGTATAATGTAGAACTGGAAAAAATATTTTTGCAGTGCCTTAGGAACACCAACAGAAGAAAAACAAAAAACGTTCATTTACAAAACCCCAAGAAGGAAAATGAGTGCAATTGCTTTGAATATCTAGAGATTTTTTTCAGGTTTGTCTCTCAGTTTATAGGCAAACACACAGTTTAGGGAAAACTAATCTTCACATCCTTTTATAGTTTATCATCCAACTTCCTAGATTTTACTGGTCACTATCACTTATACTCATTCCATCATCTCTTTATAATCAGAATACACAGTGCCAATTTTGCCCATTCTTTCCAGTTGAGCTGAACTGAGAGATTAATGAAAAGGAGTTTCCAGCCTGATCGTAATGACACTATCAAAACAGTGGGAATGTGATGCACCCAAGTAGCTGTGAACTAAACTAAATCTTCATACACAAAATACAGTGAAGTCCTGCATATATGTTGTTTATAATGAAATAAATTCACTATATCATGCAACTTAAGAATTGATTTATCTTATATAACTATACATAAAAGAGCAACAAGAAAATTCAAATCAGAATGACAAACTGAACTCTTGATTTTAACTTAAGAAAAAACAAACAAAAAAACCCCAAACAATCACACGAACAAACCAGAAGCAAATGCTTACACAGCAGATAAGGAGCTATCCTTCTTTGGTTTCTTTTTTTCTCGAGCATCGCTAAAGTCGAGAGCAGCTTTGTCCATTCCTAATAACTCACTGATCCTGTCACGTCCATAGAACTCACCATACTTATCCATGACCTAAAATTAGGAGGAATATTCAAGAGAATCAGTTGGTTAGATTAGCAGTTTTTTAGGTTGGTTTCCGAAGACGAGAGGTTTAACATACATGATCTTTTTCATCTCTTTGTTTCCATCTGTCTATCCTATCAGTCAGTAATTTTATCTTTTTTTTTTTCTGCTCAATTGCGATTGATTCAATAGAGGCAAGAGGTAGATGTCAAAGATAAGATGTTCTTACTCACTTAATGACAACAGGAAGAGGAAAGCAACCCAGCAGAAGGAGAATAACTAAATCAATATCATCACTGACAGGAAAAAAAAAATGCACTGTAAGCTCACACAGGAAAGAGATGTTTTGAATATCCTAGCTACATGAAAAGGTTTGATTAAAATAAGATTTCTCAAAGACAGTATTTGACCCTTACTTGTTATTCCTTTCAAAAAAAAAACAAAACCCATATTTATTCTGTTTAAAACGGTTTTTTAAATAACCTAAACATCTTGATTGGGAATTTTGGATATTTTTTTTCTGTTAAAAGGAAGTATTTCACATTGAAATAGTCATTAAAATGTCCTCACTTAACTAGTTCCATTGCATAATTTTATGATCTTATTTTTGTTAGTTAATAATGCAATGAAACTATAATGCACATAGAATAAGTAGGAATCAAAAGATCTTGAACAGAGATTTACAGCTAAAAATTATTTTCAGTGAATTCAAGCTATCACCCGTCTCTTTCTTACAAAATGTTTCATAAGAAACTTTTCTGGAAATGAAGATTTACTTGCTCTTATTCTCACTGAACAAACAGTTCCTTCCTAAATATCTTGTCTCCTCATTTTCAAAAGGATATTCAAAGAAATACAAAATTTTGGATAACAAGATCATAACTGAATGACTCCTGCAGGTGAAGTGGTATTTTACCAGCTTTCAAATAACCAATGCTTTAAATATTTATTGATGTTTTTGCAGATTTTTAGAGACAAACCTTCAACATCACTTGTCTGAAAACAGTGCTTCATGACTGTGGATCATTCACTAGGCTGGGGATTTAAGTATATTTATATACAAATACAAATGTATATTAAAGAAAACATTCTTTGCAAATACTTTATTTGAAGGCACTTAAATCTACGTGGAGAAGTTCCTCAGCCAAAAATAAAGTACCAAACTTTCCACACAATTTAAAATCATGCTCCTTTCCTTTTAATAGGAACCTTCCTTGACCTACTAGATTGACAGAAGCAATGCAGAATCTTTTCCTTCTTTCTGGAGTACTCTGTGCAAGCTACTCCCTCCTCTTTGCTTAGATAGACAGAAATATGTATGTAACAACTTCAAATATGCAAAAAAATACTTTTAACAGCAAAATGAATACACAACTCAAAGCATTTTTAGACAGATTGACCTAAAACTGTTCTGAAGCAGAAGAGCTTCTACTATTTAAAAAGACTTGTTTCCAAGAGCGTGATTCAAGACTGGCATTAAATGGTGTGAAGGAGGGGTAACTCTGATCCAACAACATAAACACTCTCTTTTTCAATTATGACCAGACACTAGGAAGAGTATTCTTGTTGTAAGCTACGGTATGCACAAAATATTTATTTTCTAAGAGCAATCTGAGAAAAATTTTGACATAAATTTCATAAATGAACATCAACAGTCTCTGCTTACAGAGGGCTATTTTTGAGACAAAGAGATTGTCAGGTTACTTGATAAAAGCTCATCTGCACAACCATAAAGGAGCACAGAGAGACAATGTTTGGGTGAGCGTCCAAAGAATACCCTGCCCAGTTACTCCCAGGCCCATCAGCCCATTAAAGGTCCATCTCCTGAAGCCCAGAGAAGCACAGGGGCACAACGGCAGGCAGGAACCCAAAGAACAGACTCCCAACGAATGGATACCCTGCCTGGTACCTCCCAGGGCTGTCCCTGGGGAGCCTCAGCCTCAGTGTCCAGGTATGAAACCCATCAAGACGAATCACTGGGAGTAGTTCTCCAGATCACCTTTCAGACTAAGAGGGCTATTGCCAAGGGATATAGGATACATTATGGGATAGTGAAAGAAGAGCATTTGGGGATGGCACAGAACTTATTATTGGATGTTATGGGGAGGAAGCAAAGGTGGGAAAAAGGATGGGTTTAGGTGATTTGGGGAGGAAAAAGTGTGAGAAAATAGAGTAACAAGGGACAAAAAGGGCGAGACACATGTATATAGTTTGCTGGTCAGTACAGTTGTCTGACTATGCCCTGTGCCTAAGCATCTCAATCTGTCCTATTGTCTTATCAAAATTCTTTCTAGCCCTCTCCTGGTTGAGGGACTCTCTATTCTGTGTGCATGTATGTGAATACATAAATACACACAGACAAAACAATTTACATATATTGTAACATACATACAAGCGTATGCAGAAATTCTCCACAGAGTTTCATGAATGTATTTAAATTTCTGTTTTATGCAACAAGCTGTATGTAGAAAAAGATTGAAAGAATAACTATCCAAACAACACAAAAGTAGTTGCAAGCATGAAATGAATAAGGAATTCTGTGTATTTGAAAATGGTAAATACAGAAACCTACACTGAATCAAAATTATATTTCAAAGTGTAGTCTGCATTTCTTCAAACATGGAAATAAACATGGATTCAAACTATATTTTAACTTCATATATATTTTTAAAAGTAAGCTTTACCTTTCTTTTCACAAATTTGTCCCAGTAGTTATTTGGAAAAGACCTGAAAAGCACAGATAAACAAGATTACACTTTAGACAATCATGAAAACGTGCAGTAGTTACTAAGACATCATAAAAATTACATACTGGTTTTGTTTCTAAGAGGCACTCTCGCCAGCTAGTCATTTGTGAAGTTATTGGAATGAAAGTTGCCAAATAGCTTTCAGCTACCATGTCAATGTGGCTGGGAAAGAGTGGTAGAGCTAGTGCCTGCAGACAGGCTTCTAAAGCACTTGGTTCACACAGTCTCACCAGGCAGAGAGTTGGGGCTTTAAGTATGTTTCTAAAGGAGAGCCTCCAAGAGACACTAAAAGGATCCAAAGAACAGTTCACTCTAGAACTGACAACAATACACAATCATCACTGTGCTTGCCAAAACAAATTAATTGCAATTTATTTTCCTTTACGGAATAGAAATTATTTTAAAACAAAAACCTGGGAATGAAGAAGATTAAAAAGTAATAGTAAACATTATCATTACAGGTTCCTGGAATATTTTGTATGTCTTTGATAGAAATATATTCCTCATAACTGTTTGTTTCAGGCAAGCTGGATGATCAACTATTTAATTGTGGAGCTTGAAGAACAATACCTTGCAAAAAGGACAGAGTATATAAAAAACTCACTGTGTGTTGATTACAAGCCTATCCCACTGTCCCTTGATATCATCTTCTGATGGCTGTTCAGTTATATACAGCCCATCAAATTCCAATTTCCTTGCCACTTCCTTTTCTCTCTTAAAAATAACCAGTGGAACCTGCAATTGAAAAAGATATCAGGAAATATTTAAAATGCACTGACATGTCTGCAAATTTTTAAGAAAAGCTGGTTGTTATGAAATATGTGTCCTGGTTTGAGAAAGCGTCTGCCATTCATTTAGTGGCCAGCCCAGCCTAAACTATGGCAGTTTGAAAACTGAACACAGCAAAAATAGCATTTAAAAAAATTAAAAGATTTGACAATTGACCAGAACACTGCAAAGGTATAGATGAGCAAGGACCAGGTCATTCAGAATCATACAGCTGCAGTACACCACACAGTTGTAAAAAGATGGCTAAATACCCTGAAAAGGCATCCTTCAAATAAAAATAGTTCATCAGTGCAATGGAGCTATTAAAGACATTGAAAGTGAAAGACAACTAAAATAAAAGTAATTTTTAAATGCTTAGAAATTCTAATTCCATATGGGATAACACTTTTGGATTTCATTTTGGTACCCGGAGGTATTAGAGGTTGCCTTTCATTTTGTTAAAGAACTCTTGTGGTTTCACAATGGAAAGCAAGGTGGTTTCACAGCAGAGACTTAAGAAAATAACAAGTAAAAAGAAAAATCCTTAAATCACATCCACATTCCATATACTTGGTTTGTGCTCTGTTCTTTGCCAGCAGCTGAGATGTCTGAGCAGTAAGGATGAGCTTTTTCCTACAATTTTCTTTTATCAGCTGGATGACATTCAAAAGTCCATCCTGAGAAGGCAGATGTAACTTGTGGTCCCAGTGGACCAGTTTTTCTTAGAAATCTGATGCAAGCAAAAAACCCCACCCTACTCTTACCTGGAATTATTTCACAGGTCCCCAGAATTCACCCACCCTGTATTACCCACCTTGACGGTATTACTATACAGAAATGAGTATAATGAAATAGTAATAATAAAAATTAGACTACTCAAGTAACATGGTGATTGCATTAGATACACTGGCAATAGTTCCAATCTTATTTTCACACTGCTAATTGAGAAAAAAAAATAGTGGATTTCATGCACAGCAATCTCCAGAAGCAAAAATATCATACACAGACCTGTTGCTATGAAGATTTTTCAGAACTGGAAAGCAGGCAATTCATTATGGCAAATAATGATCATAATGTCTTTCCCTTCTAGTCAGAGAATAAATGTAGTTTGAAAAAAAAACAATGTGGGAAAGTAGCATTAAAAAGTCATAGTGTGAAAAAAAAGCTGAGTTGGGAGAAAAGGACATCTCAAAAGCCAGAAATCAAAACTTTCATGCTGCATGCCAATCAGTGAAACAGGAAAATTGTTTTAGTATTTATTGACCTGCAGAGACACTTAAGGTGGAGATGAAAATCAACCACTTAATGCAGTAGTATGATGACCGTTTGCCTCAACTACAAATGCAGATCATGTCTCTTAGCATAGGAAAAGTATTATCCATTAAAAGAAGAAAAGAAAAATAGCAAGGACCCTATAAAACCTTAACAAAAGAACTAATTATAGTTGTAAGGACAAATGAGCCATACTGGGTCACAGGAAAGGAGCATTTAATTTAGGACTATCTTGCATTTTGACCTATAGTTTTTGCCCCTAGAAAAATGTAAAAATGGGGGAAGAACATCTCAGAAATACCCCTCAGCCCCAGAGATTTATGGCATTTGGTATTCCTAAACCAGGAGCAGCATTTGGCCAATAAAGATGGCTTCTTTATTTCTTACATCCTTAACAGAGTTCCTGGCAAAAATATTACCACTAGAGTGTCTATTAAAAGTAGACATTGTCTGTAGCCACAACATGCAGTAGCTACATGCTTTTCAAATGACCCAGCTGACAGACTAGTAATGCAGACAGTAATCTAGCTTCCTCTGGCCATGTGCATTCACTGCTTGCCTTTGACAGTCACAAGCAGCTTCTGATACAGGTCACTGCTGTATTGTCTGGCTGACATGGCAATGGTGCAAACACTGATCCTATGATCCAGTGTCAGCCCAGCAAATCAGGCTCTGGCCTGTAACATCCTGAATTCACACATCACCTAACATACAATTTCTGTGTACATTACACTAACAGAAAAATGTTTCCTGACATGGTTCCTCAACCTACTTAAGCAAAATTGCTATGACTTTGTTCCAATTTATACCACTCAATGGACAAAAAAAGTTAGCAGCTAGAATTAAAAACAATGTTCAGTTTTTCTTACTTTCAAACAGTAATACCCTATGATGCAGAAGAATGAGATCACTGTGTGTAGGATGGCCAAAATCCGCAGCGTGGGCTCCATGTAGCCACTGCTTTCTTCCAGGACATAATGCACTGCAATGACCCTCTCATTGTCACTTTCCAGGCTGTCCAACTTGGTATTTTCAGCAGCAGATAACACAGGAACTTCCTTTTCTTCTGTCACAGCAGAGGTGGAGACCTGTTTAAATCACTTGATCTTAATATTGCAGCTGTATTCCTTTGACAGGAGCTTTAGATTACTACAAGCTAAGTAGTATAACTGAAAACAGTGATACCAAGGGCAATATAATTGTGGGGAAATAATTTTTTGCATTAAAATAAGGGACTTTTTCATCTTGTTACACCACTCTGTGATAGCATGCATTTTCTCTTTCCTTTACTCTCTGTCTATGGTAGCAAATTTGGGCCATGTTGAATTTTATTACCTCAAATTCAAGAAAGAGCATAGCCCTTCTCAGAAGAAACCCAGTAAACTCTTGACATCCCCACACACAGTCTGTATCAGCAGGGCTCTGCCAGAAACTGATTCAAGTCTAAAGACTCTAGAGTTGTATTAACAATACTAAAAGCCTTGACAAAGAAGATCAGTGATATTCTAGGCAGCTTAAGGTGACGTGACTTCTCCTTGCTGTACACACCCTCTCAGGGGAGTACAATGGCACAAGAAAACATCTCAGCTGATGTGTTGCCAGTGCAGGTTGGGCTTGGCTGAGTCACTGTACCATGAAATGCATCTGAGCATTTGAGGCACAGGTACGCCTTTCAGTCTGCTGCCTCTGTCACAGCACAGAACTTTGTAAATAGCTATTTGTGCACTGGAAGTCTATTATTACTTCACACAAACACTTCTGCTCTCACCATGTCAGTGGCAGTAGGAAGCAGGCATTTAAACTGTTAGGCTAGGCAGTTTTACCATAGTACATTGTTTACAAAACCTGAATGCTTTTCAGTATACAACTGGAAAAGTAATATTCTGACAAGTTTACCTTATAGAAAAGCAGGATGAAGTTGATGGCAAAAGCAACAAACAACGCCAGCATCCTCATATTGTAAAAGTTTCGTGCAAAATAATTCTGAAAATAGAAACAGAACATAAATATACTTTGCCTAATAATGATACCACAATCATTATTAGGTTGTTGCATGTGGGGTTTTTTTGTTTGTTCCCCTGATGGAGATTTTAAATAGTATTATAAATGGGGGCGGGGTGGGGGTGGGGGGGGAATAACACATTTTGAGTGATGCATTGTACAAATTCTCTTCTACTCCATATGTGCAAAAACGGATAAAGGACCTTTTGTTTCCCTCCATGCAGAAAGGGATGAAGGATTTCTAATTGCTGCTTATATCTTTTCATTATCCTCTAAATACACTTAGAGACAACACACAGACATCACACTGTAATAGTAGTGTAACAGTAATAAAGAAATCTCTGTCTTCCCTGTACCTCAATATTCTTGCATATGGCAAGTTGTTACTTTTACCAAGAAACAGAAATGTCTGCATATAAGTTTATTTTAAATCTTCTTATATTCAAAAATAAATAGTTTTTCTACCAGTTCAGCAAAAAGTTCATCTGTGACCTAAGTACCATGAGCAGAAAGCTTCTCTTACATTATGATGCTATCAAAAGGATTGCAGAAATCTAGCTTTTCCCTTCTTGACAATTCACAAACCTTTTTAAAACCATTTTGAATGCTTTAGCTCTCACATGGGAACTCCTCCATTTTTCAGTCCTAACCATAGATGATTATTAGTGAATTATTAAATGAGACTATTAGAAGAAAAAATAAAGAAAATTCACACAACTGCTACGTGATTAGCCTAAAAAGCGAATCTGAGTTCAAAAGCAAAACTTAAAACACCTGATTCCTTATTAAGATTGCAACTGCAGTTTTATAGTTTTGCTATGCTACTCATGTTAGAATTAGGCTGTCCCTACATAATTGTATCTACCAGATATATAGCAAAAGTGTATTTCTTTGTGCTTTGCATTTCCCACCAGCTTCACAGAATATGTGTGAAATCTCCTAGCTAATAAAAGCATAGATTTTAAATAGTTTGAGAGCAAACCCAGGGATATCATATATTACTGAGACATTCTCAGTTACACTATTTTAATTAGTCTTATTTTCCACAGGTTTTGAAATGTTCCTCAAACAATAGCTTGTTATTTCACCAAAAAAAAGTTACATCTTTTCTTATGAGTTTTAGGCTAAACAATTCTTTTTATAGGAGAGCTTGTCATTTCCCAAAGGTGTATCTCAAATAAAGAGAAATCCTACAGGCTCACAAGCTCCTGTGAATATGTGGGATGTTTTATTCACATAGAAATGCATGCCTGTTTTCCCATGAGGGATATTTCCCATGAGGCATCTCTAAAGGTCTCTGGGTTTTGGACAATAATAGTTTTCCTAGGAATGAATATCTTGTTTACTAAGTTATTTGTGTGTTTCTGTCCTCTAACAGTCCAGCTAAACCTTTGGTTTTATGTCCTTTTTATGGATAGTGGTGTACAGAAAAATGAGGTTCACCAGGTGCAATTTTGTCTTTACATTGGTAGAATAATACAGTAGTAGACTTCCTTGCCAACAGCTAAACACATGGTTTAGGGAACAACTTACAAGAAGCTTCTGTTGGTATGCAGTGATTTTCTTCCAGAAAGCTGATTCCTGAACTTCTGGTTCTCCATATCTGTGAGTATGAAGTTGTCTTAATTTCTGTTTCCCTTTGTCTTCCTTGGCTTTCTCTTCTTTTTCTCCATCTTCTCCTCTTAGGACACAAATGAAGCCAAAATAATGCATCAAGTTAATAAAATTGCTAAACAAAACATTAAAACCACACCCCGGAAGAGGCTATTGTGTCTTTTCATAAGGCTCAAGTAGTCATGACTCATGCAGTTCATACACGTGAACAAGGACACATATGTCTTTTCAGCCCAAAGCTCTGGCAAGGGTGACAGACTGCTTAGGTTTACAGATACTTAAACTTACTTGTATGGCACCCTGAAGGGAGGATGCTAACTTATAGAGGCAGCTAATCAAGACTCTGCCAACCTTATTACCTGAGGGCCTGCTTCATAACTGTGCAAATAATATTTGCATTGACAGATGTCTGTGAGCTGACAGCTGTGTGTCTCTATAAGTGCCTGTATGTCTAAGTGCTCCCCTCCAACCTCATGCACTTGAGCTATCTGGTTCCCATACAGGTTGCAGAAAACTTTGCTTCTTCTTGCATTTACAATCCAAACTTAAAATTGTAAATTCTGCATTTCTGCCCACCTAAGGAATTCATAAGTACCCGCTTCAATAGGAGACAGGAATAAGAAAGACTGATAGCATTCAATGTGTGATTATCACCATGCTGCCCAATTTCAGAAAGTCATCATTAGTGCGATGCGTTCTCCAAAAACATGATCTAAGGAACTGTGAATTATCTTGAAAGATATCTTGACCTGACAGCATGATACATGAAAGGATCACAGAATTCCATTTGAAGCCAAACCAGAGTGAGAGGCAACTTATGTGTTACATTATTTATCTATACCTACCTACAAACAGAATAACTGATCTCCTAAGCTGCTTCTTTTACCAGAATACACTCGATAAAATTTCACTTGAAAGTTTGTCTCATGTTAGAAGTGGCTTCAGGGTAGCTAACATTGCGAGGCACTGCACTCCTCACAGAGAATACAGGTATCACTGCAGCTCACATGGCCAAGCAGAGAAACCAACAGACAAGTGACATTCAAATGTCAGCAAGACTCTCCTTCACGAAGTTATACTGGCTAAATTAGAAATTTGCTGTAGTGATTAGGAAAAAGAGTTTTTACTGGCAAGTGTTTGTCATCCCAGGAGAGCAATAAGGATAGAGCTTGAGATTAAGGGACCCACGTAGAATTTTGACAGTGATATATAAGCTACAGGAATTGTACATGTATTGGAATTGCACATGTATCAAGAACAATAACATACAGGGATGGAATGCCATACTTTTTATTCATTAAAACCAAGCACAATTTTTTGCCTCCCACTATTTTCACTCTAAGCTAATCTCATTAACATTAGATTTTAACATATCCTAAAAAAACTAAAATGATCATTTATGAAATGCTAACACTTGTTCTTCATAAAGATCTGAGAGTACTCATGGCAAAACGCATTAAGTCTCTACCACAGATGGATAACAAGTCTCTGGAGCCAGATTCTCTTACAATTTTTCCCAGAGATTTTATTCTAGTTTTCAGACTTTCCAAGAAAAACTTAATCAAAGAGATTATGAAAGAAATTAAATCAACATTACAGAGGAATGCTGCTGGAAGAGGGAAATTAATAAAATCTCAAGTGATGTATTTACATGGCATTTCCTTGGACGTGTGTACGGTTGTGGAGGACAGTTAAAAAAAAATTAAAGGCACAGAAGTAAGTACAAATCGAACTGGCTTTTCAGTGAAACTAGCCACATTTTTAGGATCATGGATTAATGTAATACATACTCTGCTTTTTCAGGTTCAGATTTTGTTTCCTCCTTCTCCTCCTTTTCATCTTCTTTTACCTGCTCCTACAGAAAGTCAGATCAAAAAAAGCATCTAAACTTTATTATACAGTACAGAGTTAGTTAAAAGTATATACAGAGTGTAGAACTTTAGGTTTTTTTCTTTTTTTAAACAATTGAAACCCTGAGAGACGATCTTTCATTCATATTTACAAAGATTCATTTTAACACTGATTTAAAAGCAAACCAAATCACCATGTATTTAGAGAAGGCTGTGGGAATTCAAGTTTATGACACCAGAGAGGGTAAACACCAGTAATTATATGTGATTCCTTAAAAAAACATGTCACAAAACCCAGAAAAATATGGATACAAGTTTTGTTTCAAGTTTAGACTTAATATATGGAAGAGAGAAACACACAGCAGAAATAAAAGACACGGTTACCTGGACTTTTTCCTGCACCTCAGGCATTGGAGCTACAGAGGGAGTGCTCAGTAAATCACTCAAACCAGCATTTGGATTGTGGGGGATCAATTTATACTGTCCACCTTCTCGTTTCAAATCCAAACCAAATATATCTGAAAGTAGATCACTCTCTTCTGATAAAGTTCTCAGATCTGTCAAGTCTTCTGTAGGCAACACAGCTTCTGTGGGCTTCCTCTCCCCCTCTTCTCCTTCCCCACGCACCTCATCCTGAGTGGGATCTGGCATATTAGCTAACAGTTCAGCCACCTTGATTTTCTTTGCTCCTTCTACCAGGCTTCCTCCAAGCAACAAACTGCATATGATGCGAAAGAAGCCCCGGACAACGCTACAAGCAAAATGTAGTAAGCCCATCAAAATGCTCCAATAGAAAGAAAACAAAGCCATGACCATGTCCTTCATGGTCATTTTCTTCACTTTTTTCATCTGTTTCTTTAGGCTTTTCATGCTGAGCATTTTCATAAGAGTCATTAAATTATGTTTGAGAGCTACTAATGCTGACTTCATGGTCACAAGAGAGAAGAAACCTATTCTAGGATCCTGTTCCTCAGGCTTATCTTTCTCATTCTCCTCTTTAATTGCTGACCTTTCATTCAGATCTGACTCAGAGATCTGGGCAGCCAGTTGCATTTCAAAAATGGTATCCTCACAGAAATTTACAAAAAGCTCCATCTTTTCTTTCTCTCCGCCTTCATTTACAACATCAAATATAAATTGTCTCTTTGACTCTTTTACCTGAGGTTTCTCCCATTGAGTCCGACTTGACTCACTTATTTCAAAATAAACTCTTTCAATACGCTTTGCACTGCCCATAATTTCTATGCGTCCAAGGAAAGGCTGGAAGTAGTTCAGCACACTCTCTGACAGTTCAAGAAAAGTTTGCAAGCGGGTATCATGGGGCATGTGCTCTGACAGGTTGGTCAGGAGAACAGCAACATTGAAACCAATGTCTTTGGCAGGTTCATGGAATCGTTTTACAAACTCCTCATAGTCCAGAGTCTCATTCTCATCTGTTTCAGCACATGATAGCAGAAACTCAGTTTCAGACTGGGTGTAATGCTTATGACTTTCCATTGCCTTGTGAAAATCCCTCTTTGAAATTATCCCTTTACCATCAGGGTCATATTCTTTGAATGCATCAGAGGAAGTCAAATCCTTCAATTTTAGGAACATATCAAAAAACTTCAGAATCATCTCCACGTTGTTGGACGATTCCACAAGCATATCAACCATCTGCTTGCCAATAGTTCCATTCACAACATTACCTAGATGTGATGACAGTAAGTTAGAGATACCGATGGCAGCAAATGTTTTGGCAAAGTGTATAATAATCACTAGTGAAATATTCACAGTAAGGATGATAAACTATTGGCTAATGCACTCACATGAGAGCCAGCTATAAAATCAGAATGCTTTTACTAATAACAATACCCTAAGACTTGGAAAAAACAAAAGCAACTAAATATTTGCCATTAAAGAAATTGCGAACCAACAAGCCCTACAGAGACATATCTGTTACATTAAACATGAAGCAACATACTATGAATTTTACATAAACATAACTAGTGTCACATTAGTTAGATGAGTAGCTCAGTAAGTTTACTCATGAAGTACAGCCTACATTACTACGAATTTACTTTGCTCTCAGTGACCTTCTACGAG
Source organism: Tringa tobata (assembly GCA_033628505.1). NCBI lineage: Eukaryota > Metazoa > Chordata > Aves > Charadriiformes > Scolopacidae > Tringa > Tringa tobata. Next base: position 3,590,623 of record JAHREE010000183.1, read on the forward strand.
CAAAGCAGTAGCAATGCATGCTACACTGCAACCTATGCTGCATTTATTGCCCTCCCAGTTCTCTCAAGAAAATAAGGGTGACAGGATACATGTAAGAAGCAAAAAAGAAAAGCAGATCTTTGTATCATCTATGCATATGTCTGGTTAGTCTAGTATTGGAAACACTAAAGAAGGAGCTAAAGAAATAGTAGTATTTCCTGATAATGATCACATTCACTGGGGAATAATAATTTCAGGTACTAGCTATAAAAGACCTTCAACCTAGTCACCAAAAAAATCAAAGCCTGTTCTCTATCAAAATAAATGCAATATAGTAAAGGTGTTAATAAGATGACTGATAAATGGTTCAGCTCCTAGAACTCAGGATTCCAACTTCAATAGCAAAAAAATTTTTCACCTAAGCCAAGAGAAGCCAAGTTCACAGGAACAAAGTAAAACTTCTACCAGAGCTGGATTTTATATAATTATGTCATTCAGAACTAATATAAACTATATCAACTACACTATATAAATCTCCTGTTTGCTTTAAGACCTAACAACTCTTCTCACAATTGAGACATGAAAATTAAAATCCAAAAAAAAAATGGAGCATTATTTCTCACAAGAAGAGAATCACAGAGGTAAAAAGTTTGCTAGAATAACTCTGAAGGAGGATTTCAAATTAATTTTTACTACCTTCCAGCATAGACAGCAACATGACAACCATGTCCTTCTGAAGATCCATCAATTCCTTCAGTAATTCAATTTGACTGGAGTCCTAAATAATGAACACAATATATGTAATAAGATATCTATTGACTTCTTTGACATTAATATATGTGCATACATCTTTCATCCTGTAAAAATGAAATTAAGAAGCTACTAGTGTTAAAGCTGGTAATGCAGTGAAAAAAAATTAATTGCTTGATTCCTTAGAGTACATTTACAGGATCAAACATTTACACGATCATCTGTTTAGAAGACAGTAATTTAATAAAGACAAAGTGAAAACTGAAAGTGATGAATAACTGCGTATGTCAAGCTCACAGAGATGCTTCTGTAATGTTTTATGTCAGTTAAAGTATTGTCACTGTTGGTGTACACAAATTTACAGCTATGCAGACCTGTAAAAACAACAGGCAGCAGCCCATAGAGCTCAAAGTGTAACACGAATCATAGTGAGTATCACTGAACCTTTCTGGGGAGAAAGAAGAATTGAAATAAAATTTCAAAATATTTATGAACAAAGTTCCACTAGTATATCCTTAAACAGACATGATACTGATTCTTTTAATGATCTTTTATCTCTTTCAGCTTATCAAGTTTACCATTTCGCTTGACAATGATTTCAACCTGGAGTCTATCTGGATAGATTTATTCAACTACCTAATTTATTCCTCAGTGATACATTGTTGTAACATGCAGTTGATAAGGCATATCTGAGCATTGCTGGACTTTAGTGATTAGTACAACAAATTCAAGGTACTTTACGGCAATTTGGATCTTGGATTGAAAAAAGCACAAGTTGGAAATAATCACGGAATTGTTGGAGTTAGAAGGGACCTTCTAGAGTTCATCTAGTCCAACTCCCCTGCAAAAGCAGGATTGCATACAGCACATTACTCAGGACTGCATCAAGGCAGGTCTTGAAAATCTCCAGAGAAGGGGGGACTCCACAACCTCCCTGGGCAGCCTGTTCCAGTGAGGATATCCAATTGATTTATCTTGTAAATATTTCTTATATTTTTTTTTTACTTTGAAATTTCCTTACAATCTGGATGATCTTTGTTCATTTAGATTAAAAATTTTACTTTTATTTTCTGCCTGTAGCATACCTGTAGCACAAAGTCTACACATCTAAGCAATCAGCCTACTTTCAGCCATAAAGTCCCAAGGGCAAGGAGTAAAGTCATTTGAGCAAGATTACTTTACTTTATGCAAAGAATGCTTACATGGACATATCTGTAGCCAAATAATGAAATCTAAAAACCTCAGAGCCTTCAGAGTTGTATTCCTTTACACCAATGAAAACCTTTACAAGCTTACAACACTTTTCTCTGAGAATGTAAAATTACCTAAAAAATTTAGAATCACTACATTTAATAACGATGTGTAATTCCTTTAAGAAAGGTAAGTTGAAAAATGCCCTGCTTAAGGATACGATCTTCCTCACCTAATTTTAACCCCCTAAAGAGCTGTTTATGCCAGTTCTCTACACTATTTCTATAGTTTATGAAATGATTACTCACATTCAAAAGCAATTCTTGCATTCTAAGCCCTGATTACCTCTTCCTCTACTAAGGAAAGGCAGAAAAGGCTTAGATGCAAAAATGCATTGAACTAGAGTTTAATAATGATGAACAAGGGTTCAATGCAGGACATGTCAATGAAGATGGGTCCTGCATAAAAGGCTCATGCATACTGCAGAAAACACAGTGACAGAACTTTGTTATGAACGACAGGAACTAGCTAGTTCTTTCTGAATATCCATGATACGCTTCACTTGCAGCTTGATCTAATCAGTTTTGTGCCTGTGGCCAGCATTCTTATTATAGACCTGCTATTCACACCCACTACAATTTTGCAATTTACTCCTTCAACTCTATTGTATTCTATCACCTCTATGTCTTATTTTTCCTTCTATTTCCCCTATTCACTATTGTTACTATTGACCCAAAGATATTAACATGTCTGTTTATCTTTTACAAAAAAATTAATAACTTAAAAAGGAAAAAGTAAAACAAAAAGATACCTGAGATAGCTTCATCTGCATGTGGGCAAACACATGAAGAAAACCAACTACAGCATCCCATAGCCTGCTGTGTGCCAGACTTTGCTGATTCCCAGTACATGGCCCCTATTATTCAGGCAACAAAAAAAGAGAAAAGCAGAGTTTATTTGCAAGAAACTCAACAAAATCAGGAAGGAAGATATACAGGTAGTGCATAGTTCAGGGCTGTCCTTTAGAAACTACTATGAAAAAGTAAACATATATAGAACTATCTATTTAATAACACCACTGACTGTAAGCAACGCATATTCCTAATAACCATTCTGGCCCTGTTTTATCCAAGTCCCATTTACTAATTCAGAACTACAAAAAGTATATGTCCTTGCAACTTTAAACTGCAAATGCTTAAAGGGGTACAGATCTTCAAGCTGTACCCCATGTAGTTCTACAAATCAGGAATAACATCAAAAAATCATAGAATTGTCTAGGTTGGAAGGTACCTGTAGGGTTATCAAGTCCAACCATCAACCTAATACTGCCAAAACCAACACTAAACCATGTCCTTAAGTGCCATAGCTCTATGTCTTTTAATTATCTCCAGAGATGGGTACTCAACCACTTCTCTGGGCAGCCTGTTCCAATGTTTGATAATCTTTTTGGTGAAAAATTTTTCCTAATATGCAACCTAAACCTCCCCTCACACAACTTGAGGCCATTTCCTCTTGTCCTATGGCTTCTTACTCTGGAGAAGAGACCAAACCCCACCCTGCTACAACCTCCTTTCAGGTAGTTGTAAAGAGTGATAAGGTCTCCCCTCCATCTTCTTTTCTCCAGGCTGAAGAATCCCAGTTCCCTCAACCGCTTATCAGACTTGTGCTCTAGATCCCTCACCAGCTTCGTTGCCCTTCTCTGGACTCACTCCAGGATCTCAATGTTTTTCTTGTAGTGAAGGGCCCAAAACTGAACACATTATTTGAGATGGGGTCTCACCAGCGCTGAATACAGAGGTACAATCACTTCCCAAGTTCTGTTCACCACCCTGTTCCTGAACACAGGCCAGAATGCTATTGGCCACCTAAGCCACCTGTGCATACTGCTGGCTCATGTTCAGCTGACAGTTGACCAACACACCCAGGTTCTCTTTTACCAGGCAGCTTTGCAGCCACTCTTCCCCAGGCCTGTAGCACTGCATGGGGTTGTTGTGACCCAGCGCTTGGCCTTGTTGAACCTCATACCATAGACCTCAGTCCATCAATCCAGTCTGTCCAGATCCCTCCATACAGCCTTCCTGTTCTCAAGCAGGTCAACACTTCCAGCCAACTTGGTGTCATCTGCAAACCTCGGTCCCCTCATCCAGGTCATTGATAAAGATATCAAAGAGAATTGACCCCAATACTGAGCCCTGGGGAACACCACTTGTGACCAACTGGATTTTACTCCATTCACCACCACTCTTTGGGCCCAGCCATCCAGACAGATTTTTACCCAGCAAAGTATGTGCCTGTCCAAGCCATGAGCGGCCAGTTTCTCCAGGAGAATGTTGTGCGAAACAGTGTTGAAGGTTTTGCTAAAGTCCAGGTAAACAACATCCACAGCCTTTCCCTCATCCACCAAATGGGTCATTTTATCATAGAAGGAGATCAGGTTTGTCAAGCAGGACCTGCCTTTCATGAACCCATGCTAGCTGGGCCTGATCACCTGGCTGTCATGTATGTGATGCATAATGGCAGTCAGGATGACCTGTTCCATGATCTTCTCTGGCACTGAGGGCAGACTGTCAGGTCTGTAGTTCCCCTAATCCTTCTTCTGGCCCTTCTTGTGGATGGACATCACATTTGCTAGACGCCAGTGAACTGGGACCTCCCCAGTGAGCCAGGACCACTGGTAAATTGTGAATTGTGTATGTCTAAGAATTGTGTATGTCTAAGTGCTGTAAGCAGGTCCCTTACCACTTCCCTTTGGATTATGGGGGCTTCATTCTGCTCCCCATCCCTATCTACTAGCTCAGGAGGTTGGTTACTCAGCAAACAACTGGCCCTAGTACTAAAAAACTGAGGCAAAGAACACATTAAGTACCTGAAGGTTAATGCAAAATTAGGATAAGGGATTAGAGAATCAGATTCCTAATTATTTATTTTTCCCCCCCAGCATATTCTAGCTGTTGTAGAACACCACACTAAAGAATATTCTTCCAAAAATTTCAACTTCTAACAGGCAGAAATACAAAACTCTCTTGAAGCCTCAAAGCATAACAAATAAAAACTTTACCAGCTAACAATGCTACTTGTGATTTTTGAAATATGTATACATTAATACATGTACACAAATGTTTCTAAGCTGCCTCCACTCGTACTTATTCAGTTCTATTCTATAACATTTCATCCTCATGAACTACAAAATACTATTTTTGTAATAGTGATGTGTGACTTCAGTATTTCAGACAGCACTGATGCCTTAAAACAGCCTGACAGAAAATGCAAACTATTGTTCTGTTGACTAAATAGCAACTACGTTTTGCATTGACTTCAGTTTCTCAATGGTTTAGAAGACTTTAAAGTGGGTAACACTGCTGCAGTCTAGGCCAAAATAAAACAAAACAAAAACCCCCAAACCTCTACTCTCTTGCATACTACCAGAGGACAATTATTGACTGAAATCTGTAAATTTGACTAAATTGCTAACATTCCAAAAGAGTATTGACATATATATATAGATTTCAAAATTTCACTTCCTACTTAAATAAATGCACTATAATAATGTTGAAGCATAAATGCATCTATATTATATTTCTATCTATGTTATATATATACACACGTCATGTCCTCATGTCAAATTGTTAATGATTAATTATTCATTTTCTTTCAAATCCATAAAATTCCAATTTTTATTGGAATTATTATTCCAGTAATTTACCTGTATATACTCTGTGAGAGTATTGAAAACTTGCTTTGCAACCTGGATGGCTTTGGAAAAATTTCGTTGTCCTTGCTCATCAATAACATCCTTCCCAGAATAATACCAATAGAAATCACTAATGGATTCCTAAAAAACAGTTGTGAGAAGCACAAAGAGATTTTGTAATCAAACTGTCTCTAACCAGTTATTCATCAAGATAAGATAAAATAACATTAGATAGCATTCCAGTTTTGAAAAGTATTGAAAGGTTTTAAATGACCACCAAACAATTCTTCAAGAATTGCAGTTTCACCTCAAGAGAACCAATCGGAAAACAGTTCATAAACTGAAATAAATAATTAAAAAAAAAAACCAGAGCAAACCTTAAAATAAATTAAATAAATAAATAGATCTGTTGGTACCTGCTCTTAGAAATACAACTGCCTGCATTCTGAAAAGGACTACTTAGTAGTACTACCATGCTGCATGCCTTTCGTTAAACAATCTCTCTTTATACTGTGTGCTTGACACCCAGTCAATAATAGGTGCAAATGTTGCTTTGTGTGCCTGATTCCTCTTCGTTTTCCCCAAAGGTGAGCTTATTAAAAAGCAATGGAATGAAAATGATTGTATTGTCCCTACAACTTCTACAGCATGCATAAGGATAAAAAGCAACGTTGATAACAGCAGCAACTTAAAACACACCAGTTTTCAAAGCCTGGAATTCTCAGACCCAGTAAATAAGTTGCTAAAGGGAAAACTTAACTAGATAAATTAAAATAAGCCAACAGAATATGTTATCAGGTACAGTGATTTTCAGAAAGATGATAATAATAGGTAGAAATTATTAACAGTTATCACTTAATATGTTTTCATGTCTTTCACATGCTCCAATCTGAAAACAAATTAGATTTTTTTTTTATTACTCTTTACTGGGTTGTGAAAAGGTAATGTTTTTACATTTAAAGATTAGGCAGATGATTCAAATCAGAGCTTTGAGCGGTTTTTAGTCTAGCATTCTGCTTTTTTTTTTTTCCCTTAGAAAATGATGTGCTGGTTTTATGCTTCATTCACTTCATGCCATCCCATGACTATCCACAAAGCAGCCCAGTGTTCAGACTAAATCAGAACATGGATGAAAAAGCAGCTGGCTGAGGCTTAACTTGAACAATATAAAACACTTTCCAGTCATCGGGTAGTCTCAGTCAACAACTGGCTAATGGTATTCACTGCTACACTTAACATGTATCTACTTTCTGTCTGCTCTCCTGAGTTAACAGACTTCATTGTACTCTTGCGTATAACGGCTGACATTAGTCTTTCATACTTTTGTCACCTTTAACTCTCACAGTTCAAAATAACAACCCTTAAAGAACTGTAACAGCCTTTCTCATCAACATGGGCTACCGTGATCAGAATAAATGTCATGACAAACAAATGTGCTCCTTTAGTAAAACTGAACATTTTGTGATAAGAATTAAGTTTGACTTTGCTGTAAACAGAACTATTGTGGCAGCAATACCATGTACTGCTGAAGGAAATTCCAGATAAATTCAGAAATTTGGCATGTCCACATAAAAACTCCTGCCTTATGATCAAAATAAATTAAATAATTTTTTGAAAAACGGTATATATTCTATAGATGCAAGACATTACTGCAATATACTTAATTAGTATATAAATTAACCTACCTGAACTCTTAATAAGTAATCCACAGTGGAAATTATAATATTAACAGTTGTGTTGTTACCAGTTTGAGTTCTCAGGTAATTCTGAAAATCTAAAAATTCAAATAAAAGATTTAAATTTATTTCAGTGTTAAAGACTTACAAAACGACTCCTGAAAATTAATTCTGATTTAACATGATCTAGGAAAGTATCGCTTAAAGGAATGGATATTTTTTGTAACTTTTTTTTTTTTTTGGCAACAAACTGTTTTAAGAGTTTCAGCATTTTATTGCAGAGATCACATACCAGTTAACTTCTGAAGCCAGAAGTTTATCTGTTTCATCTGTTGAATTTTAATTGGTCTTATTTTCATCTCATTTATGAGGAAATTTACATCTCTAGAACTCCATCAGTATCAACAGAATTACACCCAGTATATATTTTGTTAAGCAAAAGCAAAATGAAATCACATAATTATACAATTCCTTATTACAAAGTCATAAATATGTCCAACGGCTAACAAAAATTAGCTTTTTTTTTCCTTCTTTTTCTTCCCAAATAACGATAAGAGAACATGGGAAGTGTATATAATAATAAAAATACGCTCAATATAATGTATTTGTTTAATTTGATTTTTTATATTTAAAATAGACGTTACTTCTTCAAGAAAGGTATTGTGTATGTTGTAACTTCACATACAATTCTAACTGACATTAGTGCCAAATAGTGCACACCAAGAAGCACACCAATGACAAAGAACAATAAATATACCTCCCTGTTATATTTTTCCTCTGAATCTTCACTTACTAGAAGATATAAACCATGTCCATTTTCCTATATAGATTTACCTTTCCTAGTAGGTCAAGATCCAAAACTCATCATTTTGGAAACCATTGTCTTTTCTACAAAGTTAAAGCTGATTAAAAACCCTGGCAATTTAGTTCCATACAAATATTTTCCTTTCATGTACAGCCTAGCACCTACTCCACCTTTCATGGTATTTTATAAAGGCTGCAAAACCTTCAGCAATGAAGAGCTTTTATTTTTCGTTACCATCACCTTGGCTCAGCTGACTGGCAGCCCGCCCACAAACCTGAATTATGTCCTTCACAAAGCAATTGAAGGAAGCGGAAGAGGTCACAGGTGAACTCATCATCCTGCATCACCTTTTCTCCTGTAGAAAGGCCAGATGGAAGCAGATTATCACAGGCTGCCAAGTAACACCCCGCAGCCCCTGAAGAAAATCTCCATATTTAATTTTAAAAAAGACAGAAGGGGAGAGAAAATTTGTAACCACCAAGCTATCTGAAGCACATATGACTTGTGCTTGGCAGATAGTTATTTGGTTAAAAAAAAAAAAAATTATGAAACTTAACTTCTGATTTATAAATATGGCAGCATGAGCTTGGCAACATTTTATAAATAACCCATGATTTACATTCTTGTTTGACTTTGCTGGGCATGAATGCTGCATTACATACAAAGGTTAGGATCAGATTAATTTGGTTTCCATTTATCACAAAACAAAGTACTTAAAATACAGAGAGATTTAATCAAACAGTAATGAAAATAATTCCTCAAATAAACTATTAGATTTTAAAATGCTCTAAAATAGCCCATGAAATTTACAGCTGTGCACATTCTCAAGAATCATTTAGGCTGACATATTTAAGGATTTAGCACCTGTTGGCTGCTGACAAAATGGATGTTGGGCATTTGTCTTCTTTGACAAAACAAAGCAATATACTTATGATGAACTAGAACAAATGGCAACGTGCTTTACTGAATTAGGCCTTTCAGGTCATTTTTTTGGTAAATAGCTAATATCCACATGTATAAAGCTTCAAATTATTTTCTCAATTCTTCACAAGAAGTAATATACTAAAAAGCTCTCCATTAACACATCATTATTTCAATTACATCAATACATACAGTTAACTTTGTACAATTTACACAAGAAGAGGACAAACCACCATTCCCCCAGCAAAACAATCACAGCTGAGGAAAATGTAGAGCAGCCAAAAAAATTACACAGGAGGACAACAACATTCAAAAACAATAAAGGCCATCTATTGAAAGTAAGGAAATTCCCATATAGGACTTTGGAAAAGAATATGGAATGTGTATGGCAACAAAAATAGAAGGCATAAAAACTTCGACTTTTTAAGAATATACATTATTTGAATAGGTGGCCAAGTACCATTTGCAGACAACAAAAAGAAAAGAGATAAAAATGTAAGAAAAATACAAAAGAATTTGGAAGATTTTTTTTTTTTTAATGGGGAGATATTTCAGGCTTTTGTCTGAACCTCGAAATCCTATGTCTGCAAAGACAATATTTTTAGTGGGCAAACAGAAGGAAACCAGAAGAGTAGCTAAATTAAAATTTAGAAGGAAAAAAAGATTTTTTTAGAAAGTTTATAGACAATAATTATTACATTAACAATTGCTGGCATACTGTTATATGTGGATAAGTCTAATTATGTCTACATTTATAAATTATTATGTTATTACATTATTACAGCTGAATTGTAAATAGTATTTAGTGCATTTTTAACTACATACAAGCAGGAACGTAATCAGAAGTTTAACTTTAGATAAGTTCATGAACGACTATAAATTCAAGCTAATGGATTTATCAGTCCACTGCCTGTGAATTTTAAAGTGAGAAGCTTCAGTACAACGGTAGGATTAGGATGCAAAAACATTTTAAAAACTAATATGAATACGTAAAGGTAAAGAATTTCCCTCTTTCCTGTTGCCACCATGACACACTGCATTAAGAGCCGATATCACCAAGGTATATGCAAACACATTTTCTTGTAACACAGGGACAGATAAAATTCCTCCTAATTCCAGACCTGTACTTATCACAGTGTCAAACAATATGCAATTCTTTCTCCAAGAATGACCCAAATACTATAAATGACATTCCATGACATTTTCCTCAATCCCAGACATGAATCCAGATATATAGTTTTTCAGTCACAGAAGACTGAAAACTCTTTCAGCTAATTAAATTACTCTCTGTCAGTGCTGTTTAATGTATACATATAATATATGTCCAAGAACGCAAGAAGGAAAAATCAAGAGGTGCTTCTGAACTTATAAGGATATTATTCAACATTATATGCAGGTTCAGAGCTGCAAGATACTTTCACATGTTGCTGGCCAAAGGCCAGAGTATAGAATATCCTACAGGATTAGTCCCTTTTTTCTAATTTAACTGAACACCTGTCATGCTTAAAGTTACACTTGGAGTCACATGTTTTGTCAATCTAGATGAACATTTAAATTTTGCAAAAATATGCATTAGAGAAAGCCAAATATTTGGTGGAGCCTGTACCTTCACATATGCAATGCATGTGGCTTGACTGCTGTGATGGCAATGATTTTAAAAAATAACTCACAAGGAAAATTGCTGATGTATTACAGTTGGAAAAATCAGGCCCATAAAGGGCCCAACCATGTATTTCTTGCATATCAAGAAATCACTGTATCAAAGCTATTTGTATGAGTAAGAACACAGAATGAGTTACAGCTTAATATTTTTCCACCTCTGTTTTTCATGCCCTCTTATCAAATACAATTTCTTAGAACAAGAAGGAAAACAAGTCTCAAGTTAAAATGATTACACAGATTATCTTGTGAAGTAATCTTCTGGCTTTTAGTACACCCACCAGAATGTAGGACTTTTTATAAAATAAATTCCAAATGTAATACTGGAAAGTGTTTGGAAAGATCTTTTAATTAGCTCCACTATAAAGAAATCACAAAATTGCAAAATTCTATGAAATCATAAAATGTTTAGGTACATAATTTCACATAAGTTGAAAGGTCCATTCCTTTTATAAATATTTTTACATACTTCAAAATGAAGCAGAAAACCCATGTTTTCAACACATTGGCCACACTAAGATTTAAAATAGTCCTGATTTTCAATTTCTACACTGACCAAAATCTTACTAAAACCAATGTTGGTAGTGTCAGGTATTTTAATTTTCAGATATTAGTCACTGACTTCAACAGATGTCTCACTGATGCTACAGAACTGAAGTGCAGATCCATTTCTTTTTATGAAATCTAAGAGAACAACCTTTGCTGCTGTGCATACAAATTTATGCCAGCACATACAAAGATTTACATAGATAATGTACTTATAAAAATAAACACTGCTTATGGTAGGACAGGTTGTCACAAAACCATGTTCTTATTTTTGCTTGATATGATGTATATTCTGGCATATATTTGTTCAGCCGTTAAAATGCTGCCATTGCTCATGCTGTATGTAAATGATATGGCTACACACATGAAGGCTTACAGATTAGTTTTTATGAAACTGGTAGCATGTGTTTGTGATATATAGGAACAAAGGTATTGTGTGTAGGAAATGAAAATAAGATTGAGTGAAAAATGAAATACATGGATTTTTTCCTTGAAAGTGCATGTGTCCAAGTGTAATAATTATCGCTCTTTTTTTTAATCCTCAACGAAAAAAATCTGACTTTTATTACTACTCAGAAACATTTGTCTAATGCTACTTATTACAGAAATACACAAATAGTTTCAGCTTTCAAAAAGGAATAGGGGTCCATTTCGATGGCAGTTAAGCAAGAGCAAAGCTCTCTCATGATAAACCAAGTGAATTTAGTCTTATGACAAGATCCAGACAAATCCGAGTTGGATTGTGAGTGCCGCATGCCTTTGACTTCCCAAGAATCTGATTCAAATAAGAAAAGCACTTGTTTCCTCACCAAGCAATGTATAACAGTTTCTCTGAACTGAAGCTACTTAAGCTTAAACAGATTGGAGATTAGGAGAAAGTTCTTTACTGTGAGGGTGGTGGGGTGCTGGAACAGGTTGCCCCGGGAGGTGGTTGAGGCCCCATCCCTGGAGATATTCAGGGTGAGGCTCAACAAGGCCCTGGGCAACCTGGTCTAGTTGGGGGTGTCCCTGCTGATTGTGGTGAGGTCAGACTAGATGACCTTTGGAGGTCCCTTCCGGCCTGGACAATTCTATGATTCTAAGTTCCCTTTTAAATGCAAACACTGAACCAAATACAGTGATACAAAGGTGGAAAACACCCCTTCAATGTACGCTACAGTGGTTCACACAGAATTTAAACATTCACTTTAAATGTGACTAGGTTGGTGAAGGATGAAAGTTTATTTATTGATTTCACATTATTAATGGCTGAAAACAGCCTTGACATGTACTCTTCTTATAGCATGTGTATTATGTGGTATGTGTACCACTCTTAAGTCAGTTTAATAGAAAGTCCTTTAAGACATAGTATCAGATTAAATTTCATTCTAGAACTATATGTTATTAAAATAAGCCTTCTGAGAACTTATGGGGAAACAAAATCACGCCATGATACAATATTAAAAGATTAAAAATAAAATTGGAGCTTTCCTGAAAAAAAGGAAAGATGGTAAAATAAGTTTAACCTTAACATCTTCAAGTTTTTACATCATATGGTAAGTAGAATAAGTCTCTCCAAAGGAAACATTGCACTTTCAAGACTTTTGTGACTTATAGTGAAATAGCATAGAGTATGAGCGCTAAATGAAAAGTGAAAAAAACATTACAACATAACAAGAATTTCTACACATTTTTGGTTTTGAACTCCCCTTTTTTGAAAAAGAAACATAACAATCAAAACAAAATACATAGAGAAGAAACAACATTGAGTACATCACAAAAAAACAAGTAAGAAACACATTTGCTAAAGAACCATCAATGTTGTTACCAGTGGGGGTTCCAGGGTTTGGAAAGGGAAGGTAGTACCAGTCAGAGGAATATCAGGACAAGGAGCTTACGATGCGGACAGCACAAAGAAACAGTTGGAATAGAGTAATAAGTCTCACATCCTTGTTGTCTCAGTACAGGACTTTCTACCTATTGCCAATGTTGACATGGCACCAGAAACCATATAGCACTGACTTTGAAGAAAAGTTGACTATTCCTTTAAATGTCAACAGCAGTTTTTCTTTTGCTTTGGCAAGAATAGCTTCAGGCTTACAGGTTGTAAACTCAATGACAATTAATTATTAATATGTTTCTGCATCAGATTCTGATGATGTGAGAAACAGGCTACAGTGTACATTTCATATCACGTTCCCTTGGGAATCAAGAAAATTAATTACTTAGAGAGTAAGTATCTCCCTTGAAGAAAAGAATGGGAGAAAATATTTCCACATCTTTGGTACTTCCTTTGTAGTATTTACAGATGGTTATTCATAAGATTGCAAACAGACATATTATCTCAGGTATCCCATAAAATCTGGGATACATTGTTCAGTGCAGGAGTTTCTCCACAGACACACTGGCTGGGGTTTCATAATGCTATCAGGGATTAATAACATTATCTGTATGGTTCTTAAGCAAACTGCTTTTCAATGAATTTAAAAAGGTGTGCTTCATAATAGAAAAAGGTTATTATTATTATTATTTGAAGGTAGCATAATATCAAGAATAAGGTAACCCTGAAAAGAAAAAGTAGTCTTTTTTGGTTTGGCTTTACTTTGTTCTGTTTTCTTGAATTTTCAATAGCTGGATATTAATACTTTAAAAATGTGCTGTTAGCAAATATTATCCCTTTGTGCCAAGAAATCTGTGATATAGTGTGATTACTGGATCTTGACATTGCTGCTGCTCAGTAACAAAGAAAATACACGTGATCCGAAGTGTAGAATTTTGTTAATTGGCCAAATAAAAAATTTCCATTGAGGAAAAAAAATAAAAATCCAGATCATCCTCCTCCCCAACATCTGGCTAGTGAAAAGACATCTGCTGGGTTTGAGGTTATTGTTTCTGCTGAAGGATATAGACATTTTGTATTTTAAATTCTCATGGCGCCATGAGAACATGGTGAACAATTCTCGTGTTCTTATGGAACATCTCATAGCAGCTGCTCCTTTACTTAAGTAAGGAACCTTTGAGGTATAGGAACCTTAGCACATCAAGTAGCTTTCAGAGCAAGGAAGAACCATCAGTAAATATTATTGATTCCTCTAAATTAGTGATGCATCACCTCTTTCTTGTATTAACTCCTGACCACATTAGATAAACCTAGCCAGTGACAAGTCCTCTCCTTACTAACCACCCTCAAATCCTCACTGGATCCGCCACTGATTTCCTGTGCTTGCACAAATCAGTGCAGCGATAAAGCCACATTCAGTACACAACAGAAATACTACAGGAGGACTATAGCACAAGGCTTTGTCTATGTATAGGTTGTTTGGGGTTTTTTGTTTGTTCGTTTGCTTTTTAACATTCATCCATCACAAATACTGGGCTCACTATAATGAAAAGAAATAAAAAAGAACAGGAAAAAAAAAAAAGAGTTTAAAAAAGCTTGCTGCTCTTACATCTAGTGTGCCAGTTACTGTGCAAATCCTGAGAAAGGGAGGAAGAACAAAGTGGGGAGAGTTGACACAAAACCCGAGAAGTTTGGAATACACAATTGTAATAATAATAGAAAAGAACCCACTAGTTTAAACAGTCTTACAGGAATAAAAATTCTAATGGCGTTCAGGAGCTGTACAGTGCTGACACAAAGCTAACAGCAGGAAAATTAAAGAATAGGCAGTTGTTTTTAATAATTACCACGCTCATGAGTGATGACTGAGGAAGGGAGGACAGGACAATTAGTTGAAAGAAAAGAAAACAGGGAAAAAAGAAAAAAAAGTTGAGAAACTGTTTTTAGCAAATACAAAATATAGTTAGTATTGGTTTTGGCAAAAGGTTCTGTACTAAAAGGGAAAAATCAAATAAACAGAAAATTAAAAAAAAAATCTCAAATGAGGAAGAATAAAAATACTCTAACATAGGTAGAGTAAATTGTGTAGTGTTTAAAGATTTATTCATATTTGCATGCAAAATCTGTCATTTCTAGAATAGAGGCAGTAGTCAAGAGAAAAATGAGCCGATATCTTGACAGTCTGTTACAAAATCCAACATTATAAATAATAGATTTAATTATTTAGTAGCAAAAACGTTGTCCAAAAGAGCAAAACATTATGCAGAATAATCTTCAGTAAAACATGAAAGTAATGGCCAAAACCTTATATGCCAGATAGCTGCATCAGTGCTCGATCCAGAATCTTGTGACTAAATATTATCAACATGGGTTCACTTTATTTTGTTTACTCATATAGACATAGATTTGATCTATAATTTAAACTATGGGAGCACTTTCAGAGAAGCAGCATTTATGATTGGTCTTGAAGTCATTCAGTCATACTTAATAGATCATGATTTTGATTTAAAACAAGCAGTTGAATATTCAAGAAATATGCCACACAAAAGAGCTACAAGCACAATAGCCAATGAGATATGCAGTGTTGCAGGTATGAATTATGAACCCCCAAATGCAATAATGATTATGCAGTCAAGCTTTTTTATCTTGTTTTTAAGATAAAAACATGTTAAAAGATTAAGTCACTGTAGGATTTAAACATAAAATGCACCATAAAAAATTCTGAAGATAAGGGAAGAAATTGCTTTGGTAGCTCTATTAAGTCACATGAGAATGAACCTTATGTTTCCAGACAATCACAGTAAGGGAGTAGTAGAACTTACTGTCAGACAGAAGAGAGAAATTGACACTGAACTGACAACACAGAGGGTAGGTAGAAAGCCAAATTGGTTCTAAGTCAAAAGTAAAGCAAAAATTTTGTAGTATTTCCCCAAAGACAAACAGAAAAGAATGATTTCAAAGAAAAAGCTTTCCCAGCAGACTTTTTTTTCTAAATAACAGAGACAGTTCCCTTGACCTCTAGTATTTAACTTACTGCTTAACTAAATTGTCTGTTTTTCATTCCAGCCAAAACAGTTTAAGAAATTGGGTGGGAACTCTTAATTTCATTTAATGCTGAAACTGGTCAGGGACTTATGAAATGTTTTACATGCATAAACACTTCTGTTTGTAACTAGAATTTGTTTTCGATTTTACACGTAATATCTTCTCTTTAGAATGATGGGTAAGAGTCCTCTGAGATTATTCTGAAACTCAACACATGCTAGTGATTTATTATTGACAAGCATGGGCTTAGGTAAGCTAATTAAACATAAACCACTCTGGGGAATTGTATTTTAGCTTCAGCCTATAGATATATATTTATAGGGTTCTTTCAAATTCAGCTTGCTTCTGCAAATGTAAAAGAGAAATGTTCACAGAACATTTCTGTTAAATCAATAGTACCTGATCCCTCTTCAGTCACCATGCCAAGGCCTTCTGCTTTATTTTGACGCTCAAATGCATTTAGGTCAAGAACACTGCAATGAGAAAAATTACATTTTTCCTGTGATTAATTAAATATATGTAATATTTCATTTTGTGAAAGATAGAGGAGGATTTGTGATTTCATTTAAGTATCTAATCATACTAGTGTCAAGAAGATGCATTTCAGTGGCTTAATATATGTCTGCTATAAGATTATGAAACTCAGCTTTACAGACTTAACCTGCTTTTGCCCCACATACAACAATAGAACTTCGTTCTTTTATGATCCCTAAAAGAGGGAATGCATGTGTTTATGATATAAATACTCATTTTAGGGATTACAAAGAAGACATATTATTGACTACTTTTATATTATAGTCCAGTTCACCCCAAGCAACAAGGTCCATTAAGAAACTGACACTCAGTGTTCCTCTCCCTCCACATTCTGAAAAACTGAAGCTGACAAAGGGGAATATGTATTCAACTAACCAGATTTAGCAACATATACTCTCACATATTTTCTTTTGTGAATCTACAGAGTTCTGCCTTTCGTGGCTTTTCATATCAGCTAGCCATGGCTACCTTTCCTCATAAGCAAGAATGTTCACACAAGTCAGATGAATGTAGATGAACTGCAATAGGAGTTCTGCTGGCAAGAAACCTCACTGATTTAAAAACGAAACTTGGCCAAAACCAGTGTTAAATAAAAAAGGTGTAACATCATAGCCTTGACATAACAGAAGACTTGAAGATTTGATCCAGGAAACCCCTTTTAGTCCTATGGTTTATGTTCTTTAGTACGTTAGTTACCAATAAAGTTTGTTCTTAGGAATTATACATAAAGCATTTAAATATATCTATATTTATATATATATATGTATAAAAATCAATATAAACTGTCAAGTAGCATGAATGGACAAAAATGTCACAGTACCTCCACAGTTTATTAAAACACAATATTCCATTCCTTTTTCTGCCTTTTAAAGCAGAGGCCTATTAATATTTCTAATAAAGTTGGGTTTTCCCAAAATCTTTATGATTACTGAACATTGATCATTAACTTGATCTCTGCAGGGTTACAGGATTTCTCCAGAGTTAAGAATTCACCCATGAGAAATGCTCCTAACACTGGAATTATTTTCTTGCATATCTCAAGCAGACACAAACGTCATAAACATTTGTGAAAAGAGCTCTTTTACCAAGGTAAATCCATATCATATGAAGATTTTCATACCATGAGCACCACCTTGTCCTTTACCCCAAATCTAGCACATTACAGTCCCCAGGTGTTGTTTGCAAAAAGCACATAGAAGATCTTTCCAAAACTATAAATCCTGTGGAATAAAACCTAAATGCAAAGTGATAAATTTTTAAAGTAGATATTTTCTTACCTACAGGACTGCATAAGACCGGCAAGACTTTGAAAGAATCCCACATCCTTTTTATCCTTGAGGTAGTCAAGCATTTTCTGCAATAAATGCAAATAATTTATGTAGAGAATTAATATTTATACTATGTGTTAATCTAGTTTATATTATATGGATTTTAGATTATTATTGATGCTGGCATTTTGAAGTATTTCTAACATTTACAGATTAGATAAAAGAGTCTTGCAGAGAAAAATCCAGGTATCAAAAATAAAAAGAACATTTAATGTTCATGGTGTTTACAGAAAAGAAGGTCATTCATTTTGGATATTCCTACCTAAAACATGGAAAATAAAGATAGTAACTAAAGTCAACACAGCCAACAGAATTTAGTGTTTAATATAAACACAATCTTGTCACCACCAGGCCACAAATCTCTATTTCAGCACTGGACTGGGCTTGTCATGACGTCAGTTTGTTTTAGATTATTTTAGCTGCAACATCATGTTAGTAGTCATGTGAGTATTTTTTAAAATTTGGTTTAGCTTTATTGTAATGTGTAATACCTATTTGACAACAGATTGCAATAACAAGAAGTTATTCAGTGAAGTGAGCTCTGATTCTAGAATGCAATATGTTGTTGAGTGAAGATATAGGATGATACTGGAGGTCCCTGTTGTGAACAAAAATCACAATGCTCAAAGATCAGCCTCAGTAGGAATTCTACAAGAATTCACATTGTGAATGAGGTAGAAGTCTCTTTGCAAATAATAAAAACAGTAGGAAAAAATAGATAATAAGTAACTCCAAAATGAAAGAGCACATAAGCAGATACTGTTAACAAAATGTATGAGCATTAGTGTATCTACCAATCAGACCCAACAACACAGAAAAGGAACACCCCCAACAACAACACCATACTAATCAAAGCAAAGAACTCCAGATAATGGTGATGATTACTTTCCAAAACCACTTCTGTACCTCTCCCCCCACCCATACCATTCTTCCCAAGAAGGACTGAAGAGTTGATCTTAGGACCTAAAGGAAAATTGGAAAGGTGAACACAACACTAGAGAAAATGGGCAGAAATGAGGCGACTGAAAAAATAACAATTCTAATTGTATCACTGACGCTTTCATGTTGTAAGTATGTAATTTAGACTAGTAGTATTAGTGCTAGTGTAATGTACTGTTTCCTGCAATCTGATTAGTTAAAAGTTTATCAAGTAATTTAAAAAAAAAATGTTGTAGCATTGCAAATTCAGATTAAATAATTATGTACAAATTTAATGATTATCCTAAATAATCTAATATCATGACATCACAGAGAAGTGGCAATGGTTCAAGCAGGTATTTTTCTGCAAAATTTGTGCTTTCTGATCAATTCCTGGTAATGGTCACCTCTGAAAAGAACATTATTTTTGGCTGTATTCAGCAGCTTAAGTGGTTGCTTAATTTCAGAGCTTAACTGTTCCCAGTTGTCTGTATTCGTCAAGCTGTTCTACAGCAATATAGTAATGGCAGGTATGAAGCCTTCTGGACTCTGGACTCTTCAACTGGTAGAGAAGACTGAATATACTCTCTACCAGGCACTTCTCCTCAACAGTACAGAATACTGTTAATATATCAGACTCATCCACTGCTCACCACATTGTATTACTGTAGATTAATAAATAAAGTTTGACTTCTCTGCTTTTATCACCAAGACTCTCCACGACATAAGCTAAGGACTTTTGAAGTTGTGTAACTTTTTTTTTGGTGAAGACTAAGGTCAGCAATTTTGCTCTACTGGCTACAGGACATTGGCAATTTCCCAAGATATCCTTCCCTCCCACAGAACTCCCCTAGAAGTTAATGATTTAACATAAAATTTCCCCCTTCCAGCTGAAGTGCAAAACAAATTTCTTTTAGCCTTGTATTCTGTAAATAAATTATAATATAAGAAATAAGAAATATATACCTAGCAAACAAGATACTTTTGTATACTATTTTCTTCTGGGGATGGGAGTCAGAGGATAAACAGCATCTGACAAATAGTCACATTACATAACACACTACTACAATAATAATGACCAAGGTATAAAGACCTATACTGGCTAGAATGGGTGAAAATAAATGAGTACCTTACCTGTTGAACAGTAGAATTTCCTCCATTTAAGATGGCAATCCCTAGCTTTAGGGTAGCTGCAACCATTGGCCCCATTTCACCTTAAAATTATTTTAAAACACAATTTTAGATCATATTTAAAAACAGGAATGTTCTATTAACTCATCTGTACAATGACTTAAATGGCAATTTATCAGGAGAGGCCTTTTTGGTTTTTTTGTAAGACAGACCTATTTTTCTTTCATGATCTCTACTGTGACTTAGTATCTTCCTGAGTGCCTACAGACATAGTGTAATATATACACATCACACAAAAGAAGCAAGACATAGTTGAGGAAGACCTGAGCTCAATTAATATAAATCACGTTTCATTCACTAGAGTTGATTTAAGGCTAGGTGCACAATTTTAAGTTAGCTTTTAAGCTTAACAATGTGTCCCTTCTGCATGCAAGTCTAAATATTGTTTTCACATTTCTTCAGAAAACGACAGTGATCCAAAGCATTTAGTTATAGTAACTGAAATTCGCAAACAGTAATTTTAAAAATATTGCTACTCTAGAAACAAATCTAGACAATGAAAGCATCAACGCTTAGAATTAGATGGTGGCTCAGGGAAAAAAACATCATTTACACTTCTGAAATGTTGTATCAAAGTACACCAATAAATTAGATATTTGGGGAGTGAGGGGGAAAAAAAAAAGAAAAAAACACTGAAGTCTACACCTACTTCAGAACTATATATGCCCTAAAATCTGGGGGCCTTTTTGTCCTGCTAAAGCTATGAACTTTTTCACACTTCCTCCCAAACACCATTAGAAAAATAATAACAATAATAACAGTAATTATTATTAGTGGTGTCATCATCAACAAAGATGACAAAAATAGAAATAACAATAATAACCCCATGAGAATTACTCATTATACTTTTCTGTATTAGCTGTCAATAATTTTTGAAACTGTGGGTGCATTTTGAAAGCAAACCTTAGTGGCAGACATCTGCAGGTTTTGCCCAATAAGAATTACAACATCACTAGAAGTAAGGTTTAATACGTAATCTACACAACAAAACATTACNAATTACAACATCACTAGAAGTAAGGTTTAATACGTAATCTACACAACAAAACATTACCTTTACTAGCACTGATTGTCTGCAGAACCATCTCAGCAGCACCCCGGTCATGCAGTCTGGCTTGTTGATACAGAAGTTTTTGCTTTTCCATTTCTTTTTCCTGAATAAAAATTCCAGTCATTTAAGATGAGGACTTCAGTTACTATCAGTTCTCCAAAGGTTTTTGGTTTTCTCTTAGTATATGGGCTCTATGGCAACATCATGGACCATTTCAATACATACAATGCTACTGAATAGATATTTAACATGTTCAAGTAATATTCTCCCTTTGGTATTTTTCTTTAGTATGCTTTTAGCAGTTTATCTGAAAAGAGTAATCTCAATTGTAAATCATCAGGTTAGTTCAAACCCCATGTTCATTATATATAGACTGCAAACATCAAACTTGCACTTTTGTGCCATGTTTTTGTGCAACAGTTCATACTCTTAATAAATCTTCTATAGTGAGACCATAACTTCATACTGCTCAGTATGTGGCTCTTGAGTTGCAAGTTGTTGCTGAATACCAGAGTAACAGAAGCATCTCAGATTTTTTTTCAAAACATCTCATTATATTACAATATAGATTGCCCACCCTACCAACACAATATTTGATAGAATACACTGTGCTTTTATATTTTGCATTCTCTAGCGGCAACAAACAATACTGCATGGCGTTGCTTGAGCAATGGTGAAGTTTGTTCTTTATAATTTAAACTACTACTGAAAACATAAAGAAGAACATAAAGAGCAAACATAAAGGCACAGTTAATTCCAGATGAGCTTGAAGTTTCACCAAGTTAATTGAAGTTTAGTGGAGAATTGAGGATGACTAAGCAGTATAAGTTGCAAAATGGAAGTTGCATAGAGCCCTATGACAGCGAGTCCATCAGATGGCGTGGTAAAAAGCTTAGTCAAAAGGAACATGACACAATCAGTTAGTATCATGTCCAAAAACACAACGCCCAAAACATGTATGACCTAAAAGCAGGAATAGCTGCAGCAGAAGTAGCCAGAATGACAGCTTTGCTGCCATAAACTTTCCATCCAAGTTACGGAAAAAAGACTTTGGAAGATGGAAGAGGTTTAAAAAATGAAGGCTTGCTAAATAGAGAGTATGAATAATAAATTAAAAAAGAAGAGGTAAAAAAGAGAAATATGTTCAAATGAATGAAAAAGAAACCTTTAACTCAAAAGCAAACCAACACAGACATTTATGCTGTTACCAGAGAGTTCTCGCCGAGGCTGGCAAATTTGTTTCTTAAATCTTTGATAATATCGTGCTGCGGAAACAAAATTCATCAGGGTTTTTTTTTTCACACTATTAGCTCTGCTGTGGTTAAATTGTATCTTTCTTTTTTCTTTAAATTATGTGATAAATCTAGATGGAGGCACAAAAAGGAAAAAAAAAGTATGGCAGCTTTGCTTCATATTTAGCCATGCTAAGGTTTGAAAGTTTTTGCCTTCATGTTTAAACCTCTTCCTGGGAGTTCAACAAAAACAAAACAGAAACACACACACACACACACACACTCACATACAACACACACACAAACCACCAGAAAATCATGACATCACAGGTTCAATGTAGCTACAATATTTTCCTTTGCTTCAGATGCCACTGAAAATTGCTCAGTGTTTCTTTTTTAAAAACCTTTTCCTATTTCCAGTTACTTTTAGTTTTAGACCCAACAATCTTTCATTTTTCTTCCATTGCAACATTTATTATTCTTTTTTTTTTATAAGCCTAACATCAGCTAGAATACTTTCATTATACAATATTGTTTTAATAAGTTTATAAGAATGCTTATATGCTTATAGTGACAATGTATCTGCATAGCCTACAGACTAAAAGAACAGGTATGGCCACTTCTCGCAATGGTACTACAGAAGAACAGTGGAAACAGGCATTGCCAAACAGCCTGAAGTGTGAAGAGTGGCATTTTCTATGGAATCAAGTTGTGTAGGTAACCAGTAACAAAGTAACAAAACAAACAAAACAACAACAACAAAAAACCCACCACAAACATGTCTTCCAAAAGCAACCATTCCTTTGACTACAACTCCCAAAGATCATGGTTCCTTCTTCAGCTTGGCAATGCTTTTTCACTGTTGCTTTCTCCATGCAATGTTAATACATATATATGTATATGTATCTGATGGCAGTGCTGACATGAAGTGGGCCACCCATTGCATAGAAAGCATACTAAATTAACAGAGCTGCTTGCTGGTCAAGGTATCTCCATTTCTCTAAGATGTGCTTACTGTTAACACTGTCATCGGTGCTACCAGCACGTTTTTTTTGCACTTCACAATGCTTGCCAGTTGATATCAAGAAAACTACCAAAATAATTAGCCAGTGGTTTGAATTTTCTGTCATTCACAAACCCATCACAACAGTAAAAATCCTTCATACTAAATGACACTTTAAAAGTAACTCACCAGAATTTTAAAAAGAAACGTCAAAGAAAACTACGTCTATTTTATCTTGGGTGCTTTCCATTTATATGGGAAAAAAGCTGACCACTTAGAAATGTATGTGCGTGTATTCCCACATTACAGACTTTCCCCAGCAACCTAACAAACCAAGGAAACTTTTTTATCATACTGTTTGAAAACAGACACTCAAACATTTTCTACTTTGTAGCTTGTTTTTTGGTTGGGTTTTTTTTTTTTTGTTTGTTTGTTTGGTTTGTGGGTTGTTGGGTTTTTTTGTTACAAGCAGCCCTATGCCAAAACCCCACAATTTTTATCTTGAATATGTGGTCAACAAACTTGCAAAAACAAAATAGGAACTTTAACTGACAAGTGTACAACTGAAATTCTTTAAGAATGATTTTTGGACTCTCCCTTGGAGCTAAGCCATGTTGAGAGGTTTGTTTGCTGTTACCACTAAGCTCCAGCCATGGAGTACAGGCTTCTACTTCTTCCTTCTTCTATTCCCTACTTGTACAGATTGTTCTTTTTTTTTTTTTAATATGAAATTGTGAAATAGTTAAAGAGTAAACAGAATTAAAAAAAAGATGGAAAGGGAAGAAACTACTTTCAACTCAACTATTCTAAAATGAATGCTTCTCCTTTGAGTTGTCTTCATATTTTATATTTTTCAAGACCTCTGTTTAGTCCAGAGAAGAAATCCTATTAGACAGGCCTTACACTGGCAAAACATCTGTTAATCTCAGTGTATGCATGAGTACAAGCTATGTATTTAAATATAACACCAAGTACTCAAGCAGAATCTTTTTATATATTTTTATATATATCATATCTATTAAGCCTTTGAGCTCAATACATGCTGGTTAATGATCTATAAATAAAGTTGAATTTTTCCTACATCCCTCATTTTGGACTTCACCAGCTCTAAAAAGAGTATACACAAAATGAAAACATAATGCATTAGAATTTCAAAAGATTAAATATATGGGATTTCAAGAGTGTTAGAGGAGTTTATTTTATCAAATACACTTTCCATATTACTTAAAGAAATATTTCAATCCCTGCACTTTTGCATTCATATTTCTGCTTCTGCTGAATGTTTCACTCTCCACAGGAATAATTAAAAAAAAGGGTAATGGATTATTTTGAAGACTCCACTATGACTGGTATTAAACCAGTTAACTGGAGTGGAACATCTTATGTACCAGCATTAGTTTGCTAAGATTATTACATAATTACGGCATTAAATGAACAAAGAACCTGACAGCTACAAATGATCGCCTAATCATTGTAATGTATTTGTTCTTCAAAATATATCACTCCTTTACCCCAGGACTCCCAAAGGCCCTGCCTTACATAGATCCCAACCAGTTCTGTTGTGCTACAGCAGCGAAGCATGGAGCGCCAGCTGGTGTTTGAGCTGAAAGACAGAGCAGATGGATGCCTGGGAGTACTCTTGAAAACTACCAGACTAATGCTGCTAAAAGCAGCAGAAAAAAAATGTAGTGGGAAGAGATGCTGATAAACACGGAAGATGGGAAGCAGCGAAAGCAAGCAATGAAAGATCTTAATGAATAGCCTTAAGTCATCATTTATCACTAAGCCCCTGAACTGAAACCCAAAGAAGAGCCTGGGTATGTTATTCACTTTGTAGAAAAGAGATTCTTTGCAAGACTTATGCTACACATTTCCCATAGTCAATGGGAGGTTATTCATACAGCCCAAAACTGCCTTGCCAGATAGGCCAGAAACTAAGACACAGCTGACCTTATAATAAAGACTGTACTAATGGCATTGATCCTATGTTATTGATACCGTAAACTAGATTGTGGGGAATCAAAACTCTGCAACAAGTAGGAGCAAATGAGGAGTGAAGGGCTGACTGCCTAGTGGAGGACACCATAAATTCTCTAACTGAATTAAAGACTCTTTTTATTTTTGCATAGAATTGAAAAAACAGTGAGTGATGGAAACAGGGTGGTGGGGAACACAAGAAGGAAAAAGAAAGAAGGTCTTGGCATTAACAAATAGCATAATATCAACACCATCAGTACGTAAGAAAGAACAAAAGAACTCTACCCTCCTTATGACAAGATATAAATATTGATCAAATCTTACTCAACCACAGGCTTGTGTTTTTATAACAGATATATAAATAACTTATCATGTAGTTGTGGACAGTGAAACCACGTATTAGGTTGCATCCATTCCATTATGGATAGGAAAAACTAATGAGAAACACATTTTTGCATATTAATCGGAATGCTTAATTCCTAAGAATTGATACATTGATCAAGGAATTAGCTGGATAGCTGCACTCAAAGAGTTCGAGTCAATGGCTCAATGTTTAAGTGGCAAGCAGTGGCAAGTCATGTTCCTTGTGGGTTGGTACTGGGACCGGTACTATTTAACAACTTTGTTGGTGACACGGACGGTGGGATTGAGTGCACCGTCAGCAAGTTTGCCAATGACACCAAGCTGTGTTGCTTGGACAACACACTGGAGGAAAGGGATGCCATCCAGAGGGACCTGCGCAGGCTTAAGAAGTGGGCCTCTGCGAAGTGGGGTCTCATGAAGTTCAAGCAGGCCAAGTTCAAGGTCCTGCACCTGGGTCAGGGCAATCCCAAGCACAAATACAGGCTGAGCAGAGAATAGATTGAAAGCAGCCCTGATGAGAAGGACTCAGGAGTGTTGGCGGATGAGAAGCTTAACATAAGTCAGCAATGTGCGCTTGCAGCCTAGAAAGCCAACTGCATCCTGGGCTGCAACAAAACAAGTGTGGCCAGCAGGTCAAGGAAGGTGATTTTTCCCCTCTACTCTGCTCTTCTGAAACCCCCACCTGGAGTACTACACCCAGCTCTGGGGCCCCCAACATAAGAAGGATGTGGACTTGTTGGAGCAAGTCCAGAGGAGAGCCATGAAGAGGAGGGCTGGAGCACCTCTCCTATGAGGACAGGCTAATGCAGTTGGGGTTGTTCAGCCTGGAGAAGAAAACGCTCTGGGGAGACCAGACAGCAGCTTTCCAGTACCTAAAGGGGGACTAAAAAGGTGGAGAGGGACTCTTTATCAGGGAGTATAGTGATAGGATAAAGGATAACAGTTTTAAACTGAACAAGGGCAGATTTAGATTAGATATTAGGAAGAAATTCTCTACTGTGAGGGTGGTGAGACACTGGAACAGGTTGCCCAGAGAAGTTTTGGATGTCCCATCCCTGGAAGTGTTCAACGCCATGCTGGATGGGGCTTTGAGCAACATGGTCTAGTGGAAGGTGTCCCGGCCCATGGCAGGGGGGTTGGAACTCAATGATCTTTAAGGTCCCTTCCAATGCAAACCATTCTATGATTGTACGAGTCTGATCTTAATTCCTAGCATTCTTTAACAAAAATAGTTTATTGTAAATACATGGTATATGGTCACTCCATTTATGCAGGCTTTGTGACACTGAGAGATAATAGTGACCATTTCCAATAGGCTAGAGCCTTAAAAGCTTGCATTATTTGTATGTATTGAAACTTGCAAGTCCTTCTGTACATAAGTGATAGCCCAATGTATCATTTTGACAAAAATCTAGTGAATATAAAAGTCTATCAAGAAAGTTGCTACCAGTAACAGGCATGAAGAAAACTGACACAGGAAGCTCTCTGTCTCTCTTTTCTTTTCTTGCAGTGAAGACCCAATTTAAACCGATCTATATTAAAAAGATGAGCTAGGTTTTGATTCCTTTTTTTTTTGAGTTCCCATCCTACACACAGTTAGAGCATATTAATATGCAGCAAATCAGTATAGTCAGTGACTCAAATGCAGAAACCAATTTGCATTCAGCTAGTGAAACACTTGTATTGGAAAGAATTTCCTATCAGATAGAATCAAGTGGGACACTGACACCAACTCTACAGGGAGTGAATTGAGCATCTGTTCAGTATGATAGAGAGTTAACGTAGAGACAAAGGGCAGGGAGCAAAAATAATCATAATAATTCAAAGCAAATACTAGCAGGCAAATGCAGACAGGCACGTAGTAATGTACAGACAACTTTATTGTGGGTTTTCATTGTGACCTCCCTACTGCCCAC
Source organism: Tringa tobata (assembly GCA_033628505.1). Taxonomy (NCBI): domain Eukaryota; kingdom Metazoa; phylum Chordata; class Aves; order Charadriiformes; family Scolopacidae; genus Tringa; species Tringa tobata. Next base: position 3,618,218 of record JAHREE010000183.1, read on the forward strand.
ACAGTGATCCCAATACAAATTATTTGTACAAAAATGAAACTACACTGCATGAGATACGGGCATGAAAATTGCCGATAAAATACACTTGCCATTTTTATCACGTTTTAAGCTTGCCCAAAAGTCTCCGTCACTCTGACTGAAAAGATTCAGGACTTCAAACATCACATATTTTTAAAGTCTAGAGGAGCAATAGGGTTTTATTGTCATAGAAACTGAACAGTCAAGTCTTTTCACATGCATCCAGACCATGGAATAAAAGAACTGCCTTCAACATTGGACTCGGAGTTAGATTGACAAACAGAAACACACAAATGCACACATGCACACACACGCACAGCTGATATATATGGTCTCATCTTTACAACTGTTTCCTGACATGCCTGAAGCAAGAAAGGATTATTTATGATTGTGTTTTTCCCCCTTTGAAAACACTTCTCACTCAGAAAGACAGAAAATTTTATATGGAGCATATAGCATTTAGTGTACGATAAAAAATGAAGGCAGTGACAGACATGTAGATTTGAATAGATGAATTAATGGAAGAAAAAAAAGAAGGAATTATACTATTAGATTGCTTATGTACTTCCTTTGGGGTTTTATAATATGTACTTTCTGTTTGTGGCAATTACAATACCTCTTAAACGCTTTTTGTGAGACTGTGTGAGTGCATTCATCTTCCAGGATAACACCTTTATCATATGAAGGTGGAAGAGATCTATGGGAACTTTTGAAGGAATAAAAGTAAAGTTGATCCTGGGATACATCTTCTCTTTCCACAGCTGTATGGGAACCTTTCTCTTGTGCACTGAATGTTAATAGAAGTGCTAGCAATCAAAACACCCAAACCATTTTGCTTTTTTCAATGCAGATGGTCATAATTGTTCCCCATATTGCCACAGGCAACAAACATCAAAGCTACTGACTGGAGTCTGTCCATCAGCTAAATCTGCACATTCCCAGTCTCAAGCAAGTCATCTCTACTTAGTCCAGCTGGCATTAGTCACAACACAAATCACTATATTGAAACACTTCAGAAGCAAAAACAAGCTACCCCCCACACCATACCTCCTCTGAGAACATCAACCTTGCAGGGCTACCAGCAAACAGCCTGAGTCAACAGCGGGAACTGAGACTTCTACTTGCATGAAGCAGGCAAGTAGGCTGGTGCTTAAGCTACGGGACACCTTTTAAAAACAAATTGTGAGACTTGCACGATGAGACACAAAAGATTGTTAAGAAATTGAGTCAATTTAAAAGACTTACATTGTGAAATTTCAGAGATATTGGCTCTATGCTTTCAGAGAAAACATGGAACAACTAGGAATCATTTCTGGTGTGAAGTAGCTATGGAGTTTCTACCAAATACTATCCCAATGAATGCTAAGGACTCAGTCTATTCCACAGGATCTGAATCCCAGACAAACTGTATTATAATTGGTGCCCTCTCTGTGACAAACGTTTGAAACAAAATTCTACTACTGTATCAGAAATGTATATCTGCTAAGATACAGAAGAAAAGTCCAACCGCTTTCCCTTAAGAGCCAGATAAGTGATTTTAATCATTCAAATTAAGTTACAACCAGAACGAAGATAACTGAGGCACAAAAGGCAAGAACAGCAAAACAATATGAACAAGCCAAATGACAGTTTTACCCAAAATGGCAACATTATTTTATATGACATATTTTATATAAATAATTCTTGTAGTCTTTAAAAAGAGTTTGTGCACAAGAGGGGTTTGTTAGAGATGTCATGCTGAAACTGAAATCTTAAAAATATTTTCAAGACCCTTTATTTGAACTTATCCAAGATGTTGGGCCTAAAAGTCACAAAATTAGACCCAGACAAATACACACATATTTTTTTGTTTTACCTTGCTGCGTTGTGATCCTGTCACCTTAAGGAAGGGCAAGGACAAGAAGCGAAATAGCAATAAGAAAAAGAAGTCCAAAATTTTTTTTCTGCAGGTGACTGACCAAATACATACACAAAATTGTCTTTTGAACAGATTAATACATTATTTGAACATAAGTTTCATAGCTACAGAAAAAAGCCCAATAAGAAACAAATGAATGGGATCTTCCCTCAAAAGATAAAGTTGAATGCTGAACAAGGAATCCATTATAACTTAGGTAAGGAGCACTAATAAATCCTTTACTGATAAATTTGTTCATTCACCTCGATGACTTTCTATTTATAAATTTTCACATCTATAAGCACAAGAGTTTTGATCTCTAACAAGCATGCATGGCCAACTGACAAAACCTTATAATAATACATATTGTTTAATCAATGACAAGTCAGACATTGCATTTCCAGGAAAAAACAAAACAAAAAGCACTGAAACTTGGATTTATACTTAGATATTTACCAAGAAACATAAATCTATATATTGGGTACATTAGTTGTTAATCAAGTGGACTAGAACTTCTGAGTGACTAAAAAGAATCTGGTATTGGTATTCTTTCTGATTTCTGCATACAGCCAAATAGCACTGAATTATTTAACTATGTATTGCCTATCTCACGCAGCATCCTGTAGAAAACATACAGAACATCTGATGTATACGAAATGGTGGGAGTAAAAGTAAATATGCTCCAAACCACCCCTCAAAAATCAAAACATCACAGGTAATTTTATATCAAATCAATCCGTATATTTGGGAAAAAAATTAAGACATAATAAAAGTGTTTTATTAAATATATTAAATATAAGTATTAAGTGATTTGAAAAAATATAATACAACTTCTAAATGCCAGAATTATAACATGCTAAAATATATTAAAATCTTAAAAATATTAACAAGCTAATTTACTTAATGGCCCTCAGAACAGACAAATTTCTTGTAAACTCCATTTTAATAATGGAAAAAGAGAGAGATCCCAGAGCAAACACATTACAAGGACTCATCTCTTTTAATCAACTCATATAAGCGTGTTTCCTTGTACAGTGATGACCACAAAAATGTCAACTGTAAACAACAATAAATATAGATTTCCTATTCTCAACATAAGAAAAAGCTGATGAAGCTCAACTTTTACTAAGAAGCACTAACATATATGTGAACATAAAAATACTGTATAAATTATCGGTACTGAATGTAAATGACTACTGCAAAAAGCAGTATTATATGCTGTACAAGATACAGCCTGTTATTTATTCCAAAATAAGTTTCTATCCATAATATTTCTCTTCAACGACCAAAAAGCTAAAGACAATCAGATAAACATGTAAGATCTGTTAAATTACTTTCTCTATAATATTATATTATTTGATACTACAGATGTTTTTGTGTTGCTATTATGAATCTGGTGACTCATAACTGCCAATCCAGCTTCTGACATGCAGTTCACTGGCATAATAAGCTGCAGTAAGCCATGAACCAAGAAACTTAAACGTCAGTTGAAAGCTATGAAATAATGTCTAACATGACAAGAAAAACAAAACAGAAGTATAATCTTACTTCAAAACTCTTCACTTCTTCTTCACCATCATCATCATCTTCATCATGGCAGCTCTGACATCACATAGAAAGAAAACATTTACTGATAAGTGTGGGGGGGATGTAAGCCTTAGCTCACTTTACACATAATTTCTCTTCTTCTTCTTCATTAATTTTATTAAAACAGAAAAGATGCAAAAGATAGCAAAAAAGTTACCTTTGCCATAATGTCAGCATAAGCCATATACAGGAAATCTTCTTCCAATTTGCTGGTTAATAGAGAGAGAAAAGGGAAATTGAGGAAGATTAGCACCATTATAGTAGAATTGGAGGTCAAAAATATTTTTAAGCACCTTAAAAATCTTTTTAAAGAATTTTATGTTCATAATTAATTAAAAAAGTCTCTTTGGAAAGTGATGATTTGATCAACAAAGTGATGATTTGATAAACTGATACAAACTGAAAAGTAAAGCCAGCTACAAACAAAGTGCCCAGAAATTTATAAACACCTTCTAATGAAGAGAACAGTTAATTTTTGCATTATACCTAGAATATACTTATATTTCACATTCAGAATATAAATGTCAGTAGGGAACACAGACAGAAGAGGAAGGTGTAGTAAATCCTGAACACAGAATCCATAACTGTGAAAAAGTGCAACATGTTTGTCTCTATAAAACTCCTTACATCTCATTATCAGTCATGTTAAAATCTCTTTACATACCACAGGCTAGAGAGATTTCAGTGTAACTCAAACTCACCGTATCTACATATGCATGTTTTGGCCTAGTCTATGCAATCTCACTTGAACAGAGACATGTATAACTTCAAGTACAGGAATCTGAAAATCTGCACACACTCTGCAGTCTCTCACACCATCCCTACCATTTTTCAGTTAAGGCTGTTCGACTGAATAGCAGAATAAGTTGATGTAAAGGATCAACTCTTTTAACGCTTTCATCTTCTTCCGGTGGTTCCTCCCCAGGTTTCTTTAGGGAAAAAAGATTTTAAAAGTATATTCAATTATCTATACTGAAAAATGTTTTACTCTGTGCAATTTATTAAACATTATATACTCACATATGTAATTTTGACTTGGACAATGAGGAGGAAACAATTTCCAACCAAAGTATGAAAAGCCTGAATCCTGACTGTGTTTATGACCATGAACACTTACAAAGATGGTACCATTTGCAAAGATTTGGATTTCCTCACCTCATAAAAATTAACCATCTTCTTCAGATTCTGAAAATAACATCTTTTACTGCTTTTACCCAGAATGAGTGGTAACCAGATGCCATCATTTGCTATTATATTGTCTCTTCCTCTCTATGTTAACAAGCTCCATTAGCTAAAAATTAGAATTAGAGGAACTCTGAGAGGCTTTGAGGGAGCAGAAATCCAAACTTGAAGCTCACCAATATTTCTAGACAGAAGAAGCTATATCTACCATAAACAGTAATGCTGGCAGGATGCAGAATTTTAGAAGACAAGAAATCAATAATATATTAAAAATATTACATATCATTCAAAATATTGTATGTGCCAGTTTCAAATACATTCCTGTGGGAATGCTTATAGATCTCTACGTGTACTACACTTCATATATGCCTACGAAGTCTACCTTTTCCATTCAGCTGTACCAAATATGACTGCTTGCAGCTGAGAATTCACTGTAGTTAACATATATGCATGATTGTTGCACATCCCAGTCTATGATTGACATCCAAGGTTAATTTCACATTTTGCAATATGTAACAATATTTTCGGTATCAATAACAAGATCTGAACATTGCAAATTGTAACTTTAGTTTTATCTCACCATTATTGAGGTCTTCCCCTGCTCTTTATTTCAATTTCATTTAGGAGTCTGACCGTTCTCTTTAATTAAATGGCAGCATTCTACGCTTGTTAATGTTATCAACCAGAATATGTCTCTAATGTTATCAAAACTGATGAAGCAAATGGGCAGAAGTTGTGTTAAGGTTTAACTCAAGTTATTAGTTTTTATAGATTTAATTCAAATTAAATGGAGGATCAAATTCACTGATGACTGAGTTAAGTAGAACTCATTATTAAAGCATAGTGTGAACGCTAGATCCAAATGATTTTCTGGCATTTCTGGGAAATAAGCATTCTTAATCTTCAATGTTTTGAGACATTTGTCCTATAGTTATTTAAGTGTAAAATAAACCTGAACACACCATAAGAGGATAAAACAAACACATTGAGTAAATTTTAGTTGCCATTTCTAAATGTTGAAGATTTAAGATTTAATTTTTATAGCATCTAATTGGAAAACATCTATTAAACATATTTTTCTTATAAATTATTTTGTTCAGCAATGCTGACCAACAAAACTAATCAGTAATTTTATCACATAAGCTTAAGTGTTCATGTAACTTATGTAATTAAAACAGAAGCATTTTAACTATTAGTTAAAGACAGTGTTGAATATCCTATAACTCTAGTATCAAGCACAAAAAATCTAATTCTCTTAGAGGCTTGCCCAGTTGTAGCAGAATTAAGAATCAGCCAAATTAAGCTCCTCAAATAGAGGACTTTGGTATACTTTTTTTTTTTTCTTTTAATATAGAGGCAGAAGTAGCGCCACATTTGTATAGCAGACAAGGAAAGAAGATTCAGGGAACAAAACTTCAAGTTTAGTGCAGTCCTCTGCTTTAAGGGATGCAAGCATTCATCTTCTACATACCAGAAACAGCCCTTACTACAGGTCTATGAATTGCCTGGACCTGACAAAGTAAGAAAGGAGGTAGTTTTTACTGCATTTCTTCCTTTAAATTATTTTCCCTTAGCTGAAAAGAGAGTTCAAGATTCTCAGTACTGAGAAACAACATACTACGGCACAGAACATTATACTTTACTGACTAGAGAGAGTTACAGGACAGGAAGTCTTGGTTATAGCTTCTGGGCCCTGAATTGTTCCAGTTTTCTATCTAATGAGTGAACAGTTCAGAGACTTCAGACAATCCTTCAAGCATACATTAGAGAACTCAAGGCTCCTGCTTTGTACCCTTCTAGACAAGCTCTGCCAGCACAGCCTGGGCTGTGATTCCATCTTGACAGTCCTATAGATCTTAAATTCCTTGCTACACCAGGGTAGGGTTTCTCCAAGAGGGACAGAGAACCTTCACCAGCATCACCACCATATCTTTCACGAAGCCTACACAACAGTCTCTGTCAGCTCCACAGACCTGAACAGTGGAACCTCAAACTCTAAACCCTCCAGGAGAGTGCTCTAAAGCAGCAAGAATTTGATAGAAATTTATTTGAAAGAAAGACAGAATTTTGTTGGCTCTTTTGACTGAAAGAAAGCACTGGAGACACACTTATATGTATGCTTGAGGAACTGCAAGGGAATGTCTGTAGTCCTTTACTAAAGGATGACAGCTAATCCATTCGGTCTTCTCCAAGACAGTTTTTCACATAAGCTACCTGCCACCAAGAAGTTTTTAATAAACTTAGAGAAGGTAAGGAGACAACCCTCTATGTCAGAGTTAACTAAATGACCATGTTGGGTTATTTCTCCACACATATATACCTGCATTTAGATACACACACACAGGCAAAGAGCTATGCTGTTCCACATCCTCACACTCTCAATTGCCAAAACATAATTATTTTTTGGCAATGAACGTGCATTATTTAAAACATTTGCAGTGTGTTGGGATACATGAAGATACCAGTTTTAAAGGTTGTATATAAAGTGAGCATTAGCAGAAGTCTCTTGCTTTTCCACAATGCTCAATCATACAATAATGATACCACAAGAAATGAATTCTGCATGTGTGCATGCAAAAATGAACTTCCATCATCTGCTTGTGTTGAGTTCATTGCTGCTGATCTTCCTTTCACTATTTTGATCCTTATTTTCAAAATTGTTTGCAACTTGGGTAGTTGGTTTTAAGCATAAGCTTTAAACAGTAAAAGAAGTATTGTTTTCTTCTAATATCAATTTTCCAGTTAGCTTCCTCTCTCTATTGCAGAGAGCAGGCTCCCCTCACAATAAAAAGACTGACCTCAGATCATGTTCTGTTCGCACTCCCAAGGACTGAATAATTTCCTAGTGTTAGTTCTTACCCAACCCTCGATAGGACTACCTTTCTGAGAGACAATTATAGGGATGAGGACACAAGGCTTTACTGAAAATCACTCTGGGGACTTACCAGGCTAAAGACACAACTCTAACACTTTACTGCTGGGAAAAATCTTCACCTCTCTGACCAACTATATTAAGAGGATTCTTCTGCAAGACAGTCTCAGTGAGCATCCTTTTCATGTTTGCTTCTGAGGGACTGATTAATCTAAGACTAGAATTCATCTAGCTTCACATTCTAACCTTTTGACTTAAATGGTTTTAATGTGGGTTATAAAGTCGTCAAATACATAAAGGTTAACTGCAAAGAAAGAATAGAATAGACTGTTCTCCACACGGCAGAAGATAAGAGAGATAAGAATGACAGCAACTGGCATATAATTTAGACAAAAGTTTAAAAACCTTTATAAAAGGTTATTGAAGCCCTGAAGCAAACTGCCTGAGGTGATTCTGGAGTCTCCATCACTTGTAAGAGATAGTTTAGATGATATCTTATGTACCTCACAGACTTATAGTTATTATTATACAAGATGAATATTAATCCATAATACATTCCCATGACCCTTTGCACCCAGACGTACTGCTAAGTCTTCTATCAGTTTGTCTTCAAAATAGTGTTCTTCTGTTTCAATCCAAGATTTATCATAGCCTTGGAGAAAGAGATTGACGGCTCGGTGCCTAGAAAGGGCAATTTAAAACAAAAGATGTAAACTTTTAAAGAGAAGATTTGGTCAATATGCATTTAATTTAGCTTGAAGAACTGCCCAGTCATTACAACTACCATTTAAAAGGAAAGCAAAATTTCTATGGTAAAACCTCCTAAAAGCACCTATTTTAAAAAATAAGTTTACATTAAAATGCTCTATTCAAAACTGTGTCCAATCAATTTGTAGAACTGATATTAAAATGTAATAATAATGATATTAGAAACAGAGAAGAAATAGACCTTCAAAGAAATTTCAACACAGGTAAGAAATAAAAATAATTGCTTTGCTACACTATTGAGTTTTATTTTGAATATAAAATATTTTCATAATTTTTATTTTAAATATTAAAATAAGAGCAATAGATAACAATTGTATTGTGCTCAAATAATTGAAGTTTTTAATGTTCAGAGTTAGACTTCCATATACAAAATAATAAACTATTTTTTCCGAATTCCATGAAATTAAATCGATGATGAGGCTAGCAGAAATAGGGTAAGCCAATGATGATTTTTACTGGTTTTTGTTTTTTTCTTGATGCGAAATGGACTGCATGACAACCAATTCTCCATGAAGAATTTTATCAATCATCCGAGAGTTTATCAATTACTGGTTTACATGTTTTTCTTCCTTTTCATTTCATTTCACCAAGTAGCACTTACGAACATAAAGGCATTTGTGAAAGATAGAAAACATATAGCTCTTACCTTGGCAGATTATATAATGGTGCCATTCTAAAGCAGGCAACTACTGCTCTTTTCCTCTGTTTTGATAGCAGCTTATGCCACACTGCTTTTTTGGACCTCTGAGGATGCTCAACCTGTTGCATAAAGTACATACAGAAAAAAATAAACAATGTGGCAATGTCCCTACTGTCCAGGCATAATAATAATAGAAATAATAATAAAAATGTGAGATAACAGATAAATCAAGTGGGAAGATAAAAGATTTATAGATGTGAAAACGTTTTCTAGGCAGAGTTCAAGTGGTTAGCCAAACTGTAGAATCTGAATTTGGAAAATAAACTTAAAAGCAAAAGTCTGCTTTTCCTAGTATGACATAGACATTCTCCTTTTTCACTTCGTCCTAGTTCTTATAGCTTTTAGATTTTAGAATATTATCATAATCAAGGTCTTCTCTCAGGAAACTTTAACTTTTAATACAAAGACTCTTCATTCCTTCTGTCTTTTATATGTAACTGTCTACATATGTACAGGTAAATTGTACACCTCCTCATTGCCTCAAACAATACTTTTAAATGAATTGTCTTAAATACAATTAATCTTTTATTTGTAATATTTACCATGACCAGCTACAATGGAAAGGAATTAACTTTAAAAATGAGAGACAGGCATGGACACTTAGTTAGGACTATATCCCTTCCGTGAATCTGCATAGCTAGAATGAACATAAGATATTCACAGAATCGCACAGAATGATATGGGGTTGGAACGGACCTCTGGAAATCATCTAGTCCAACCCCGCTGCCAAAGTAGTTCCACCTAGAGCAGGTTGCATAGGAACATGTCCAGGCAGGTTTTGAATGTCTCCAGAGATGGAGACTCCACCTCCTCTCTGGGCAGCTTGTTCCAGTGCTCTGCCACCCTCAAAGTGAAGAAGTTCCTCCTCATGTTTAGATAGAGCTTCCTATGTACAAGTTTGTGCCCGTTACCTCTTCCCCTGTCTCTGGGCTCCACTGAAAAAAGACTGGCTCCATCCTCTTGACACCCACCCTTTAGGTATTTATAGGCATTGATCAGATCCCCCCTCGTTCTTCTCTTCTCCAATTCCAAAACACTTCAACTACATTTCATAATATTACAGCTCTGTCTTCAGATATATTCTTTTTCTGCATCCTGTCTCTACAGTAATATGAGATGAAAATGAGTGTGTTCCATCCTCATCTTTTGGTCTTTATGTTTCTTTTTTTTCACTTTCCATCCTTGATTTCAATCAGAAAAAAATGACTACTGTGGTCCCGAAGAGCAACTGCATGCAACAGTATAGAGCCTGACTGGATAACTGGGAACTATGATTGCAGACTGTGCTACAGATCACTCCTTTCCCACAACCTATTCAGAATTTTTCTGATTAACTTCACAACTGCTCCATCAGATTATATCATTTATTTATCCTAAACAACTTTTGTAGAGCTAAGGGTCCAGATGTCTTTTGTAGTGGGTTGTCTGTTTGTTTGTAGGGGTTTTGTTTGTTTCTTTTATGGACAACCGTGCTAGTTGAATGATATCTCTCTGTCTCCCTATATCATCAAAGGAGTCAATATGTTAGTATCTCTACCCTGAAAGACTTGATGATTCTTCCTTGTAACAAAATAAAATATTATTATGTTTATGTAGACTAAACATTCAATCCAAACATAGTTATCCAAGAGGACTTTTATAGTTTAGTAAAATACAAAAAATTATTGAATTAAATGATAAACATTTAATTGAACAGACTAAAATACTGCCAAGCATTCAACAAAATGGATAAATTACACTTGTAAGATTAAAGTGACACTCTAAAACAAGTTCCTTCCAAAAGATAAAATATAAATGAAAAATATTTGTTAAGAAAAAGGATAGAAAAGCATTCACTGCAAACATATTTACAGTCACAAAACAAAGTTAACAGTAATAATTTGAAATCAAGCAAACCCAAATGTGAAAGTTAAATAATTAGTAATATCTTCACATCAACTATAAAACTCTCTATACTTTCCCAAAAGAAATAGCCTCGGCCTACGCAAGCAGATCTCTGAAAATAATAAAAACAAAGAAGTTAGCTTTGAATTGAAAGTAAATACAAAGAATGAAGTAATTTTTGCCAGTGCAATAAAGAAGGCATTCAGAGTATGTATTTACGGAGAACAGAGTATTTGTATATGGATAGCAAAGGATTACTCAAGACTATCATAAAACCAGTCCCAGTGCTCACATATTCATTATTTTTAAAGATATTGAATTATCCGTTTCTGTAACAAAAACACCTGAGCACTTGTCTGCAGAAGGTAAGTAAGGCTGTGTGGCCAAACCTTTAAACAATTCAGTGCAAAGTACCCAGAATAAAAGCAACCAGCATTTACTTCACTATAAGTCATTATTTGAGTCTGATCAGAAGGATTGTTCTGAAATATCGATCTGGTATTACAGAGAATCCATCCTGTTTTGTACTACAGTTATATTGTATATGCTGTGAGATCGATCCTATGACAGAAAATGGAAAACACAGGGGTCATACCTTGGGTTTCACTCTCTTAAACAATTTCTTCAAACTACACAAGCTTAACAAATTTACATACATAATGGTATAGCCAAAATGCCAGAAATCAAGAGATTGTATATGGTGTTTAAACTCGAATACAAGAGTCAAATGTTGAATCATGCAATTCTGTACATGCTAATCAAATTCCCTTCAGCTCAGTTAACTTTGACAAAACCAAGGTAAAAGACAAGGCCTTTGCCCCCAATGTTCCTAGCTTTCCTCCACTCTTCTTTCTTTCTCACAGCCATGCTGTATCTTTTCAAATCAATACCTGTTCTCCTGTCTCTCTTTCTCTCTAGTAGACACACATATTCATATCAACACACTTTGCACATTCCAAAATCTCTGAAAGTCACTTTTAGCAATCAAGTGCTGCACAGTGCATACAAGCAAGCACTTTCACCGACCTCTCAAATTCCTACTTGACTGAACCAGTGATCTCATTACAACATAGAAACTTCCCAACGTGGTGTCTGTGCCAAGTTTCTGAGTAAAACCAACTAATGAGAGGGCAGGGGGCCCTTGAATTCCCAAATGTTCTTTGAAAAAGAAAAAAAAATAAACCCTGAGCAAATTTTGCATGCAGTCATTTTATTGTCTATGGTGTAATCAGCAGCATTCATCTCTGCCACTAGGAACACCCTTGAAGCTAATGCGCTGTTTCTTCAGTACATTTTAAAAAAGAAAGCCTAGAAAACACAAAACAAGTCTAAAGTGCAAAGTAGCTAACAATTCAGTAAGTAAAATGGGAAAACTAAATTTATCAGGTAGTCTTTGACTCGTAAAATGTACCAACATATGTTTTGGGGTTTTTTTAATTTCAAAATGTAAATAATTAAGAACAAAGTAATAGACTATTGTCCCAAAGGAAGGAAAACACCAAAATCAAAACCAACCAACAAACACCTGTCTTCCAACACTTTTCATCATTGACCTATTTCTAGGGACAAGCTTAATCAGAGAGAGAAAAGACAAAATTCTATTCGTGTTAGTGGGAAGAAGGACACAAAATAAATTACTGATTATTTTTAATGAAAGTTACTGTAATTCAGGTCACATGAGAATTTCATGTATTCATGCAAAAAATATTCAATAAAACAATATAGCTTAATGCCAGACTCTGAAACAAGTTAAAGATTCTGCCAGAACTTTCTCAGAAAAATCATTCTGATTTTTCCTGAAAAAAAACCCTGCTTCTCCTGTTTCTTGAATGCAACAAGTAATATTTGAGCTGGCCAAATTAATACCTCGGTTTGTATTCACTGTTGCACCACCATTATCAAGTCTGACTTCATGTATGCAAGCAGTTTGCTGGATCAAAAGCAGTCTTGCTAAAATTTCCAGATTATCAAGAATTTTCTGAATTTGAATGCTGGTTTAATTTTCTAAATGTATACATTCTTGCCCATATTCACACAAATCTCCATATAGATTTTGACAAGTGGACATTCTTACATTTTTTTTAACTAGTACATAGTAAATAGCTTTCTAAAGTCATCACTAGAGGAGTTGTGTATCAAATCACCTGACTGTCCTACTCCATACAGCTATAACATGCAGCTTCAAACCATATTTTTATGTAGGCAGCTTTAAGTTTCTTGCTACTTCAGTAGATACGTCAGTAATTCAAGAATCTCAGCTGAGGAAAAATACCCTGGAAAAAAGGCATTTTTTAAATTATTAAGTTGGTGTTTTACTCGTATTTCATGGTCCATGGACAATTTAGTGATTACTTCCTGCTAGCTGAGCTCCACCAGAAGCTAAAACATAGGTATCGCTTTCTAGTCCTTTTCTAAATAAATGGTTGTTGGAGCTGCTGCAAAGAACACTGTGTGATCAATAGGACTGTGATATTGGATTACAAAACACAAGGCAAAACACATTAACAGTAGCCACTAAACAAAAGAAAAAAAAAAAACATGGAACACAGCAGGTGAAAGTACAAAGGAAAGGCTGAATACTTTTGTTTAGAATAAGCAATAGAATTGGAAAAATGTGTCTAACCTGTTCCAGATGAAACAGTACATTAGCTATATCAAGGACCCTTTCCACAGTCTTCTCTGGATCTGAGGAATCTTCAGTCCTGTTTGGCAAATCTTTGTAAAGTGCCATCTGCCACCTAATGGCGGGATCCTCAAGCTGCAGGAGGAGATTACCCATGTCAACAAAACAAAATTTTCCAACCTCAGAGTCCAACAGTTTAATTAGTACAGAAACTGTTTCAAAGAAGCACTTTATATGGCTAACCCACATCTTTACATGGCTAACCCATACAGTGTCCACTACATTGACCAGGAGAACATAACTAAAAACTGATTTGTGTAATGTTTCTTGAGAACTTCCCCAAGACTAAAAGTCTAATAATCATACAAAGAGCAAATGATCATGGGCCAACAAATGGCACTGGCACCAGCAATGAACATATTATTGAAGGAAAAGTAAGGAATATGAGGTAGACAGACATAAATTTGTACACTGGCTTTCCACTTATTAAATCAAACAACAATGAAATTATTGCTCTACTAGTTGGGATTACTTAGTTTTCAGTCATTGAAATTAGTCATATTAGTCTTATTTATGTCTACTTTTTTTCATTTTAGTTTTTTTCCATTGTTAGAAGATCCTAATTTTACTGATTACTAGCTAAAAAATGAAAAGCTAATTTATGAAAAATTAATTCAAGATGCATTTGCTTATTAGTCTACAAATTATAAAATACTGCGTGAAGCCAAATGTTTCTTCTTATTTTTCTCTTTACAATTAATATATTCTATTGCAGTGGTCTTACTATTAGGAATCTCTTTTTTTGTTCATTTTGTCTCTCTAGTGCCTCTGTTAATCAATACTGATTCTACACACTTTGCAATCTTTTTTGGTGCCAATGGCTCCAAAGAAAAATGCAATGTGCAACCCATTTTACTGAGAGCAGTGGCCAGTGATCATTACTGATTGTGCAATTTAGGTTTAAGTCACACTGGCCTGGATTCCTAGAGCATTTAAGAGCCTAAAACTTACAGATTCAAATAGGGCTAAAACTCAACACTTACTTTTCTAAAACATCTTTGTGGATCCAGATTTCCATTTCTGCCTAAGATGGGATAATAATGCTAATTCACCTCCACAAAACATCTTACGATACACAATTTACTGAAGTTCCAGGAATGATTACAAACTTACACAGTCGCTCAATAATAGCTTATTACAACCTAGAAAGCCAGAACTGACAGGCATTTCTTCCATATTTCGGCTTTTCCATTTCTTAACAACTGTCACATCCACAGTCTTTGTCTGAGCATTTGAGTGGATCATCATGAATGGATAGTCCACAAAAGACTTTTTAATCACAGGTGGAGATGTCTTTTGATCTGAGGACTCCTCACATTTTATCAAGGTACAGCTTTTTTGTATAGGTAGTTTTCTAAGGGTATGAGTAGTTGACATTTCAACGTGTGAATTAACATGGCTGGAAGATTTTGGTGACTTGAGCTTCATCCATGTCAAAATGAATGCAAGTTTCGTCATCAATTTCTTGAAATAAAAGGCTCGGTACTGAGTAACAGCATGCAGGCATGCAAGGAAAGGAAAGACAGAAACAGGGTGAAGACAAATGTAGACAAAGGTAGACAAATGCATGAAATAGACGCCACAGTATTAATAGCTAAAGATTCAGAAGGATGATTCTCAAACAGTGCAGTTTTCCAAAGAGAAATCAAGATAAATTACATTTTTAGCTCTAACATGGTGTCTGTGAGAAGCAAAAGCAGTTAACAGAAAACACCATTTATTCGAAGAAAGAATATTGCTATGGTTGGAAGAAAACCAGCCTTTCCTCTGCTTGGAAAGTCACCTTACACAAATAACATTTATACTAAGTTACATATTAACTCATAGAACTAAAAAGAATTTAAATTTATAAGGCATTTGGCCTACATTCTTTTTATGTCTGACTCAATCAGACAAGAAGGGTAGTGTAGACATATAGCACAATGTCATCATTTTTCTTAACAAGAAATATCGAAATGTGTACTTCATTTAGTCATGATAGTGACTGAAGACTCATGACATGAGAGAATTACAGAATAAATCATATTGTACTTTGTAAATAACTACTGAGTTTAACTTTTTACATTATACTTTTAAATATTTAAGTTATATACCTCGGTTTAATGTGAACTCTACAATATGTCAGTACTAAATGATTCATGAAAATATATATTTCAAGCCACTGAGAACAAACTACTTAGCAACAGATAACAAATCATAATAAAGATAATAAATACAATAATAAATTGAAGTTTTGAAGTTCTAGAAATGCAGTATTTTGTCCATAGTTGACTACTTTTCACATAGAGGTCAAAACCAGAGCTCTTCAAAGCTAGTAAAGCAAAATGTAGATAGCTGTAAAATGAAGCAAGCTACAACAGCTATTGAGCTTTGTCAGCTTCTTATTATGTGGTTTCCTTTCAGAATGTCATCTTCCACTGGGAATTCATTTTGCAATTAGGAAAATCCAAAGTCTAAAACTGAAAAGTTTACAACTGGAAAATCCATCAATTTGGATTAGCTAATATTACTTCTTTCTTAATTATCAAGGCACTGTGAAATTTCATCAATATCAGAAATTTAAAGGTACTTTTATTCTCATGTGTTATAAAGAGAGGAGGTCATATTGCTGAACAATAGCAAACTTTTAACTGAAGCAAAGGAAGTTTCTGAAAAGAAAGCACAGGTCAAGGTATTTAGAAACACCATTATGCCAAGGCAAGAAAGCAGTAACGGACAGAAACCTCTTAATAGCACTGTGCAGAATGTAACCCTAAAGAAACAAAGTAGAAACTGAAGATGGAAGTATTTAAAACAGGAGGGCAAGTGCTAAAAAGCAGCATGAAATGTCAGGCAAGACTTACAAATGCATGGCTCACAGAATGGTAATATACACATACTGAAAATGTCAGAATAGAAATATGTAACTTCATCATTAAGAAAAGATAACTGAAGTTCACACTCAAAATCACAATACATTTGAGGTTTGTATATTCATGGCATGCATGCTGCTTAAGTATTGTTGCTCATGAAGACCTTCATAAGTGCTCTTTTCTTCCTAGTACTTTACCTGTGTGGTTTCTTCTGCTACTCAGTACATAACAATATTTGCTAGATAGAGATAAGCATTTTAAGTTTTTTTTAGGGTTTAACAAAATCTTTTGTTTTCAGTGGTACACTTTTCTATGTGCAATCCCTATAGTTAAAAGCTACTATTGGAGTTTTATTTGTAATATTTTATGAAAAACACTAATTGTTAGCTTTGCAAAATAATGAAACTTCTTATAAGCTTCCAGAAACCCCAACTTGCATACAATCTTGCTGAATATTATTCAGGAAGAACCATCCCATTACCAAGATTTTTTTCAGAAAATAACATTTATTGCTATGCACTGAATTGCAGTGGAATCTAGACTTTTGGATGATTCTTAAATGCACTTTCAGAAAAGCCAGACTCCCAACTCACATGTTTATTCCCTGGTAACCATTTAATGAGCATGGGAAATACTAGGTAGTTTCTTCCTTGAGATGAATAAAACCTGGGGTGGTGGGAGGAGGAAAAGGGCAATCCTAAATCATTTTATTACATTTCTATATTATGGCTTCTTCTTTGCCATTATCTGAAGCATTAATAAAACAATTCAACTACACTGGGTCAGTTCAGGACTTTTTCCCCTAGGGCTATTAATCTGGCACTAACTGGAATTTGATAGCAAAAATGTACACTTTTTCCAAAATAATTTATTTTTCCTGGGCTGAAAAGCAGGAACAAAACTGAGCAAATCGGGGATTTTTCACTTCACAGAGTATGCCAAAGTGGCAGCTTCCTTTTCCTTTACACTTCAAACTGATACAAAGTAACGTTGAGCGTTTTACAGATTCTTTCCCAAATAACAGAAGGTAGAGTTTAAACAATCATAGACCTTGCTGCCATCTTCAGTTTCATTTTAATGGTGTACATAGGCAGGGATTTGAAGGGCCACATTATTGTATATAATGCATATATAAACACATTAAAAAGCTAACATTTAACAATTGACATGAACAAGTTACTTGGCAGAAGAGAAAAAGGGACTACAGGTTATCCTAACAAACCAAGGCAGGTTGTCACTATATAGCACCAACAAATGAATTAAAAGGAAGAAAAATCATGTTTAAAAACTGCATATAGATTACCTTGCCCTGGAGATGAAGATTACTGCGGATGATATCTCGTACTTCATCTTCGGTATCTTTCTGTCAACACATTACAAATCATATAAATTAGGAATACAAGGAAATTAAGAAAAGATATTGTTCATATAAATGTCAACCCTGGGCTTAGTTCAGATGATGGATAAAACTGACAATGTGGAAGATTGAGGAAAATCTCAGTGGAAATATGTCTTTTTGTATCAGGCCAGAGCTAGTCATATGCAAGCTCACAGGAATAAGTTCTGGATGGCATCATTCATGTTTGTCCACAGTAACACACTAAATGCAAGTCTGAATTAAAATTAGTAGTATATACATACTTTAATCAAAGTTTGACCAAATGAAGTCAATACCATGAACACATAATTTTTTTCTTATCCTGACAATTTAACAGACAACACAGCCTTCTCTGATTTGCTTTCTGTTTCTTTTGGAGATCCTTATCCTTTATAAACATTCAGTTCAGCTGTCTGAAGGCCATATAACCTGCTAGGGTGTATAAAGTATCATAGCTTGAGAAAGGAGTATATTCCAAGTTACGATCATATTATTGCACTGTGAATTTACTCCTAGAAGAATCACTTTTGAAACAGTTTATCCCTACAGAAATTCTTGCATTCACATGAAAGTGATCAAAACAAATTTGTTACGATATTGGGCGCATAAGTTAGGAAACATCCAGTTCTCATTTGCATTTCCAAATTCAAGCTTCGTAAAATATAACTGATCATTTAGAAAATAAGTATGCCCGAAGTTAAATGTTTTATGCCCTGAAAATGAGAACAATATTTAGATTAATATCTACCATAGTCACCCATTGTGCCTTTATATAATGGAATTACAGTCTTGAATATTTGAGTCACGCTGGAATGAGTACAGGGGAACAAGTTTAAAGAATTTCATTAGTAAAATATTTCTACCTTTTTAAAAGTGCAAAAAGAGCACCTACCATGCTGAATCGATTTTTGGCCAGTGCAATTAGCTCTTGGTCTCCAGGAGCACAAATATTTAGGCCAATGGGAAGTAGTCTTTTCAGTGCTGCCACAATGAGAGAGGTCTGCATAGAGTACCGGTCACCTTTTCGCTTCATCTTCTTCCTCTCCTGGTCAGAAACCGCTGCCTGCAGCAAAAAGCAACGATGAAAAAAATTTCAATATTAAATAAAAAATTTCAATATTAAATAAAAGAATTTAAATAAAAGAATTTAAATAAAATTTCAATAGTAAATAAAAAAATTGCACTGATAATTTTGTACTTGTCTCTGGTTTGACAATGTCCTTACTACCTATACAGCTGCACCCCTATCCAATGGAACTGCCGTTATATCATTGCTAATATTTTGCACCAATATCTTGAGAGTTCACTGTGTTTCTCAAACGACTACTCTTTTATTCTCAACCCAGTGTTTTCAACAGATATTGGCTAAAAAAATAAACTCCAAACCAACCAAAAAAGGTCCTTCTCTGAAGTTGTCTGTCTCATTCCCCTCCGCAAAGAGAAAAATATAAGATCCTTACAGTACCTTGGACATCTTAGATTTGGTGTCACTGATAAGGAAAGACATGTTGTTGATTTCATTTTGTACCACAAAGTTCTGCTCTTCCCTTTTGAAATTCTAGAAATATATAAAATATCTCAGTTAAAATCATGACAAATACATGACAAATCTATCTAAACAAACCTTTAATAAAAACATAGATTAAATGAAAATTTTTTAAATCCCCAAGGCAAGGATGGAAAAAATTAATGAGTGATTAGTAATGGCCTTGAATAAGGCCATAGAAATGGCCTTATTTACATGGCATAGCTCAGTGGGTTGTGTGTGTGTTTGGTTTTTTTTCTCTTAGAGAGAAGGAAATTTTCTCTGGCTATGAAATAGCTATGATAAAAATCTCACTCCTTCTTTAATTCAATAAACAAATATTGTCTGAGTTTTCCCTTAATAGTAAATCATTCATTCATTCCCCCCCACCCCCATATTCAGATACATAAGAAACTGTAAATAAAAGACTGAAATCATGAATACACAAGTAATTTGATAACTCAGTACTGTGGATAGTATTTTCTGTGCACAGTGATGTGTATAATAAAACTTACAGTCAAATTCAAGTACAAGTACACAAATAATAATGCATCTTCTTTCCCAAACTTGAGAGAATCGAAGTTATGGCAGAAATTTAATATAGACAACAGTCCATACAGAGGTCCAATGCCTGAACATATTTAGTCTCTTCTGTTTTTTTTTTTCTTCTTCTTTTTGTTCCAGTATTCACATGAATCACGTTTTATTTTCATTTAAGCACTATCAGTGACAGTGCCCGATTAGGTCTTAATGCCACACTGGAATATTGTGTTCAGTTTTGGGACGCACTATGCAAAAAAGATGCAGACAGGCTGGAGAGGCCCCTTCCAACCTGATATTCTATGAGTCTATGATTAAAGAAATCTACACTGCAACACAAATTGAGTGACTGTAAATAGAGCCGCACATTTCCTTCAGGAGACCCTTGTTACACCAGTCCTGGTGAGGATGTGTTTTATTTTAACTCTGCCTAGAGGCTCAAGCAGACAGACTGTACAATTTAGGAAAACAGACTTTAATGAGACAATTGCTACTAATTTAGTATCCTTACATCCTGGCTATAAAAAGGCTTTGGGGGTGAATGTAATTGTTCAGGAAAAAAAAAAAAAAACACAAACCAAAACCAAGCAACAAACAGGTAAGGACACAGATCTCAGTGAACTTAATGTATATATATAAAAAGACAACAAAGCCCCCCAAAAACAACAAACAAATGAGGATTTATATGAAAAATATCTACAATCTATGTTACTATGCTACAAAAGACCCATAAACTCCCCTAACTAACCAGGCATTTCAAAAGTTTCAGAAAACTGAAAGTCATAAATACCTTCCCATCTGCAGTTTCACTTCTTCACTTCTGTCATTAAGTGTGTTTTCCCAAATATAATCACTAAATAATTGGTCTGCCTACTAAGAAACCTAATTAAAACAAGTATTTACCAAGGAAATACTTACATGAGACTTTGACCAGTAAATGAAGACCTCAGCCACCATGCGGAACAATTCTTCCGCTTCAGGGTTGGGCTCTTTCAGCCATTTTGCCCTAAAATTTGGTAAAAGGGTGGAAATGCAGATGATCCTCACTAGCTTTATGCTTTGAAATCAGTTTTCAATATTTTACAAGGATACAAGCCAACAAAACCAAGCCTGCATGCTTTTATTCCTCTCTGGTAGCAGTGCCTTTTGATGTCCTATTTCAAAACCCTTAAAATCCTTTTATGTTAATCCTAGGTCTAACGCAACAGATTTGGATCACACCTCTTATTTATTTTTCTTCTGAAAAAGACCCCAGCTCCTCCTAAGTCATAGAGCATCAGCTCGAGCAACTTCAAGTTCGGCAGGCTGAGTAAAAGCTACTTCAATTCAATGCTAGGCATAAAGGGATAAGAGATGGTATCAATAAACAGGAAGATTTTACGAGATTCATTGACCTATTCCTCTCCACATACCTGTTATAGTCCACAAATCTAATCAACAAAGGGTAGAAGGCATAGAGGTCCCGTGCCAAAGTGGTGAACTCATCTAGGATGAGCAGTTCAGCCTCCGACATGTCACCTCTGCCTTCTGCTCTTAGATGTTCTTCATCCGATACAACCACTGCTGCTTTTTTCTTTAGTTTATCCATCAGTGGCAGGAAGTGTGTCTTTAAGAGCTGTGGCTTCGCTTTGCTTATGATGGGCTGGGAAAACACTATTTAAGGCAATGAATATTTTAATATATAACTGGCCACAAAATATAAATAAAAACTTCTATCTTTTCCCTCTTTATTGGATGTTATTTCTAAGCTACAGAGTAAAATCCTGCCCCCATTGAAATCAGCAGAAGTTTTGCCAAGAATTAAATGTGGTCAGGATTTCACATGGTCAATTCACTTTGTCACTATAAGGGCAGAAATTACAACTTCATAGAGTAAGCTTGCAAGATCACAAAACTTGAAATTCCTCTTTATTGGCATTCTGTCAACATATCGGTATTTGCCAGTTTTATTGAGTGATGTAGAAGTTGTTCAATAGTATGTATGGACAGATAGCTACATAGTGCATGGAAGATTTCTCAGCCACTGGCTCCTCTTTTGAACCTTTCTTTTCAACTTGAGCAAAGTAGAACTAGAAAGCACGCTTCAGGTTATTTGCAAACCTACTGCCTGTATATCTTATGCACATTAGGACACTGGAAGGCTGTGTGTAGACAGAAATGGGAATGATTCAACCATCCATTAACCAGCCATTTGAGACTTGTTAGCACAAGATTTTTGCAAATCTGCTCATAAAAATGAATATGCAAACTAGCACTTCATCTGGGCCCAGCAGTGCAAAACCATTTGTAATATATCCATTACATTACAAAGAATTTTAGGCAGTTACCACTTATCCTTAGAGTGTGTCACATTACTAACCTCCAAAGACTAGGAATCCAGACTGCTGTTGTGAATGAAATTACCACTACAATAAGGACTGAAAAGTCATAAGAAGGCCTAATTGAAACACAGAATTCACAACACTGAAGTGGCTTTTCCTTAGAGACTGTAACATTGAGAAATAAACTGGTTTTAAATAAATTTTAAGGTATTATTACAATGAAGTTAATGTAAGAATTACTAAAATGACATATGCATTTCCACATTTCATTGTAATAGAAACGGTATACATATACAGCTTCAAAACAGTATTTTAAGGATATCCAGCACTCATATAGAATAGCAAGGATTGTGTAATGCCTGCAAATGGAAACATATCATACATTGAAAAATAAAAATGGGCTAAATAACTATAGTCCCTTACTTCAATATACTGCAAAATGCATATGTGCATATTTGGGGAAAAAGAAATAGTCTAATGTACTTGTTATAATACTTACTAAGAGACTAAAACATACTGCTTACACTACTCATTCTTTATACTTAAAATTTCTGGTTCATCAAGATCTGTTAGTGTTTAAAAACAAAAATATGAGTGTTCTACTCTAGCTTTGACAGGGTAAATGCAGAGTAATTTAGACTGTGTATATATTTATACACACAGTCTGAATATACACACACTCTTCCTTGTTTATTAGTTTATTTATTTTTACATCTTACCTGCTAATCTCTTCATCCAGGCTCCTTCATCAATACCAAGGTTGTTATAGATGATTTTCAATATGTTACCCAACAGAGTGTTCATGTGCTCTGACGTCAAGGCTGTGCAACACATTTCAGCCTTGTCAGGGTTGTTTTCTGGCCCATGCTCCCACCAGTGTGACATGTAGCTACACAGCATAGGCAGTATTACTTCCATGATATGTGGCATTTGTGTGTAACGAATACCAGACTCTGCCAGTTCCACAATTTCTTCCATTAGTTTCACTAAGGAAGGGATATTTGGGCAAACCTCTTCTACGCTGGTAGGCAAATTGAGAACTATTGAAAAAAAAATAAATCCCAAAAATCAATAAACTGAGTCACAGGGTGAAAACAATTCTATTCAATTGCTATTCCGTACAACTTTTGTTTCCATTTACATTTATGCTCTACTGATCCACCCAAACACAACAAGGTTCTTTCATACCATTGAGCAATAAACTGTTTACATGTAAGCTTCAATAATAAAACTTTCTATAATAAAAATAATTCCTATATGGAAACTTCAACAATGTCATTATTATGCAATGACTTCAGAGGAGTAAGATGCAGTTTGCCATATTCAAAATAAACCTTAAATTTCATAATTTCTTCCAACATAAGCTTTGCAGTTGAAGAAACAAATGGATACAATGAAACATCTCTCCACAACATATTAGATGAGACCTGGGATGTTACCAGAACGAAAAAAAAAATCATTGCCTGACATAATGAGTAGAGCAGATTCTAAAATTGACTTCTGGTGGCAAATTTGTGACTGCAAATGTTTACTTTGAATTATCAGTTCCTTCCTCTGAAAATGCACTGCAGTTACTTTTATTTTTGGAGACAATCTCTTTCATCTACAAATAAATACCTGTAAGCACAACTATTAGCTCTTGAATGTCTAACATCCTGATATACACATACAATGAGATATACAGATATCTATATAATGAAAATTCGGCCTGCAATTTGTGAATCCAATTTGTGTACCAATCTAGCTTAAGGCTACTTTTTTTCTAAAAAGTCTCTTCTGCTATTTAAACCAAATACATTTTTCACAGCCATCCCAGAGTCTCCATAAATTTAAACACAATTTTGAAAACTAATTCAAATTTCTGATTAAAAAAAATCAATGCAAATAAAGCTGATTGTCTTTCAAGATGTATTAAAATAGTTAGAATATATATGGTAACTAAGCATGGCTGTTGACATTTTCAAGATAAGATACTACAGCTCTGAAGAATAAATCTGGTGTACACACTTTTTCAAAAATAAAGGTGATGTTATAAAATGAATGCCATTATAAACTGGCATCTATACACTGTCTTCTATACATATCTGTGATACAATTCACACTCAGCATATATGAATAGTTTGTACAGTTCTACTGGAACCTCTATTTACCATAGGAACAAGTAGTGCATATCACCTTATTCAATAACTATGTTTTAGCCTAAAAAACATCAAGAGTTTCAAAATGGAGAAAAAGGGTATATGCAAAATAAACATATATAATGTTACTGGAAAGTATCTGTACTGTCTCGTATTTAAAAAAAAACCCACAACAATTTACATACTACTCTCCAGTGTATTTACTTTCTAAGGGTATATTATGTACTGAATACAGGTAAAGCTATTTTTGTGCAATTTCAAGTATGCATGTTTTAGGAAACCATGTTGCATATGAAAACTAAGGAATTAATGTTAGTGAGTAGACTACACAATTTTATCATCAAAGATATAATACCTGAGATACTAAAAATGTGCAAAGTGCCTTCAATGAATTTACTCCAAAGAGGTATTTTAGAAATGGTGCCTTAAAATGAAAACATTGATATCTTTAGAAATGTAAAATAATTGGGTCTAGCACACTTAGCCCATTGATTTAGGAAAGAAATACAATCAAGAGATTACAAGAAAATTCTTGCACTATAAAACAGTATGCAAAAGTACATGTAATAAGGCAGGCAGCATATACTGAAATTATGTTTTCATAACCAACATGTGAGTTTCTGGAAATACCTGCTCTGTCTCTTGCGTTCTTGGTATTGTAAATGGAGTAGATATTATGTTTGTTCAAATGAGTTTCCAAAAAAGCCACTGGAAAGGCACCTGAGAAAGCAGCCAAGCATTCTCCTAGTGCTGATCGTTGCCTGTGAATTAACAAACATCGTTAAGTACACATATCTTTGATGACTGAATACACTTCAGGATAGTTGTATACGAGCCTTATTTTTATTCCAAAATGAGCTCATCTCAAAGAGATAAGCCACTACATTATTAGGACCATCAACACAAGAACAGGCAATAGAAATTGAAGTCCAGCAACCCTCTGCTAACATATGAATGAAATGTTAAGACACAGAATGTCAAAGTGAATGTCTCACTTAACTGAGAGCAAATGAGAAACATGCAGGGAAAACCCAAAGTCATCATAACAATGCCTTACGTTCTATTACTTTCCTCTCATGTTTACCGACTTTATAATCTCTACTATTAAGAAAAAGCCAATGAATAGATCAAGAGACCAAATACAACTATCATTTTATGAGTGGTATAATTTCCTTTTTCTGACAAATAGTAGTTATCAAACATTGGTCTAGTATGAAAATCAAGTTCTTTAGAGAGTGGAAAACCAATCCAAATTAATTTTATATTCCTTATGAAATTAATGAGACCTCGTTTTCCACAGATGTGTATTTTGTTACTTAGAGACATTGGTCCTCAACTTTCTTCATGTTTCCTGGAAGTAATCAAGGGTATGTCACGGTGCTGATCTGGAGTTATGGACAGGTTGATTTGCTAGACTGTACAGATTATACGAACTTCCTAGATTATTGCTGCCAGTATCTGAAATGTATGAGTTCTGTTTAGTCTTCCCCTCAGAACAGTGCTAGTCACTTCAGGGCTACTATTCAGTTTTAAGAACTGAATTATCTAGGTACCTCTGATTTTATAGTTTACACAGACCAAATATAACTAGGAGGAAGGTTAGCAGATACGCAGATACACAAAAAAAGCAATTATAAACACTCATTTCCCTGGGTAATCCAGCTAGAAAAGAATTAGTGTTGTATAAGCAACAAATTAAATTAAACTTAGGGTAATGAGAAAGAAACATACATAACAATTAAACAACATATAAGGAAGAATTATAACAATAGCTGAGCTAAAAGATATATGTTCACAATTCCCAAGTTGAACATCAAATCAAATGATATTTATTGTAAAGTCGGATAATTTTACTTGTAATTTTTGTTTTAATCAGGAAATATATTTTGACAAACATATAATGCAACATTTTAAATATATGTTAATAGGTGCAGCTGCATTCCATTTATACGTCTGAACACCTGTTTTCTCTCAAGATATCTTTCCAAAAACAATCTCTTCCTATATTCATTTCTGGACTGTGTATTCATTAATCTAAATATAAACACTAAATATAAATATAAAAAAGAGAGGAACACTTTTTTTATTCGTACCGCTCTACATAGATACTCTTGCTGGTTCCCAGAGCATACAAGCTGGCCAATATTCTGTAACAGGAGACCTGAACATCTTCCACTAAAAAGAAGAAGAAAATGAAAGGTATTAAGATATTTTTCTTTTCAATACCTTTCTGTAGATTTAGAATATATTTCTTTTGAAAATAACTGAATTAATAATATTAAGCTATAAAAGGCTTTTTTTTTTTTTTTTTACTCAAAACTTCCATTAACTTCAATACCAAGTTACCAGGAAAGACAGCAATCATATTTCACTAGCGCACTAACTTTCTGAAATTACTGGTATACCAACTCTTTACAGATAACATCTAATTACATAATCTGAGAATTTATTAATTTAATAGCTATTAAAATATATATATGTGTGTGTGTGTCAGTGAATCTTTCTAGTTTGTTTGTAACATTTAAGAAAGTTTCATGGCAAATTAAATAAAGTGCTGAAAGTGAAAAAATTATTGGGGAACAAATTGATTTACAAATGTAACACCAGTGTATAAAATACATTATGAAAGAAAGGCAATCCTGTTAAACAGATATTTAATTCTTTTAATCACAGTTTATATTTTTAAAAATTCAGACACAGATACCAGTTAATAGCATGTACTTAATTTACACTTCAGACTGACAAAGAATTCAAAAAATAAATAACCCTTTAGTCCTTATGAATACTTCACCAAAGCATGTTTTGAAATTATCAAATGTTTCTGCCACAAATATGTGAGAATAATCTTAACATCTATTTGAAAAACACTTTTCCAATGTAATCTGCAGTGACAGTGTAACAGTGTAAGTACCATCAGGAAGGACAACACTGCCATTCTTTCCATATATATTTTTTCTAGTCTCTCCCACAGTGCTAATACGTTCCATCAATGTGCAAGGAAACTTTGGGAGTAAAATAGAATTAAGACTTAATGGGCTGGGAGAGCCTATAAGATAGTGTATCAAAGCTACATAGCCTGGCTCTTTATTATACCGTGATAATTTGAATCATGTCAGAGTTGAGTATTTTTACGTAGTAAGAGTAACCTCAGGTACACTGACCCACCTTTATACATAATCACACCATGGAGTACTCTCTACATGTAGCATTACTCTTTGGTACAAGCACCAGGTCAAGATGTTTGTCATCAGAGTAGTACAAATAAGATAATTGTATTCTTAACAAGATGTAAAAGAGAAGTGTGTATAAGAGAAATCAGGCTTTCCAACTATGCTGTAGATAGAGTAATTAGTTTAAATTGTGCCTAATTATTTTTT
The DNA here is from genome assembly GCA_033628505.1 of Tringa tobata. Classification (NCBI taxonomy): domain Eukaryota; kingdom Metazoa; phylum Chordata; class Aves; order Charadriiformes; family Scolopacidae; genus Tringa; species Tringa tobata. Next base: position 3,645,940 of record JAHREE010000183.1, read on the forward strand.
TCTCAGTTTATGAATTCTAAGTTGGGTGTTTGACACCAGTGTGATGTATGTAGAATAGCTGATTAAGAATACCAACTTAAGTAACAAAGTATCAGAGGCTAATTGTTAAATTCCAAAACATGGAATACCAGAGATCAGAAATTATACAAGGCATGAACATAATGGTGCCTGAAAAAGTGGTTTATTACGAACAAGTGATGTACGTGAACCCCCACCAGACTTTTCTAGATACTGTCAGTGACACCTGAATTTTAAAGAAATAATTTCATGAAAAAAAAATCTGATGTTTACATCTCATTACATTCAATTCCATCAATACAACTCCAAATTTTCAAAAACAGTTCTCTAGTGTGATTTTAAATATTCCCAGGTTGTAAAAAGATGAAAAATATAATTTGATAAAATTTTATTCCAGGTCCTTCTCTCAGTTATTTCCATAACTGAGTTAGCTATACAGAACAGAATCACCTCCTTTCGTGCAGTCTGGACAGCAGAATTCCTATGAAGTTCCTAAAATATATAAAATTAAAGTTTTGTGTTGCAGAATGCAAAATTTTGTCTTGCAGACACTGGGTTTGGGAAAATAAGAGACACTGAGTCTACCATAATCAGAATCTCTGGAGAAATCTCATATACAGAGTCTCATACACATTCCCTTCTCTGGTGCCTGAATTGTTGAGGAGCTCCTTCCACTTCTCCTTAGGATCTAAGACGCACCCACTCAAACCCTCCACTAACTGAAACAGAGTCAAGGTGCCTGTCTGAGAGAATAACATCATTCTTGTAGTATAACCTTATTTGTAGACAGAGCAAAGACGAATTAACTTATACAAAGTAACTTTTCACACAAGAAGAAAGTCACAGTAAATCTACGGTAAAGGTATAAACAGAATTGAGTCTTCTGACTGTGTAATCACAGCCACATCTGCTTTAATATTTACACAAAGTCCACTAAAACTTACAAACTGTTTTAGGTCAATTGCAGCAAACGTTTGATTAATTCAACGACAATTTTGTCAAAGTGACATAGGATTTGTCATTCTCTAATAGAACTGAGAGTTTAGTAATGCTTGCTATGTGACACTACAGGTATTTTAGTAGCATGGCACTTCTAAGTAATACATACATATCAAATCTTCCCCAAACTGGTGCTGTCCAATATGCTCAAATAATGAAGATAGCACTGGCAGGAGAGCAACTGTGGTATAATTAATGATTTGTGTAACTCCCTTTGGCTGGTTTCTGCTGTGTGTGAACTGGCCTTGCTTAAGATTTTCCATTGTTTTCTCCAGATCCTCAGCAGCATTGTCCAAAAATGCTCTCAATGCCATCTTAACAGATTCCAGACCAGTTTTCATCACAGTCCTGTATATAGCATGGAAAAGAATGAAAAAGAATATTCTATTAGACAAGCAAGGAACAAAGCCTGGTCTTGGCTTATATGAAACAGATAATAAAGATCTGAAGAAAAATCTTCCGTCTTTTCATATTGTAAAATCTTCCCACAGGAGAACAACCTACTGAAAAACCTTTTCATAGGTATTCTACAGAACACAAGGATATTTTATCTGATTAACTGTTGAGAAAATAAAGTCTTTTTAAATTTAGAAATTGATTCATTTGCCTTCAGATGGAAAAAAAAAATAATAAAAGAAGAAGAATGAGTAAGTCTGCAATTTATAACTCTGAGAAGAACCATCTCAAGCTAGAATTCAGAAAGTGTTCCCAACCATGACAGTCAGATATCTGCCTCCAGAATAAGGGCATCAGAAAGGAATGAGTAAAAATAACCAAATATGTTTTCAAATATATAAATGCATTGATTATATAACTATAACACCATAATCAGCTATGTAATAATATAATCCAGGAGAATTATTACCTTATTTAACTAGCTCAGTTACAGACATCCATTTTTAAAGGACAGTATCCATTTAGGCATGCATGAAATAAATCCAGGTGAAATTCTTTTGTACATTGTATAACAGTCCAGTTTGTCTGTTTGTTTCTTTTACAGAGCTTCAATGGCAATATTTGTAAACTTTCCTGTAACCTCCATGAGTCCCTTAATTCCAGTCTGGAACTATTTTTACATCTCTACCAAGAGCTGAATTGGTGACCTCCACCTGTATCTGTATTCTATCTGCATGATTACATAGAGCATGGACAAATTATGACAAAAACCCAATAGATGGGAACCTAAAGGATTACCATGCAACGGCTGAGCCATATTAATTGACCACAACCATGACTCCACCCCATAACAAATGGAAAGTAAAATTTATTCATTTAAGCCACTGCGAAGATACTGAGAAAAAAGGCTTGTCTGCATATAATACAGTCAATTCTTTGAGAGTAAATGCAACGTGAAATTACCATTGAGGTAGTTTAAACTATGTTTTGTTCCACAACTGCAAAGATCTAAAACTCAACTATTAGCACAGATAGTTGACTGTACATTTAATGAAAAGCAACACATTACCCTCCAATATGTCAAGACTGTTTCAAACATAAACCTCACTATGGCTCAAGCAGCTCAATTTAACTTAAAGGTACCACTGAATTTGATGTGGAATTTGAATTGGAACATGAATTAACTTTGCAACAAAGACATTCTATGAGACAGACTTGCTGCACTCCATGTGCATTGAACTCCTGAATTTTTTGATTAAACAGTGTACGCAAAAGAATAAAATATTTCTAATGTTATTGTGGTTTTGGGATGGCCACATGATTAAAACCAGATGAACTAACAACTAGCTGTTCCTGGATCCATTGACTGGAACTGAAGTTAAAAGTGTAACCTATGAATATTATCCTGCCAACCTCTATTAATTAACTAGTAATTACCTACTTTGTACTGGGAATTCTTTTCATTGCTCTAACTTCTTCAAATTCTGTAGCCTTACAAAGGTAGCCCAAATCTGCCTGCATGTTATTTTCTTAAATTATTTTCTTCATATTTTAGAAAATATATTCAAGTATTACCTTGCATCCAAGGTTTGGCCCAGTATGTGAAGACAGTTGACTATTGATGTTGCATCATTTCCTAAACAGGGAGGAAAATTATCCACGAATTAAGTTGAGCATACTATATAGCATACCTATGCTCTGCTAACTGTATCTCTGGTTTTAATGAAAGAGTGACATAGCAGAAGAGCAATTGAACTTCTGCATCATTTTAACAATCAAGTTAAAAAACATGCAGTTCGTTGTCTTAGCCTTGTTTACACAAATGCAGTAACTAGAGGCAGTAAAGCATCTTTCATCAAATAGCTGAGGCAGTCAAGATGGAAGCACTTAAATGTGGGGTTAATTAGAGCTGCAGTGTATTGTCTGGTTTTCATTTAAGTTCCATAACTTTTGCTTTCTTTGATTCAAGTTTATCTGAATATTTATCTTCCCCCTCTCAGTAATATAAAAGCTATTAACTTTTGCAAGCTGCTGTTGCAGGAAGAGAATATTTATATAAAATCAAAAAGGTTAGCTTCCTGGTGTTACCAATAGGCTGCAGCCATTTATAGCATGATCAGGTGTGGCCCACATTATATGCATAATGACATAATATGCATCTCCCATAATTTATTTTTTTTTCAGATTTATGTAGGTAAAAAGAGAACTTACACACAACATGCCTTTTATGCATATGTACATCCCAAGATGTTGCCATGTACAAGCCACTTCTAAGTTCCCTTTTCAAATCCAGGACAGATTTGACTATACAAATTTGACCCACAGCTTATTTAATAGATTTTTTTTTTTTTTAAATCTAAATCTCTGCAACAACAAAAATACCTTTTCTTGTTTCTCTATACACTTAAAGTTTCTCAACTAAAAAAAAAAAAAAAGAAACAAATTGAATATTTAAGATAGATTTCTGAAAATACTGTAAGCTTCATACAGTGAGCTATACTTTCTCACTGGAGGTTATTTCATTGGAAAATATAGGCAAACATACAACTAAAATTGGTAGCTGTCTCAGTGAAATGGAGACTTAAAAAGATAAATCACAAAGATTAAGAGGTTTATGGCAGCACTGAGAATGTTGTTCTATGCTATCAAATTAGGAGGTATTGCTGTGGTGCTCATCCACAGTAGATTAAATAAATCTGAATCCCAGCTTCCATGGCTGCCCCTAACTAAGCAGCGTCAGTGGTCATGCAATGACATAGTGAGAAGATAAGAAAGTTGAGGTGGCCAAAAAAAATCCTACAAAAAACCCACCAACAACAAAACAACAAAACACCCAAACCACCCCAAAAGATTAAGTTTTTTTTGTCACCTCCTATTTTTTTTCCGTACTAATTTATTGCTGTGGTCATATAAATGCCAGTGCAGATGAAGAAAGTGCTAATGACTGCAGGGATGGAGGGAAGGACTCAGAGCAACCCAAATTTAGACTATGGGTTAGACTATCATGAAATAGTGTCTTAACATTTGTTGTGCAGGTGTGTATACGCTGCATGCTACAGTGCATAGAGATGGTTATGCCAGTTCCCTGAAAATTTACATTAGCAATCTATTTATACCATGTAGACACATTTCAAAAGCCATATATTTATCAGGATTTAGGTACTTCATATGCTGCAACCAGATGGAAGGGTCAGATATATACCTAGTTATTCTGAAAACCAGATAAGCTTTAGGCATATCCCTCTAGCAGATACTGCAGTGTGGTTGGTTCCACAAACTAGGATATCAGAGCAGAATTGAGCGACCATGATAAATGCAGCCCCCTTCAATCTAAACTGCCCAGATTTATCCATATAACACTAAAAACAGACTTTCAAAATTATCATAAAACTTCTTTTCTAGAATGCCTCCTTCAGGCAGGATTTGTTACAGGATCTTAGAAAATGCTATGAAAGATAGGTTTAGGCTCAGTGGAAATTCTGTGTCTTGCTTTTGTTCAATGTAATGAATTTAGTTCTTTTCATTGTGTTTCTGAAACAAAAACCTATCCTCCAAAAAAGAAAATATTTTTTAATATTTTACATTAACATACTAGTTAAAACTAAAAAAGAATCCTTTTAAATGGAACATTTAAAGAATCAGTTTGCTTCCAAACTGAGGTCAGAAGTCAATTTCAGAAGGCCATCCTTTTTTTAAACTGAGTAATGAAACCTCAAATGAGGGTTTTTCTAATGCAATTAGTTTTATTACTATTTCTAGTATTTCACAGTGTATATATGTACCTTCATCAAATAAAAAATATTCTTTATTAATTAAAAATGTTCTTGGTTTTCAGAAGCCTGAAAACTAGATACAAAAGACTCTAATGTAGAAATGAACATGAAGTATATAAAATTCCGTTACATCATGAAAGGGGAACAGATGATAGTTACAATCCAACAGGATAAAAGATCTGTTCCTTAAAGGAACTCTTCACGTAATTCAAAAAATAGAAGCTGGACTTATTAAAATATTAAACTTCATGAGTTCAAGAGGTTTTAAGGCTAAAAGTATCCAAGGAGCTAGTATAAATATTAAGTTGATGGTTGGATGTATTCATTCAGTTCATTCATTCATTCAGTTGTGTATTACAAATGCAGTTGATCCCATGAACTGCACAACTGAGTTTCTGTAATAACCTGAGGTGCAGTCCTACATATTTTAGAAAGCTGTATTATTGTAACAGGAGGGAAGAACTGTTGCTATATTGCAAAAGTGCTATGGACATTGATTCCAGGATGTCTTAGTGGAAGGACACTTATAAATTCTGGATATCATTAAGCAGAGAAAGTCTTCTGTTTCTTTTTAGGAACTCCTCTGATTAATTTCTCCAAGTTCCCCAAAATTAGTGAGAAATCTAGGCCTTTCTTTTCTGATGTTTTACCCACCTCATTTTTTTTCAGATTACATGAGTCTGTATTACTGATATGAAGATTTTTTTTTAAAGACTTACTTAAGTATTCATATAGAAAGAATGCCTTACTGGAGATTTAAACAACATAAAAAGTGAATCAGACTAGTCATATAAATTTGTTTTTTAAATTGAGAAAATGTAAATTCAAATGCTTAATTCCCCCAAATTATTCACTACAATCTTTCAAATTCAACCCACTAATAATAATGAAACTAAATCAATACAGTCTTATTGATGCACAGCTACAGCTTTCAAACAGTAAATTATTAGGGTCAAAATCTGTTTTCACAGTGTAAAGTAATAATAATTCCAAGATGAACTGCAATTCCGTAATCTCAGTGACACTCTTAGCTATCAAATGTAATTAACTGTTTAAATTCACTCTGGAAGACTTGCATGCTCAATTTCCCTTTTATCAAGACTTGTATATACAGCTTAAACTACATGACATTTACTAATGACTTTCATACATGCAGCTGTGTCTTCAAAAGTACCATTCAAATTCACAATAATATCAAATACCTATACGCCAAAACTATATAGGATTTTGCTATTTGTTATCACAAACTCCCCACTTTCCATAAAGGTTATCATCAAGCAACTCTTGCTCATTCAAGATGCCTCCAAAACATACTAACAAATTTCTAGGTCTCACAGCTCTGCTCAGAGGCTGTCCTCATGGGCCCTTTCCCCCCTTCTACGTAGGCCTTGTCTTTGCTGGAGCAAGTGCAATTCTTTTGATCAGGTTTTCTAACATGATATCAAGATATGGCAACCTGTAAGGTGACTTTGACTTGAGTTAGTAGGTCCACAGTAAATCACCATGCTCTATAGTCTTATGGTGACCTTGTCATAACTCATGGAAAAACTACAGTACATTTCTGTGTTGCCTTCAAGATTTTATATTCTGTTAGTTACTGCACACTAGGAAAAGAGTTAAAAATCTGACATAGTGAATATTCATTTGATCCCATCTGACTTATCTGCTTCTACCACTTGAACCCAGCCAAACAATAGGAAATAAGCAAGCTGAGATGTGGAATCAAAACCATCTTTTCTTTAGTATTGAAGAAAGTTACATTGACTTAGATTTTTAACTTCAACTGTTACTCATTTTAGAAAAAAAAAAAGTCAGAAAAACAAATTCACACAATAACGAAAAAGATTTGCAAAATTTTAATAGTATACCTGAGCTAGTTCATTCTTTGAAGAAACAACCTAGGGCATAGAACGGAGCTTATCTGCACATTTGTGACATACTCCACCCCTCAGAAAAAGATGCAACAATGCCATATGGCTGCAGAAATAACTCCATTCCTCCTATGATCTTTTGGCTTTACTGGCAAATCCACTCAGCTCATCCCAAAACATATTTAAAAGTGATATCCCAAAATAACTTCCAATTTTTCTTCTCAGTTTAACTGTTTTCATAACAGTCTGTCAGCTTTTTAAACACCACACTGCTGCAGCAAGTGAATTCCTTCCCTTCAAATTGAATGAAATATGTAGGAATTGAGTTAGATGCATGTTATCTTAATCAGATTCTAATTCACTAAATAATTACCCAATTAGGTATGTTCATAGATGCTGAAGTTTGCAATGCATCCATCATAGAAGCTATATAAGCATAGGATGTACTATTTCAATTATCACCATCATGGCATAAGAAAAAGATTGCAGAGTAAATGACTGTGCCACACATTGCATATAATGTATACACTTGATACAGATTTCAAATTTACTTCAATTAAGTGATTTTCATATGGCATAAGACAAACACCGAGCTCCTACTCGATTCACGTAATACCAGAAAGATAGTATACATGCGTATGTGGAGTCAAGCACATCTGGGAATATTTAAGAATTCCACAGAACATCACTAAGCATTTCAGCCCACTACAAATTTTCCTTAATGACTTTCCAATACAAATGTGCAGTTCTGATGCTCTGTTTTTTCCCAAATGATTTAGAATAAAATTAAAAATTAGCAATTACAATTACCTCAGCAAAATTCTTTGGTAGGATAATGAAATCCAGATATTAGTTAAGACACATGAAAAACTGAATAAAAACACCCAAACCAATAACTAGAGAAGCTTTTTATTCCATCTAATAAATTCTGTGATCTACCAGCCTAAATGATTAGTGGTCTGTGAAGACCATGCAATTTCAGCCATGCAGCATGCAACAAAGCAGCACGTAACACAATGCAAAAATGGCAAAGAAAACCAAGTGATGGCCATGCTAGTATTTGTCAAGGGTCTCCTTACCAAACAGTGAAATCCTATGCCTGACAAGAACTCCAAGTTTGCAGAACAGGCTGAAGACAAAAGAAAAATAAAAGAGAAGAGAAGGGAAAAGGAAAAAAATAAGAGGAGGAGGGAAGGGGGGGAGGGAGAAGAAAGAAAAAATAACAGCTGATATATGAGCAGGAAAAGCAACATGATGTCACGCAGAAAGAATCAATTATTTGAGCAGAATGTGGGACAGAGTAATAAAGAAAGAATTTTTAAGTGCATATCCTTAACAAACATGGTTAAATAAGCACATATTATAATTAAAGAAACAAAAAAAATTTAAAAGCAAAGCTAATTAATATAAAAGCGTCCTGTATGATAACCCACAAAGAAATAACCATCAAAGCTTTAAGAAGTAAAATGTGGTCAGTGTGCAATTCAGGATACCACTGACAATTTGAAAACAAAAGGTAAGGAAATCAGATTAATTGAAGTGTTTGATGGCAAAACTTTAACAATTTGGATCTTGTCATCTTGAATACAGTGAGAATGTCTTTTCAAATACATTGCTTCTAAAGCATTGCTAAACATGAGAAATAGCCTCTTACATGGTTAAAAACCAACAGAAATGGATATGATCAATGATTTCATTTCACACGTTTGAATTACTTCCTGTGCTGAAGTGCCCCATTCAGAACAAAGAATGAAGTTCTGTGTTAATTCAGAGAAGCGGGAGCATGCTGCCCTACCCAAATTGACCTGGCCTCCAGATTTAGGAGGGATTACCTCAATCTTCATGATCCAGTTTAGTCTGAGAATTTTCTTGGAAAGCAACATCAATTTTGGTGGGGTTTTTTTTGCTGCCAAACCCCTCATCTACTACAAATGACATGAAGAATATCATGTCATTTTACTAAGCTATTTAATTACTAGGCACACAGGCTACTTATCAACCTCTGATTTAAAAGCCAAAGACACCATAAGCATGTCTGCACAATTTATGGATGAGATCTGGACATCTTTTTCCATTGACAGACAAGAGCATGGTGCCAATGGAAACATTTATGTCCAGAATCAGAACAGCCAGGTTAATGTGGTGTTGAATCCAGCTAATTAGCCCGTGCTCAGTGATCCACTATAGCAACAGCAACTGCTCTATTTTAGAAATGAGTCTGGTTGGTGTATGTTCAGGGATCACTGTTTTCTTTTTATTCCATGAGGCAGACATATACTGTATATTCTTTTAAGAGGATTCAGGTTTACCCAGCCCAACAAGAAAAGCTGTACAGAAGCATGTTAGCATCATATAAATCTTGTGTCCATTCTAATGAAGACATTAAATAGCTCACAATCTATCTTATTTTCCTAACACACAAATCGTACTCAACTGACTGTAGCATTCAGCACATGCTGCGTTTTCACAAAGTCAAAATGAACCTATTACCTCCAGTGAAATTAGTTTAGGTTAAAGAAATAAATTAAAAAATCCGGCAAAATGGCCAGTTCTTAGATTGATGTCCAGAACTAATTTTATGCAACTGAAGTAGTACACGGACTTGTCTAAAGATGAGAAACGCAAAAAGCCCAGCCCTGAAGAGGTAGGTTACCAAGAAGATAGAATATAATACCAGCATATTTCAGGAGGCGGTCTGAACCATATTTGCCCACAAAATAGATCTGGATTTAATGTATTTGCTTAACACAGAATAGTTATTGCATTTGTTAACACTGTCACTGCATTATCAATACCCCAAATTATACTCTTCCACAGCTTAATGAATGCAAGCTTCTTCATTGAAGAAAGCAAGCAGGCAGGAACTGCCCTTAGCTTGAAGAAAATCCTACATATGAGTTGCATTCAAACAAATCTAGAGGGAAAACTCAACAGAAAATCCAAAATCCAGCTTTGGCAAACTCTCTACAACATTGGGGGAGGAGGGGTGAGGGAACCAAACAAACCACCACAAATTAATGCTGGAAATCTATTTAAATGCCCCAAAACAACCCTTTAGGAAGTGGATCATATAATATAGTTTCTATAATCTTTGTGTCTTGGTAAGTAAAAAATAAACTGCTCAATAACACTGGTTGTAACTATCATTCATCCAAGGTTTCCTTGCATGTGTTTTCTTCTCTTTGGTCAATACTTCTGGACAGCAGGTAACTCAATTAAGTATGGCAGTAGCTTGGAGCCTTTTGCTGGGCTACAAGTTCAGGAATCTCACACAGCTAGACAGCATATAAGTAGAAGTCCTGAATCTATGCAGCATGTGTGCTGGTATATCCACGTTTGCCATATTCCAGAAGTACACAGTTTACTGGTTTAACTTCAGAACTGTGAAAATATTGCTATCCAGGACATTGCAGACAGAAAAACAGCAGCTCATAGAGTGGAGAATTATCTAGATACATGCATGTTGATAGAATTTTTTAATTATTTGAAGAATGCCATTCAGCCAAGCTGCCAGATCAAATTAGTCCATGAGATGTCACAGGGTCAAGACAGACATTACTTACTTATGGTAATTATTGTTGCCAGAAACTTCACTCAGTATTCACACAATCTTGCAAACTACACATATCTGTATGACCATCTCTAAGGCTGTCAGCCTTAAAGAACAGCAATTCAGTTTTGCACAGTTCAGTACCCAATAAGAGTCAAGAAGGCAACCATGATACCTATACATTACAGGTATGCAGCAGGTCCTGTGTGAAGCTTGTAGTCCACCTTACTGAATGGGAAATATAGGTTTCAATTTTCAAAAGTGAAATGAAGCAAAAACATATCTTAGAGAGATGATCTAAAAAGTGGGTAACTTCAGAGAAAGGATGAAGTAGTTATTTCTGTCATATTAGTACTGCTATTACTATTTAGAAAAACAAGTAGCAGAAAGAAAGCAACTCACTCATTTTTACTTTTTATGGTGTACGGTAATGATACTTACTGAAACTCAGTAAAAAATAAGTTTGGCTTTTAAAATTTTGCAGGAATAATGACTTCAGTATATACCTATTTCCAACAGTGAAATCTGATACACAATTGTATAGCCTGTGCCACAGACTGTGCAACTGAGGCATTGTTACACATAATGCTAAACTAAAGTTCCCTGCATGCTAAAATCACCACCACTACCTTTAAAACAGCTTATAATCATAACTCTGTACTCCTCTCTTCATTTTATACAATGAATCTTCCTAACAGGAAAAGAAAGTGAAAAAAGTTAATTTGCATGTTCATAAAGATATTTGTCTGCCTCCCACTAATCACTTTCCCACAGTCAACTGCTGCTGTTTAAAGACAAACACACATATGCATACACATTAATATTATTAAAGTTTTACCTTGTTACCATTTCTTTCTCTTTATTAGAGGCATGGCCTCCACTGCTGAGAGGCCTACTTGCTGCAGATAAGAAATACAGGCGATGATTTTTAAAATACTGATCAATCAAAGGGAGCACAACCTGAAATTACATCAGAAAGAAGTGGTTATCTCAGGGTTTTCTTTGCTATATTCTGTATTACTCTTTGTAAGTTACAATTAAAGACAGAGATTTCAGAAGGTTTTTTTTTTTTTAATGTCTATTCCTCTTTGAATATATTCCCAATTCAAGGCACTTCAAATATGAGGAAAGGCAGCAGAAAAAAAAATAAAATTACAATATCTCCAGGACTTGATCTGTGGGGTTTTTTAGGAGTGCAAAACAGAAAGTTTTATTTCATTTTATCTCACAATTTTAGATTTTTCCAGTACCACATACCCAGACACAACTATTGCTGTTCATGCCATTTAATGCAGGTCTGAGAATAATTTGCCTACAACTGTCAGAGCACTAACAGCATTTAATTCTAGATGCTATGATACAAAACTCCCAAAATACTCTCACTCATTAAGGGCTTGTCCACAGTTCTCCTGCTTACTTCATGTGGTGACCATTACTCAGTGCCCACCGCAGGTGTCAGCCAGGAGGAGATCCAAAAGGAACAGCCAGTAAAAAAATCTGAAATTGCTTCTCTTTTGGGGCATGATTCAAAAGAAGGTGGAACGCTAGCTTCTTAGGCAACAGACTTGGCAAATAGTACCACATGGAAGTACTTTAAGGTATTGAGATCACAATTTACTGAAAGGATATCAGGGTTTGGAAATGCTGCAAACAGCTGCCTCTGCTTATTCACTAATGAATTTAAAAAGCACTTTGAACATGCAGACCCCATACAAGCTTTTACATGCAAAAGGCATACAGGCATAAGCATATTTTCTGAACTTATAACATGCAAAACCTTCTTAACACAAAAAGGAGAACTGGGCTGACAGGAATCTCATGACTTCAGCAAGAATTGCAAAGTCCTCCCAAAGTTCATATGGGAGGAATAATCCCAGGTACACTGAGGGCTGACGAGCTGGAAAGCAGCTTTGCAGAGAAGGACCAGGGCGTCTCAGTGGACAGCAAACCAACCACAAGCCAACAATGCACCCTCACTGCAAAAGTGGCCAACTGCATCCTGGTTTGCATTAGACAGAGGACTGTCAGCAGGTCTAGGGAGGTGATTCTTCCTCTCTACTCAGCACTGGTGAGGCCACATCTGAAGTGCTGTGTCTAGTTCTGGGCTCCCCAGTACAAGAGAAACAAGGACATGCTGGAGACAGTGTCCGGTTAAGGGGCCACAAAGATAATTAAGGAACTTGAAGGTCTTTCAAATGATGAGAGATTAAGAGAGCTGTGATTCTTTAGCCTGGAGAAGAAAAGGCTCACGGAGGATCTCATCAACATGTATAAATTTCTGAAGGGAGGGTGTACAGAAAATGGAGCCAGGCTCTTTTCAGTTATGCCCTGTGACAGGACCAGAGGCGAGGGGTACAAACTGAAACACAGTAGGTTTCCTCTGACCATCAGGAAACACTTATTGACTGTGAGGATGACTGAGCACTGGCACAAGCTTCTCAGAAAGACTGTGGAATCTCCACCCTTGGAGGTACTCAGAAACCTGTTGGACATCATCCTGGGCAACCTGCTCTAGGTGGCACTCTTTGAGCAGTGAAGTTGGACTACATGGACCTCCAGAGGGCCCTTCCAACCTCAGCCATTCTGTGACTCTGTGATGGTAACATCAGCATGGTTTTAAAACAAGGAAAGAAACAAGGAAAGTGACACTGCCAGACGCATATCTTTGCTAATTCCAATAACTATTGCTCACATTTATCTGCCTGAAGATTTTAAGAGAAAAATCTTCAGAATTAGACTAAGCCAGTAAACAGAAAATGTAGGGAAGTTATGAATAACATCATATGAGTAGTTGCATATCATGAAGTAAGGAAATAATGAGAATAAGAACATAGTCCTGTAATTTTTTCACATCTATACTTCATCTTTAAGTATTTTCAAGCTATTTTTATCACATTTTAATTAATAAAATAATGACCTTAACACAGAAAAGTGGAACTAATAATAATAATCATGTTCACTTACAAATGCTTTCTCACTTCAACTACTTACTATGTTAACAAAGAATAAGCAAAGATATACTGTACTTTGGCAAAAAACTTGATTTCTTGTTCATATGGGAAATGCTCTCCTTTGCCTCTGCTGCCACCATCTGTAGAGAGAAGAAAATTAAGCTCCCTGTCATGTATCCTCAATTACAATCTACTCTGCATTTTTCTTAGAAAGCATACACTATAAACAACTAATACTGGTCATCTTTAGATGTAGATTTAAGATACCACAAACAGTATATACACACTAGTTGAAGTGGCATTTTATGACTCCCTCATTTGAAGAAAAGTTATAGCAAATAAAATGTGTAAAGAAAAACTGTCCAAATCTTCATAAAAGTTTAGACATCTCATAGTCCAAAGAGATATAGACATTTTTGTGAGATGAAAATCTGGCCCTATTTTTGTAGTTATTTGGAAGCCTGAACTCAAATATCAATGGAACACCTTTCTCCAGTTGTTCCCAGGAGAAACAGAATATCCAAATTTTTACTACTTATTTGTCAATTTTGTCTAAAGAATAAAATTAATGGTTAGAACTACCCAGCTGAAATTAATATTGCTTCATTACCATAAAAACTGAATACTCTTTACAGGCATAATCAGGTATAGCTCCCGGATTATTTATCCTTTATTTATTATCTTCTTTTTACTAATCAATACTAATACAAATGGTATTTGTTCCACCACTGTTTCTAGTGTTTCAGTATTTATTCATTATTATTCTTGTCGTTATGCCAAATCTATATAATTAAGTAGAATGAAGCCATGATAATCAGATATTAGCAGCAGAAGTAACCCAATGAGTTATCAAGGAAAGACTTTTGCTACTGTAAGTAACCATGGCATATATTAATACATGAATTTGATAATTTCCACTTCAAAACTAGATAAGCTTTTGGATGAGCATTGACTTATTCAATGTCTCTGTTGTTCCAGCCATTAATACTGCCAATTAGAGCATCTAAGCCTAGACATGAGGTACAGTATATGTTATGTGGCATTGCAACTCCCATGGTCACACAGAAGCTGCATCTGGCCAGGGTTTTTGGCTTTTACTGCTCACGTAAGAAGCTGACTTGGGTCACCAAACTGTTTTGTTTTGGGTTTTGGGGTTGTTTTGTTTTTTTTTTTTTTTTTAACAAAAGCAGATCCAGCTAAATCCTTTCCTTCACAACACTGTTGAAGAAACACATGCTGGCATTTGTGAAAGAACATTCCCATTGTGGGAGTTTGTTAAAGAGGTTTCTCTGCTCAACTTCCTCCTCCAGAGAAAACTTCAGAATGGTACAAATGACTGGTTTAATTCACTCTATAAAAAAGGGATTACATGAGAATAATAAATGTTAATATGCACACGTGCAAAATTCTAAATTTGAGCATAAATGCAAGGGTGCAGCTAGTTTTCTTTTTCAAAGAATTGTAGTAATTATAAATTTTTGGCTGAACACTTTTCATCTGAGAAATGAATATAGGAAACTGGAATGAATATGTGAACTACACAACTTTCCAAAATTTATCATCTTCATCAACTATAGGAAACTAGAGCGAAAACTCCTAGTCCAAGAATGTGTCAGGTTTTTTTTAAGCTTTCTAGTTGTTTTAATAATATCAAACATCTTACTTAATAATTCTTAAGAAAATGCACAAGGAGTACTATACCAAACTCCAGAATGTACTGATGGGCTTCATCCACATATCTTATAAGTTGCTGAAGGAAACTGTAGGCAAAGCGTTTCTCAATGGAAGGTGTGTCTAATTCCAGGTCCTTAAGTCCTCTGTAAAAAGAAACAAGTCAATTTTCACACATGCAGGACTCAAAATAGTCTTACCACTCCATGTATTCTAATGCCATTCTTATCTTGTAATGATTAACTGCTTATTAACATAAGAATTGTTCTGTGTTTTAACTACACAGTACTTTTACCCATGCTTAGGTTTTCAGCAATTTGTTGAGATAAAACTCAGATTTCCCAAGTAGAAGGTTACAGAAAAATGAGACTAGTCAATCAGATTAATACAGTACCATAGTAATTTCTTTCCCTTAATTGTAAGGCATTACTGTTTTATAGTTCCCTCCAGGGACTGATACTTGGTTGAAGCTGCCAAAAGACTTTGATTTAAACAATCAAACCAGAAGTAAATCTCATTTCCCTCATCATGATTTTCCCCAAAAGTCTGTTCGTAATGGAAGAACTTTGAATAGCTATGTAGCCTTTGTGAAAAATCAGGGGGAAACCAAAACAAAGTGATGGAATTACAGTTTACCTTTTTCAGTATGTTCCATCATAGTTACTAGTCTGATATGAAAAGTGTATCTTCTTTCAGTAAGTGTGAATCTGCAAAGAGTTGTTCTGTGATGTGGGCTGATGTCTGCTAGCAAGAAGCTGACAATGAGATAGTACCATTGAATTGTTTGGGTTGGAAGGGACCTTAAACACTATCTACTGCCAACCTCCCTGCCATGGGCAGGGACACCTTCCACTAGACCAGGTTGTTCAAAGCCCCATTCACCCTCGCCTTATACACTTCCAGGGATGGGACATAAACCTTGATTCTGCAGGATCAGGACTTTAATGATGGCACATGAAGAAACTATGCTTAACCAGCAAGGGAGACAGCCACCCCACTGTCAGAGGCACCAAGTACATTAGTATCTAGTTATTTTGCAAGTTAAAAAAGTGCACCTACTGAATATAACTGCCTGTGTAGTGCATATTTCTGCTTTAAATTAGAACACTGCTGATGATAGGGTTCTGTTTCAGAAAAAGAGATTCTGGAACTAAAACAGTTTTGTCAGCTGATACTTTTAAAGGTACAAGTGTCTGCTTCATTAAGGTTATCCGATCAAGGACCATCTCAATGCAAAAGGGGTAAGAGGGAAGCCACAAACAAGATTTAGAGACACAAACTTGGCAGACAAGGGTTAAAGGAGACAGTGATGTAGACCAAAAGTCTCCAGTTACAAATTAACAGGCCATTAAGAAACTTCAGGCACACCTTTAGAGAGGGCCACCCGGATTTTGTAATTCATAAGAGGAGAGGATTTGGAATATTTGAGACAGGTCAGCGGAACTAATGATGGAACATGCAGGGGAGAAGGATCAAGGAAGAGCAAAAGGGGAGAAAAGACAAAAAGGCGTATAAAAGGGGCCAGTCATATGTAAACCAAGGCCCCTCAGTACAGTCATCTGTTTGATCCCTGCACTTCATCACTAGAGTCTGACCTATCTTCTTACTAAATCCTTTCTTAACTATCACTCTATGTAATCTCATTCACTATCCCATGTGAATGTGTGTGCTACAAGAAGTACCAGGTACTGCCAAGACCAGCATGAGTGGATACCGGGCCAGCAACTGGAGTCAGACTTGGGGTGTAGGTGCCCGCACGCCTGTGGCACCAGCACAGGAGTGAAGGAGGGTCAGTAGTTGGAGAGGCCATATCTTTTCTGAATGTCTCTGTGGATCCTACAGACTTTGAGCCGAGAGTGCCAGCTACTGCAGGGGACTGGCTCGAGTGGGTCTGGTGCTAGGAATTGGAGTCAGACAGTGGGGGAGGTAAGGCACCCCTGGTCTGTGGTGTCTGCAACTGGAGCAAGTGGGAGTCCCAGCTGGCAGCCACTGCAGTGGGAATGCTGCCTGTCCAAAAAACAGCTAATGTAGGGGGCCAGTGTCGGTAAGGCAAGTGAGGGGCTCAGCACCAGCACAGTCCATGTGCCTGAGTGCCAAGTGCTTGGCAGGGGGCAAATGCTTGTATCTTTCCCTAAACCCACAGTGTATGAGGTTGCACTAGTCTAGAATGGTCACTGTCAAATAAAAGACTGGAAAGAAATGTGTGCAAGAATAAATGTGGCAGAAAGTCAAATGATAAGCAGAACAAAGGAAAACATGAATCAAATGCTTGTTTGTTTAGACAGCACAGTGGTCACAAAAGCAGCACGTACATTGAGTTCAACTTGATAGAAAGACATGCATTTGAGTAGCACAGGCGGATGCAGATGCAGCAGGACTATTTACTAGATGATGGGAGTGTCCAAGTTAACGATTATCTTATCATCATCCCTCTTAGCCTTCCACTCCTCCAAAACCCAAAATCCACTTTTCACTTGTGTTCAAGTTAGACAGAAGTAGAAAGGATTAGTTAAAAAGGAACATGTAACCTTGAATACAGCTGAGGAGTCTTTTGTCATTTTGACAGGGGATGAGAAAAGAAACCTTTGCTGACTGACATCATTCTTTGTACATCCTACTCCATTGAAGGGACGTAAATAGAATTGTGCCAGCTACACTGAAAAATTTTACCTAGAATTATTCTATTAGCTGTAGGACTCTATAAACAGGGAGAATTTCATATGTGATATAAAAGAAAGGAAGTAGGAAGATTTTAAGTAGATGGGGTAGGCTAATTAATTCACAATGAATGCTTAATCCACCTCTGTGACTGTTTCATTCACCTACTAATGTTCAAGTCATACAAATCTCAGATATCCTTTCAGCCTTTACTAGGGACTCACATTTCCTAAGCCACGCTGATGAAGCAGACAAGCCTCCAATTTAATTAAAATTTTATTCACACAGCATTTAGTAGGTAAATATGTCATATTAAAACCAAAAGGAATTATGCTTGTTATTCTGCAGGGAATAGCATGTATACATACTGAATTATGAATGTTGTGTTGTTTACTACATTTATTCAATATTACTACATTTACACTGTGGATTTAAAAAAAAAACAACTTTTAAAAAATTAATTTCCCTTTTAAAATTTTTTAATAACACTACAAATTAACTCAGTTGAAAGAAATGAGTAGCAGACTCTAGAAATAAAACTGTCTGTTTTATATCAAAGCAATTGCCTAGAAATTCCTATACAGAGGTCCATGCACCTGACCTGAAAGTAAGGCTCAATAATTCTATCACTTGTAGAAAATTAACAAGTTTACTAGCAGTTGTATGTATGGAGACACACCAAAAAGAAAAAGCATGCTGCAATGTTGAAAGGAGAGGCAGAAGACATAGAGATTCTTGCTTGTGCCTCCCAAAAACCCTTTTACTAACCCCATAATCCGTTTCTTCCTTACAATGTTCTAAATGAAGTTCATCCTTACTCCCAGATATTGAAACCTAAAAATGACCATACACTTTTCTTTTAACACACAAGGAAAAAAAAAAAAAGGGGGGGGGAGGGGCTAGTGGGGAGTATTAGGAAACCTTCTGTGATACTAATACTTAACAGAGAATTACCTGGAGACAACATATCCATTAATCTGTAGAAACTTCAGAATATCCTGTGCTTTTTCTCTGTCCTTGGCTTTTTCTTTCGCTGTGAGTGTATCATAAGGAACAAGAAGAGGATGGTTGCCTCCCCCTACTATAGAATATCAAGAGAATTAAAAAGCAGTTAAAGAGTTATCTGTTGACACAATATGTCCCAGTATGTAAAAGCCCATAGTGTGTTACACTAAAATCTAGTCTGAAATAACAATGCACTTTTCTGTTTCTTTACACAAACCTAAAAATTATCCAGATAGAAACCTTAGCCATGGCTGCAAACATAGTTCTAACAATCAATTGCTGCAAGTACCGGATAAATATGTTGAATGTACTGCAAAAACTCAAAAAGAAGAAAAAAAAAAAGCTTAACTGTTATGAACAAGTATTATAATTACAGCCTCATTTTCATAAGAAAACCAAGATAAAAACAAATGTATAAACATATACAGAGTCCTGTTTTTAAACTTCCTGCAAAAAGAGTTCATTGAGTTTAGCAAGATATATGCATATCTAAAAAGATATGAAAATGATACAGTTCTACTTTATAGTAATAAAGGCAGAAAATTCTAGTACATTATTCAAATGTGTTTCAGACAACTGTCCAATCTGATCAAAAGAATGCTGCCAAAACAGAGAGATAAAACAGAAAAAATGGCATTTTTATTGCTTATAAATAGCTGATGTATTGATACCTCTCTGAAGGTAGATAGGTAATTTGGCAGGAAAATAAAGGTACTATTATAATACAAATATCTGCATTAAAAGCAACATTCTCAGGATTTCAACTTGTAAAATCACCATCATATAACAGAAGACAATAAATTCCTATGATAATTGCTATAAAACCCCAGGAAATTGTAAGGGTAATGATCAGATTTATCTCAGAAAAATTACTACAGCAAGTTTGTGTTAATAATTTTTTTTAAAAAGGAAGACATATCCTTAGGTGATTTTGTAAGCCACGTATTCTAAAATTTTCCATTACTTCTGCTTGAAGCCATTTAAGCACATGCAAATGGTAACCTAGTGGGTAAGTCTGATAGGGTTTTATTCTATTATCACAAATGTGATCTAATTTCACCTTATTCTAGCTGAAGACAGACATGCAAAAATGCATATAAGCATACATGCCCTATCTATGGAAGTCATTAAGGCTATAATAGATTATTCAGTTACAATTAATACATGCAAAGTGTTCAATGGAGGAAAATGGCATTTGCAAATTTCAGGTGGCTAACATACATTTGTCACCTAATAAATACATCTACTTTTCACACAAAGAAACTCTCTATCAGAAGCCTCTCCTTCATTCACTATAGCCACCTCTAGCCTTCTCAGTACTATGATCCCATGCACAACACCACAAATACCATACAGTGTTCTCATTCAAGTGCTGTTGTCATTTCAAAGCTGCCAAATACAGTAGATCCATTTAAATATCTAGTCTTCAGGTAGCCTAAAATTTCCTGGTCTTAGCCAATCTTTACTCTGAAGGAAGCTTTTTTATAAAAGGGTATAAAATTAAAATAAAAGCTGTATTAATGGGAAATATAATGAAGTCAGTACTATAAAAACTTCCAGGCACTAAAAATCACAAAATATTTAATTAAGAACACCTACTTTGTTGTTTCTTCTTTATCAATTTAAATTTGCTGCTCTTTTTTTTTTTCAATCTTTTTTCTCAAATACATGATCTAACCTAATCATAGAGAACTTAAAGTACTGTAAATACCTATAGTTGATATTACCTTTTGCTTCAAGCTCCAATTTCTTTTTCTTTGCCCATATGTTATGGTAGTTTTCTGCCATCATCTCAGCCATAGCCTTAGGAAAATGGAAAGCTTAGTGATATATGTTGCAATGGTTAACCCCCAAGAAGGACAATTTTCTGGTTGATATTAAATAACAATTTTTGTTCTCTGGGTGGTTCAATACAATTACAATTTAATGGTTCACTGGAAATGAGTTTTTATTGAAAAATTATGATACAGAATTTGGGTAAAATAGGTTTACGTATAGGGAGTAGGAACCTGGTGCTGAAGACAAAAACTGTTAATTCAAAAGAGGAGGAACCACAAAAGGAGGAACCACTCTGGAAAGAGTACTGAGGTGTCAGATAGGGACTTGATTCTCAAAACAATGCCAGCAAGAACCCCCTGAAGGCCCTGGTAAGGGAAACAAAGAACAGCAAGCCAGAGGACTGAGTCAATATTGTTCCTTTTGGCTGCTGCAGACTGACTATAAAACCCATGGACAGAGTCTGGCCAAGGTGCATACTCGTTTGTGCGAGCACACCATTAAAAGCACCAACCAGGGTCTTTACCAGGGACTCCACAGATACAGCCACAGGTGTTTTCATTCAGCATGAAATTCTCCCCCAGTGTGCACAACAGATAAGTATATTCTTCCTATAAAACAAATCTAACTCTGAACTGTAAAGATATTAAACATTAAAGAAAAGTTCAAAATTACATACAGTTCACTTTTTAAAACTCTTATCTCATTAATACTTAACACGTTTGGGTATTTACTGAATTACAGTATCAAGACAATTAATACCTAAAACTGCATTTTAATTAAATTTGCCTAGCTTTTAAATAACAGATTTTGAAGTTGGTTTTAAGGAAGACCTCTCTTCATAATTAAGGACAAATGAATTATAAAGACAACCAGCCCTGCTTTATAGGTGAGGGCTATAAAGGAAATAAAATTAATGACAAATGTGGAAGGTATTGCCTAAAAGAGTAAACAAGGGAGTAATAGATGTTCTAATGCCATTTCTTTTCTGTTTCGTGACAAGCTGGTTACTTTTCTCTGGGTTTTGTTTACTTCATTATAATACTATGATGACGTTCACATCAAGAATTGTCTCATGAGCATTAAACAAAGCTTACACAGTCTACAGTCACAGTACATTGAGTCTATAAAAATGTTACTTGATGGAATTATAACGAAGATGTTTCACCAGTTTAAGATAAGAGCTTAATGCTAGAAGTAGAGTTTTTCAATTACTAATTTTATTAACTCTTTCGAATGATCAGCAATCTACTGACTCACAGTAAATTAGCAGACTGTAAAAACTAGCACCATACTCTGCCAAACATGATGAAAAAAACCCTAACTTTCTAAAGACAGAAATATCATTTTTTTATCAACTAAAAATATATTGTCCCAAACAACAGCAATTTACTGAAAGATCTGGTAAAATCCTATCGCCAACTTCCTCATTCTCTACTTTCATAATATTTTTTGTAACAATGGTTCCTAATTCTTATTTCTTCAATTTAGAAAAAAGAGCAATGACACAATGTTTTGGGAAGATGGTGGAGAAATGAACAATAAACCAAAAAAAAAAGCTGAAGCTCCAAGCTCTTCTAAGCAGGATTCTCTTCAAAACAACAGATGGTCGCAAAGAGAGCTGGGAAAAATCAGTCCAGGACTCAAATAAACTTTGAAGCTTTTCAACATGAACTATGCTTTTTAAAGCAACACAGGATCAAAGAGCAATGATGAAAAAGACCAAAAAAAGCCAAACCAAAATCCAAGCATATCAAAGACAGTAACATAAGGCACCAAATTTGTTTAAAAAAAAAACTAGCAGAAAAGAAAAAAAAATTGTAAAAAAAGGGTACGCATATTAAGTGTTTCTGACTTACATGTACGTCTCTGGAGAGTGTGACATTGCTCATGTCAATTGCTCGAGGAGTGTAACCATGGGCTGTATCTACAGAGATCTGAATGACAAATGCGCAAAACAGTGTAGAGTTATACAAGCATTTGATACAAAGTTCACATTAACAAGATGCTGAAAGTAATGAAAGAATTTAAGGAAAAATTCACCTGTATGTCTCTAGAGAGCAAAAGGAAACTATGTAGCCTGACTGAAAATACATCAAGGGTGGTAAACTTAATTGAGATTTAGGCAAAGGTCTACATATTTTCTTCCCAATGATTGACAGCCATCAGACATAAATCCCCCCATTCAAATGTAAATTTCCTTTTAACTAATTGAAGGTTTTAGCTCATTGTGAGTAATGCTGTACTAAAGGTATTATTAAACCTCTGTGTTTTCTAGAGATTTTTTTTTTTCCTTCCTCAGTAGGGGAAATGTCAGACAATCTAGTTGAATCAAGGTGAATTCAGGCAAAAATCAAACTTTGAATTTGGCTTTTCAACTCTATTTCTACCTGTGGCAACAGAATCTACCAAATACATATCTTTTTCCTTCTGTCCCTTCTCCCCACCCCTAAAATATAACCATTGTGTCATTCATTCTCTCTCTGCTGCCTAAATTTGTCACAGGTTTTCTTGTTACATTGGCATAAATGTTCGAAGGAGGATAAACAATAACAGAGATTCACTGGATGGCAAGCCACTGATGCTTTCCTCTATGGATTCTGCTGTAACAGATAAACTCATGTCTCCCACAGGTACATCTTCCTCTAGAAAGAACAGTGTCCAGCATTTTGTTCCTATATCTGATAGTATTTTCATATGAGCATGTACAAGGCCTAGAAGTTCAAAGGTCTCTTTTCAAAAGACAGGTATTTTTAATAGAGAATAACACGAAGGACATACAAGCAGCACACAGTAAATAAATACTGATAAAGTATTGTTTTCCAAAGCAATTGCAAACAATGCAAGCATTGTTACATTAACATGAAGATACTGATTAAATATACTTAAAATTTCTCAGCTGATCACAAGAAAATGCTAGTGTGTGTGTGTGATGACAGCACAAAACATTCTAAACACAGGATAAGTACTAATATGATGGTGTACTCTTAAATACTTAAATATTTTAGCCTTTTGAAACACTTCCGAAAAGTTATGTAGTTTCATCGTAGTAAGAGAAGACTGTAACTTAGCTACAAAAGCTGTTTTCATATGCTGATATAATTTGAAGCTCAACTGTAAAGATATTCATTCTAATGAGCTCCTTAGCTTAAAGTATATATGAATAACTCTATCAGCATAGTCTTTGGGGCTGGTATGCTAAACACCCAAAAGTCAGGAAATTTGGAAGTAAAAAATTTTGGTAGGCAATTACACTGTGCAAACTATAAGGTGTATATTAGCCCAAGTGCTAAATCAAATCACTTGATATACACTTTCTAATGTCTATAGAGAGTGGAGAGGCAGGTTCAACTACTCATTTTCCATAGGCATATCAACTCTTACACACATACATAGTGCAGAGAGGAGAGGAGAAAAGAGGGAAATGTTTTGTCCCTCCATATTATTTCCCCTATTGGTTTGCTTCCACGTTTGTCTCTGTGAATGAGAGAGATTGTCTACCCTCCTCAGTTTAATTGCATAGCATATGGAGCTCTAAGAGAACATAATGTCAGTATTTCTCCATTTTATCCTTACAGCATTTTGATTTAAAAAGGCTATTCTAAAGGAAAAAAACTATTTTAATAATTTTCAGAATTTTGGCTGTCTGTAGATGTAAATTTTATGGTGCATTGATGCTGAGGTTTGTATTAATTTTCCTGAAAAAAAAAAAAAAAGGATACATCTATCTTAATTTATTTCTTTACACTCCACCAAATTCCAAAAAAGAGCAGACTAAAATCATATTAATACTCACTATTTATGCGTAATCATCTACTGATGTAAATAATTTCCCTAAATAAAGAATTTAATTTTAAATCAAGTGAAGAAATACATTCTTATTCAGTTTTGTTCAGATTTTTTTTAAAACGTTTATTAACATATTACTTTGTAACAGGGAAAGAAAGTTCCAGCTTCAGCGAATAGAAATCCAAACCAATCTTCAGAGTTGTACAATTGCTTGTGAAAAATGCTTTCAAATATTTTTATGCTACGGGTTTATTTTATTACTTGTAAAATCAAAGACTGGAGATAAACAAAGATTGCATGCCTTTTTTTTAAAGTAAGTTTTTAATAAAATGGCTCACCTGACTGGTTTGAGATATGCGACGCGTCCGATTATACAGTGCCATGGAATCTCCCTCCCGTGTTCTCTCAATTCGCCATCCCCACGCCAGCATAGTTTTTAGTGATTCTTTGATTGGCCATCGATAAATTTCTTTCTCCTAGAAGAATGCATATGAAATAATTGTTTATTATATAGCAGAGCAAAAAATAACTATTGGGCTTTTGTTTGGTTATACTGAGATTCAAAGAAATGTACTGCAATCAGCCCTTATGGCCCAGGGATACTGCAAAGAAGCAATTAAATCATGTAAGACATTAAAAAAAAATATTTATCATTTCAGAGTTTGACAGAAGAATTCTGGCCTTTCAGGAAACTGATGATCACAGGGATAACTGTCTTAATGGCATGCTCAGATATGAACTCAAAGGTGGAGAAGTAATTATCAGGAGTAATGCAGTGTTTTGTCTGCTACATGAAACAAAAAAACCATAATCATAGAATAATTTAAAAAAATAAATTTGATGTAGGAATGGACCTCTGGACATATCTGGCTCAACCTTCTGTTGAGGTCAGAAAAACTAACCTAATTGGGCTATCAACGGTTATCAAGATTAGGTTATCAGGGCTTGCCATGTCGTGCCTTCAATAATTGCAGTGCAGGTGATTTCACCACTTCTACGGACAACCTATTCCAATGTTTAAGTTGTCAAGATAAGAATTTCCAGAAAGCATTACTGCTGAAGCAACTTACACCCATTGGCTCTTGTTCTGTCGCTGTGCATCCCTGTGAAGAAAATACATCCATGTTCTCTCTAAATAGCTTTCTGGTACTGGGAAACTGAGATTATATCGCCATCAACTTTCTCCTCTAAACTGAACAACCCAGTTTCTTCAGCCTTGCTTCATTTAACAAGTTCTCCAGCCTTCTAATCATCTTCATAGCTCTCTGCTGGAGACCAGACAAAGCCTAAACCTAAGTCTTCACCAAGCAAGCAGGCATTCCTGTATGACCTTAGTGTAAAAATATACTGGCAATAAGTACTTCAGTTTCACCACGTTATGCCATGTAAATTCAGCCATGACAAAAAATAGTTTGAGCGGCCTATCTAGTGTGCAATAAAACCCTTCTATCTCTTTTTGAGATTTTGAGGAAGGCAACAGTCACATATTAGCTGATGTACTCTGAATAAGTTTTTTAAAAGGGATGTAAACACAGGTGATATTTTCACAGCGAACGAAGCAATCTTTCAGTCATCCTGGATCAAGAATGAACAAATTCCTTACCTTTTCAGATAGCAACTTATATTGTTTCATTAATGGTTGCACTTTTGCAGATTCAGAATACGTTTCACCATATGTCCATCCATTGGCGAACTGAAAACAGCAATAATGAGAGGAAAAAATGGGGAAAAGCAAAAAATGATTAAAAATCCTACTTTCATTGCTACAAGGAACTGAACAAACCTTCTCCAGAGCTGTTCTCTTAAATTTTCCTTTCTACTATTTTCTCAACCAACATTTATATTACCTACACATAATGAAATTAATTATGTAATATGCCACCTTTTTGAAAATCAATGATTACACAAAGCTAAATTTTCAATATATTCTTCTTTTATATATTTATATAGAACAGAATACTACACTGCAGTGGAGGAACTATTTTTAATACTGGACACACGAACTGCACAAAGGAATAAAAACCCTAGAGAGGTTTTTTGGCTAAAAAAATGAAATTTCAAGTCAATAAAACTTTTAAACAATTAGCAAGTATATTTACTCAAAAGTCAACAATAAAAATAATGAAATGATGAAATGCTATTTTGAAATACTTGTGCACTTACAGAACTTTCCCCCCAAATGTGTTTCAAGAAAATATAGGCTTTATATCTTATCTACATACCAACTTGTAGCATTATGAGAAATAATATTGAAAGTAAAGTATTTTGAAGATGAAATGGATTCAAATAAAAATTCTGATTTTACTTTAACAGGAATATAGATTTTACCTTTTCCATTGACCATTTGTCATGAGAGTGTTCTGCATATTTGTTAATGAAATATTCTAGCTTTTCAGGGATTGTAATGCTGAAAGTGAAGAGTAAAATAACCATTATACCACACGTTACAATGTAAATACTTTTGTTTGAAGAAAACTTTCAAATAAATAATTAGTAGTGCATATATTCATTCAAAGCATGCTCTGTTTCCTCACGTACAGTTTGCTCCAAGCCCCAGTTAAATCAAGGAAAATGAAATTCGAGTTAACAGGCACTGAATGAGAACTACAGCTGTCATAGAAACTTTACTTCTTCAACACACATGTGCAGGGAAAAATCAATAATGTTACCAAGCACTCGTGCTTTTTATCACGTATTTCTATTACTAACATTCATTTTCTTAAGATTAAAGATATAATTGTGACTCATAGCTTCAGAAATATGATAGTAACTTATTGTACATGTCCATTATAGACTAAGTGTGCTAACAGTCCTTTTTGAAACACATCATCTATTTTATATATTCTCATAAATTTTATTCTATTCTTGAAGCACTATAACTTACGGTAAATCAAAAGTAACATGCTCAAGGCTTTATTTTCCAACACCCCAGAAAAAATTAAAATATCGAAATTCTTATCAAAACCAGAAAAAGACCACAAATAAATACACTAGCCCTTCAACAGGTGTACAAGACAGTGCAGAAATTAAGGTTTCTTAAGCAGTAAAGGAAAAGCAGCTATCCTTAACAAGCACTAGAGACAAAATTCTCTTCCAAAAATACTTTATCAAGTATCAGTATTTTTCTGCATTCCTACAAATGAAAGGGAACAATTACTTCTTGATCATTTATGAAATAGCAAAATCTTCCCTCCTAAGACAAAGAATTTTGGCAGAAAAAGTGTTACAGTGCCATCTACTGCAGTAGAAGAGTCTGGTTTTTAATCTTCCGTCACAGGGTGGGAAAAAGCAGAAATGTAAAACAAAGTTATGTCAGAACAACAGTTTGCAACAGCCTAACCACACACAAAAGCCAGAATATATTCATCCAGCATGGTCACCATTTTTTTTATTGTTTGAAAGTGTGTATTTCAAGGGGAACTCTACTAATGTTATAATATTTTGAATAATTTCAGAAATGCCGTAAATTGAGAAGTACAATACAGTCATATTATCTGTAGCTTCATGTAAATAGGTCTAGGACTAGTAAGCAAGGTGATGCAGGATTTGCATGTTAAAAAGAATATAGGATAGGTTGGAAGCAACACTGATAAAAGCAGTGCTTTTTTTGTCCTGATTCATCACAGATCTGTTGACTCTAGCAATGAGGTGACTCATGATTTTGGCAATGCCATGTAACTTTTTCTGAGTTTTTAAAATATATTCTGGCTATCTACAATTTTCCTCTGAAATGACACCAGATAAAGTCACCTTCGATCACTTAAATGATAGTATGATATCCTCATTAAATTTTCCTAAATCTTCATATATCTACAAGACATCTTAAACTAATGAGTTTTAACAGTCACTAGCATGATTTCTATATTCTAGTCTAGATTATGGCTTTTACTATCATATTATGATGTGCAAACATATACAAGCATGCTGTAACAAATCTATTGATGACATTCTCTGTTCTGAATGTCAATACAGACAGAAAGCTCAGAAATACAATTGAAGCATGTGGCATTTCTCAAAATATAATGCATAACCACACTGCTGTAAAACTATTCTATAAAAAGGAGAATCGGGTACTGGCTGTAGTCAAAAATCAGGGCACAAAAATCCCATTCAGATATGTGTTTTGTGAAAACATAGTCAGTGTCTGACTGCCTAGAGAGAATTAAGGTCTTTCTGTCCAGTTACTCATTATTCATATTAAAAAAAGATTACATGAATGCATGATTATCATAATTTTCTGTAGGTACACTGTCATTCACAGACAATGGAATTAGTGTCTTGGCACATGCTTATTATGACAGGGATGATGCAGACTAGTCTACTTCTTCTACTCCTAAAACCACACTGGTTTCTTTGCAGCAGACATACAAAGGTAACCAGACAGTTCTACCTTCAGGCTGAAAATGCATTAAAAATTTTCTACGTTGACCAAAAAATAAATTATATAGATGGATATTTATTGCTTTATATGATTTAAAATAAATACATAAATAAAAAATGAAAATATAAGCACAAAGTTAAGGTCTCAATTTTATCTAGAAGATAAGTGTTCAGAAAAGAATAAAAGCTCTAAGTTTCCAACATACTCAACATTGGACTCCACCCTTTTTTTAAACATGCACGATATATAAAATATAGTTGCAACAAAAAAATTCCTTACTTCGATGTATCAACAGGTTGAGGATTAAAGTTCCCATCTGAATCCATTGAAGACTGTTTTTCCATCATATTGACATAATTTGATTCCATATAGTCTGGAGGTAAGGCCCCTGCAACTGCACTCAAACAAGGCAAAGCCAGTTTGAACAGTTCTTGTTCATACTTCTGCAGAACACACACGGGATAGAAAGTGAGTAGTGAATAGAAGCTATCAACATTGCTGCTGCAACTGATACAGCTATATGTGAAACCAAGCAGCCACAGAATGGCTTTCTTAGTGAGAAATTGGATTTTTGTTCAGAAAAAAAAAAGGAAACTGACTGTTCAAAGCATATTATATATTACAGATAAAGCTAGGATCAATGCTTGCTCTCACTGAAATAAATGGTTAAAGTATTGACTTCACTGGGAGCAACATCAGGCATTTTTCAGATGTCTAGGAAGACAACATAGCACAGGAATACATACAGCATTTCTAAATACCTAGATTTGAAATGAAACTCATGAAATTTTAAGCAGGTTGGTTAAAAATACTCACAGAATGAACAATAAATACATACCAAGGTGTATTATTAAACTTTTGTCCAACATAGAATTGAGTCAAGGGTGATGGAACTACAATTACTATGCAAAGGACTATGCTCTTGGTTGAAGGAAGGATAACGTGGGAGGTAGAAAGACTGCAGCTTTCAGTCACTTGCAGATGCTTGAATTTGCTTTTAGGGCTCTGAAGTGTAATTGATCTGTACAGATACACCTCAAGATTACATCATTAGCTATATA
This sequence comes from Tringa tobata, assembly GCA_033628505.1. NCBI lineage: Eukaryota > Metazoa > Chordata > Aves > Charadriiformes > Scolopacidae > Tringa > Tringa tobata. The sequence goes on from JAHREE010000183.1 coordinate 3,675,839, forward strand.
ATTTTTTTTATGAGCAGACAAAATGGTGTAACTAACGTTAAAGCAGAAGCTATAAGGGGAAGATTTAAATTTACTAAAGCCTATATTTTTCCCTTTAAAGTGGGCAATACAGTGTTGATATAAGCTAGGTAAAAATGACAGATTAAAGAAAAAAGCTTACACAGTAAGGCTCTTACAGTTGTCGATGGATACAGTAGAATGAATTACCTTTTGAGACAAAGCATCAAAAATACCCCAGAATAACTTTCTGGATAAATGAAGTTCTTCTTCTGAGGCAGCACCAAAATTACCCCATCCACCTGGCAAACAATAATACTTCCAGCATCTTTCATAATGATTTGTCAGCAACTAAAACAGAACATATTTTGGAAGCAAATAAAATATCACCGTTGATGTTCTTCCATTCTGGCACTCGACAATTACACAGACACTGCCACAAAAATTTCTAACTTTTCTCAAGAAGCCATGTTGTGTACCCGTTCTTTAAATCCTTGGTGGACATTGGATACACACACAGAATGAGCAGTTCTTTCTTTTATTAACGTTAGTGGCATATGCAAAAAGCATGTGACAGAGGATCATTTTCCCCAACACCAAAAGGAACTCTGAAAGCCCAACTGAAGACAAGAATTCACCTGCACCTGTGTGCCACTATTCCAAACCGTGCTGCTTGGTGGGTACAATAGTAGAACCATGATTTCACATAATTCCCAATTAGTATTTACACATTTGAGAGGTAATCAACAATAACTCCCATTGTGACTCATCTCTCTGTGAGTTGTAAAACCTGCTATCAGTCTACCCTCCTGCCCTCTATCACAATTGGCTGAGGAGCTTTATCCTCTCCCCCTTTCTTTCATTAAACACATATTTCAGCACTACTTTCTTCTTAAGTGGTTAAAGATTCCAGATTTCCAGAGACCCAAATGTTGCAAGGACCTGGTACCAGGTATTTGCCAAACTGAAACAGCAAAAATTTTGGGCTTATTGTGTCTTCTATGTCCCTGAGTTACAGACAAGAGGAAAAATTAGTTGTATATCTGTCAATCAAGGTAATCCCAACAACAAATTTCTGACAACAGCAAAGTATGAAAACCCAGTCACACTCAGGGGCAGATTTTCCTAAGGAACAGAATGGTATTTCTAAAAAAATTTAGCTGGCATTGTAATTCAGAGTTTATTTTAACAGTTCCTTAGAGAAAAAGAACTGTTTAAACACAACTTTGCAACGCATGTTGGCACAACATTACAAGTCACAGTCAGTTAAGAGCTTACAGAATTCCTTTTTTTCTAGTCAGAACAAATGTCAAGGTGGAAAAATGTAGGTACTCATAACATAAATGTACAGAAATAAAGACAAGTCCCCCCCTCCAAAAGTCCTGATATGTGGAAGTGAGGATTTTGATAACCAAAAATATAACCTCAATATTGTGTTACACTTTCCATGAATTAGAAAAAAAAAAATCTCCATATAATCCATTTGTATATCTTCAGATTTAAATAATCTATTATTATCTATTTGCTATTTATATTGTTAGATGATTAAAGAAAAAAGGAAGAGAAGAACTTATATGCGTATACAATGTAAAAAGACAGAATTTTTATCACTCATGTAGAACCACAAAGGTTTTAAAAATATGGACTCTAAGGGTCTAAAATGTATTTGAAAATGTTTTTTTCAAAATAAATTCTATTACACAATGGCCAGACTTCAGGTTTGCTTTTGGACAACATGTGAGTGCTAACATATATGCATACATATTTTAAATCTAGCCAAGAATAAAGGCACATTTACTCTTAGAGAAATCCTTAATGAAGCACTGAATACGATTTAAAAGGAAATATAAACAAGGCAGCCCTGTTCCAGAAAGTTCACACCAAGTTATACAGGAAAAGCATCACAGATTGAATTCATATGCTGCCTAAACTGAGGTAATTTTTAATTGTAGAAAGCAGCAAAAGTATTCACACTACATAGCACTCTATTCTGATTTAGCTTTCATTATTTCTTCCTCTCTTCCCATTCAAAATTACATTTTCAGATGTATGACTAAATCGTAGCTGTCTCTTTAGACTACTATAACCTGTTGACTAGCACAAGCCCATAAGGAATATGCACAGTACTTTCAAATCAGAAACACATTAGTAGATATAATTAGGAGTCCCTTGTTAAATCACTGAAAATCACTTTACTGTCAGTGAAATCTTTGAAAACTTCTAGTTCTAACTTCAGATAAAGAGTTCACTTTCCTCAGAGGCTCCTATTACTTGTTTAGATGTCAATGGACAAAATAATTTGCCCATACTAACACTATGGTTCTTTTCACATCTATACTCTCCCGAAGCCTGACTTGCCAAAAGGATCTAATTATTCTTTCTTTCCTGTTCAATTCAGCAATATGGGAAAGTCACTGCAGTCATGACCCTCAGGATCAAAAAGCCTGCTGTCCTATATGAACAGACCTTAGGGAGCTGGGGTTGTTCTTTCCCCACCGAAAAACCCCAAGAACCATAGCCACACATGGAGTGCCAAGTTACTGTTTGTTTTTTGCAGCCCATAAAATGACATAATGCATCAGAAAGGGCCCCTTCAGTGCTGTATGCTAAATTAACAACTGTTTTTCTCACACATAGGCACTGAACAATGGCTGCTCCAGCATCTTTAGTTTGACTGAGCATTTCCTGGGAGACACAACCAAATTATGAAGTCCTTGGCAGGGGAAAGACCATGCAGCAGGCCCTGGGTTTGAGACTAGTGATTTAAATTCCTCATCTGAAGTCAGAGAACATAATCTGGCTAGTTGAAGCCTGCATAATTCTGAGGAGAATTCTGGCAAGGATATCAGATGTAAAATGATCCTGATATGTGACTTTTAAAGCATAAAGAAATATTAAATAAGAAAAGACTAAATATCTCATTCAAAGTTGTGCTGGGAAAGCATTAAAAAGGACTGCTCAAAAAATAGGAGTAGGTAAGGTGGGAAATGATACGTTTCTCAGAACTGCCAACAAAATCTGAGGAATGTGTCATCTCAGAAAGGAAAAAAACACATTTTTCTTGTTCAGAATCAAAAGATACGGAGAAATCTTTTGGGGCTGAAAACCCCAAAGATTATTTAAAAACATGTATGGTTTAGACCTCCAAGCACAAACCAAAAAAAGAGTCTAACAGCAGGGAAAACCAACACAGAGAGCAGAAATAAGGTTACATACAGCGTATTAATTGCTATCTTCCTTTGTGCACTGGATTCTGCTCCCTGCCCCCCAAGAGTTTTTCTATTCTATTATCATATAGGCTTAAAAAAAAAAAGGACATAACTAAAGAAGAAGCAAATGTGAGGCACAGACTTCATAATTCCATATGGATGGATGTTAGACTGAATTCCTGCCAAAGCAGCAATTCAGCTTTACGAATCATGGTCTTAGATTATTGCAGAGTTGAGATAAGGTAACAAAGAAGACAGAAAATATTCTCCATGGAAGAATTTTCTGTTGTATTTTGCTACAAGGAATGCTGTTGAATATTAAAATCTACTTCTACCTTGAGAGGCATCTTTGCATGTTCATTTAATAGAGGAACATCAAATACTAATCTTCTCAGCAAATGCTGCATCATGGAAGGCCGCAACTGCCTAAAAGCAGACAAAAAAATTTCAAATTGGTGTACCAGCATAGTTTCATGTAAATAATTAATAAACACATTAAAGGAACCTGTCAGTTCTATGCCATTAAAATTCTTCAAATTCATAAAGCAATAGAATTTTGCTTGTGGCACTAAAAAAAAAAGGTGTCCAAAAGAAAACAGCTGCATACCAAAGAAAACCTTCCGAACAAGTTGCAAATCAAATGCTTTAAAGAAGAAGAGAAAAATCTGATCTACAGACAGAGAAAAACACGAAAAAAATACTGAAATTTGATATTGTATATTATGATCACCATGACCATGAGAAAAGGCTATAACATTAATTTCTTGTAATATATCTCAATAGCTTTTAAAAGTTCTCCTAGAAACTAATAAAGACATAAGAGCACTAACTCTTTAGATATGCTAAATGAAAGATGCAGTAGTGGGCATAATGGTATAAAACGGTCAATATGATAAATTTCATAAAGCAATGCTATACAGTACTATAATATAAATGTCCATAATTTCTGAACACATTTCCACATTATGAAAAAAAAAATACCGTGAAATATTAAAAACAAATGGTGATTTGAAAGCCTAAATGTTGCTAACTTTAATCACAAATTGAATTCATATGCCCCAGCCAACTTGTAATGACTGAGCCTGTAAGCTTATAAAAAAATTGGATAATAATTAACTGGTTTTGAGACTGCAGATACTCAGACAAAATTTGTTCCATGGGTATTAATAATAAGGTATAACAATACTAGTCATTAGTTAGGATTTCAAATGTAACACAACATAAATAAACATCTCCATAGAACTGTATAATCTACTGATCATCAACCATATTGCCAATCTGTACAGCTGAAAGTACTTAAATGGCACTTCAGTCTATGCACAATTCCACATTTCCAGAGCTTTGTATTTTTTGCAACATATCCTCTTAGATAATCACCAAGGTTTTAATTTTAGAGGCTTGGTAACTGCAAAAATATCACTGCATACCAGTGATTAACACAGTTTCAAATTGAATACAGTGTATTTAAAAATATCACAATCAACTGCCAGAAAAAAAACACTTAATTACTTTACTGGTGACATAGTTATGCATTCCTGTGTTATAAATATCATGGGTTACTTTATCAATTAGACAAGAGTATTTTCTTACCCACAGATAGACAGCAAACACTCTTCAATAGAATCTCGCTGAGCTTTGGTAAGAGAGCATCCCTTTGAGAGTCTGTACACAGTATGTAATAAAGAATCAATGAGGGAAGCATGGTGCTCTGTGCCAGCAAAAAGAGGAGCACATCTGGTCAACAGAGGCAAGACTGCTGTGCAAAGGTATCGATTCAGAGCCAAAGCCATATCCGTAGCACTTAAAGCAGCCTACGAATTAAACAGGACAGAAATTAGATTTGTCTCATCAATGTTGTTATAAATGAAAAGAACTTGTTTATTTTTCTTTTGTAGGAGTTATAAAGAGGGAAATTTCCAAAACACACAAATGAGGATTTGTTACCTACTGGAAGCAGGATGCCTAACTTCTTTTCCTGCTTCTGACATCTCACAGATGGCTTTTGTTTTGTTTTTAATGAACAAAAACATAAACACTAAAGATAGCCATTCAAAACCAAAACAATTTTCAAGACTATATTAAAGAATGTCATAGTTGCTTAACACTCCAAAATCAGGTTATACCAGAAAAGTTTGCATTTACAAAACTCAGCATGTTTCTGTGTTATGATCAAGCCCAAGTGCCAAGTGAGGGAAAAATCCTCCCCTGCTCGTTCTTAAATAACAACACAATTATTTTCAGAAATATGTTGTCATAGAACGTCAAATAGGGAACTCAAAGTCCGTGTTTTAGCCCTCATATAAGCTCTTTAAATCTGATCTTTCTGGATCACATCAGCAAATAAAAATTACGTGGAAATAAGACTCACAGCAAAAAAAAAAAAAAAAGCAATAATTTTGAGGAGGAACTAAAACAAAAAGTTAGCTATTTCCTAAATAACAATGTAGGCATCTTTAAGAAATGTATGGAGGTGAACACTTTCTCTACATCTCTGGAAAGAGGCTCTCAGTTATATGCACAAGCCCAGAAAGTCTCCTGGGGAAAGGCATTGCATCTCTTATGGTATGGGTATCAATTGGAGCTCTTCAGAAAGCAAGCATCATTTTGGAGAATTCTTCTCCACTGTTCTTCAAGCATTCTCATAGGTCAGCAGCAACATCCAACATTTCAGAAATGCAGAAGACAACATGAAGAAATGAAAAATGTTTTTTTGAGAGATGAAAAATACTGCAGTGTTCAGTAAAATAATGGAATCAAAATAACAACAGACTTAAACCTTTACCGTATCTAAAGAAGCAGCAGCACGAAGATCTGGCAGAAAGCCAACTTCAAGAAGGTGTAGAAGAAAATCCTGGTCCTCAATTCCATAGACCCTGTCAAGGAACAAAACCATGGCTGCCTTGTGATCTGGGCAAAACCCCGCAGACATGTCAGGTTCCACCACAGTACCATCTAAAAGGAAGAAATAAGACTTCAATGACAAGGATCATCCTTCACCAGCAAACTAGGCAATCATGCTACTACTTGTCAGAGGTGTTGAGTCTCTGTTAACATCTAAGCATCTTCCCCATGGTTTTGTTACAAAAAGGCAACATAATAATGGGGAGTTGGACTAGATGATCTCTATGGTCCCTTCCAACTCTAAAAATTCAGTGAAATAGTTACTGAAAAAGAATCCATAAGGCAATTTCTACCCAGATAGACCTCAAAGTCCATACATGCTTTTTTGTTCATGTTTTGTGTATTAACGGATTCTTATCAATTGACATCCTAAGATAAGCACCTAAAACATACTAATTCATCTACAGAACTACATAGTTCCCAGAAGAAGCAGACAGAAAGTAAAAAATTCAACAATTTACATCAAATACTGCAGGAATGCAGCACTGGTGAGCATATTTGTAATGTGTAACACTGAATTAAGACTGTGCTAAAAAGTCATCTGTATTTGAAAACTTCTGAAATATCTGAAAGGAATTCCTTAAAATGTTTTCAAACATTGATAGTTTCATTTTCAAAACCAAATAAAAAATTCTTTATCTATGAGCTGTATTCTGTTCCACTGAGATATCAACTTATATATCTATCACTATTTGGAATATAAATAAATAATGGTGTAATAGAGTGGTTAGTGTCTTTCTCTCTTCTACTGTCACCTATTGGGCATTCTTGAGCTGTAAGTTTTTAGACAATCCATGCTGCAATTATAATGTTCTCTCTCTAGATACTCAGAAAAGCAGATGTAATTCCTTTCCCTCACATAGTTCCCACTATTAAAATAAATTCTATATTGGCAGAAAACACAAAGACATGTATTTGCATATGTATGTCACACCTATAATTTCACCATAGTTGCTGAAGAACAACTGTGGTGTCTTAGTAAGATCTGCTAGAAACAATTCATAGGGTTAGAACAGCAAAAGCTAAGGAGTCTGTTCTCAAGGAAAGAGGCACAATTTAAAAAAATATTTTATAACAATAGAAAGTACGCATTTTAAAATTTCTTTTTACAGTTGTAACAGATTTTTCTTATTCAATTGAAAGTAATGGGATTTACATCAGTGATTTAAGTGTACACTGAATTATTACCTATAGCATGCAGAAAAAAATTTGATACATTTGAAATATACATGATTTCTCTTCTAATTCACATATTAAATAGTTTAATTCCTATAACATTTTTAAATATTGAGGGAAGTATGAGTATTAATACGTCATTAAATTACAAAACATAAGAATGGGATGGAAGAAAAAAAAAGTAGAACAATCATCTTACCTTTAGCTATGGTTGGCATATGGAAAGGAATACTAATTACTCCCACCAAATCTTCCAGTGGAATCAAAGACCGTAGAATTGATCTGATTCTAATGGCTTCCCCTTTACCAGCATGGATTAGCTAAGGAAAAGACAAATAAAATATTAACAATTCTTTTTATCTTCCATATGTGTTCATATTCCAGAAATTTCTTTAACCATAGATACACAAGAATGACTGCTCTCAAAATCCCTTTATAATTAATAATGTAAATTTCACATAATCTGTACTTATTTGCTGTATTTTGGATGCAAATGTGCAAAGTCTAGAAATCTAGATGTTCAGTTATTAAATAAAAGTAAGGCCATTTTCAGAATGGAATGTTAGGTAAAATAGGTGAACAAAGCATTAAAATGTAGGGGGTGGGGTGGGGGAGCAAAAGCAGATTTTCAGATAAAAAAAAAAAAAAATCAGTTTTTCTGACCTTGTCAATTATTACCACTTTAAAGCATCCCAGTTGTTCTGGTTTTGTTTTTAAAAAAGCAGCAAGACAGGGAGAAAACAAGACTTTTTTTTTTTATTATTCAAACAAAACATATATTCATACACTGACCATATTATATGGATATCTCTCTCCTCTCAATTTATCAATCTCGGCACAAACCTGATACTGATCTATATGAACTAGGGATCATTTCAGGATTAAATGAAAAACTATGCATAACTAACTAAAATTTCTGAAGAACAGAAAGGTATTTTGAATTGTAAACAACAAATATTTTTTAATAGCATCAAGCTCTTACTTCCTACGTGGTAAGGGCTTGTTTTTTATGGTGTGAGTGACTAATTCTTTGTATCTAATGACTGAAATAGTGACATCTAATCTTTGAGAAGGTTTGTCAGTGTGAATAAAGATTATGAGATATTGATGCGTATTTCCAGTGACAGTGCTTATTCCTGTGTTTAAAAGAATGCCCTATAATATTTACTCTTTCATATGCAATTTAAGCACTTTGTTCAAATAAGTATATGAAGAGAGTAAAACCATGGTTTAAAAAAAAAACAAAAAACTCACTCTACATCATCACAATAAATAGGGAAATTTGAGAAGTTTGATTGTCAAAATGGACAAAAATCAAACAATATTAATGTCAGAATATTGCTGAAGACTAACCACAGCGAACAATATTAAGAAAATCTATGGAATAATTCCTTTTAAAATAACAGCTTCTGAATAGTTTACAGAAATTCCTTCCAAATTAGCTGATGAACACAGAATTTATATTAAGATACTATGTAGCCATACCATTGCTTTAATACCTGATAATGTGTTACTGTTAAAAAGTTAAACAGCAAAACAGTGAACAAGCGGTAAAACAACTATGCCATTCCTTTCCATTGCATGAAAACATAAAACTTACATGCATTTCAGGAGCACAACGTCCTAAGAGATCAATCAAAGCAGCATAAAAAGTCATGATTGCATTTCCCATGTGAATAGTGTCATCTTCTTGTTCTTCCATTTCACTATAATTAGTTAAACGTTAAAACAATTAAAAGATTAAAAAAATAAAAGGATGTTTTTACATGAGCAATAAATAAAGAAAATCTGCTTATAGGTGTAATGGCTTACACATGGTTGCTTCCTGTTAACTAGCGGACTTTTGGCAGACCAACACAGAATGGAATTTGTCCATAAAGGACCATAGTGACACCTGCACTGTTACCATTTATCTGTCTCATTTTGCATCAGGGGACTGATTATTAACTGACTGACAAAAACCAAACAGTATTCTAAAGATAATTTAATATTTAGAGAGAGTTATTTAAATTAACAGTGCAGAGGAAGCATTATTTGACAGTGCTTTCTACCCTTTCTACCCCCTTCTACAAATTTCTAACCTCCATAGCATCCAAGGAGGAATCCAGCTGAGAATTTACATGTTAAAACAAACAAGTCATTTAATGACTAAGATTATAAAAAAAAAATAAACAAAAATGAGGGCAATGTAAACAATTCCACTGCACCTACAGGGTTTTACTAGATCCATTACTTGGGGAAGGTCCATCTCTTGTTGGATCTTCTGATATTTGTATTGCTTCCTCCATGGCAGCAAGTAACCCATTGCCTCCCTCTCCTCTTAGAGCTGGACCAAAACATTCTGGTCGACGGATAAGCAGTCTGACTACAACATTAGCATTCTCCTCCACACTCTCTCCTGCAACACAGAACATATATCAAGATTTAAGATTATATCCAAAAGATTTCTGAAATATAATCATAAAAACGTACATAAAAGTGCAGAACACATGCATCTTTTAACCAAAAAAGCAGTTTATATATCACGACAAAGTTACATAAATGCACAAACATACTTTTCTATTATTGTAAAAAAGCTATGAAATAAGACCTGTGATTTAATTCAAAACTAAATAGAGCCAAAGTCATAACTATGTATTAAAGGATGTTTAAAGCATCACTGAAGCTACTGATTTGTAATAAAGACTCATCATCAAGTGAGAGAGTTAATGAGGGGACCAATGTAACTGCTAAACACTAAAACTGGACTATCTAAATCTTCATCAAAAGACAGAGGTTTGGTTCTCTGCCTAGCATGAGTTTTATCAGGAAAAGATTTATTAGGACTCTCTACTTTATTTCCAAAGGAGATGTGGGCATTTCAAAGACTAAAGACGGATCTTAAAAATGAGACATAGGCTTGTAGGGCCCTATATGACTTGTGAAATGGACATCTAAGTTACTGTGTGTCTTGCATAATTCTTCTCTTTCTGCAAATTGTCCTTTAAATTTACAGTAACTTATCAAGTTGGCTTGCATTACTATTATAAGTGGCAAACTTATTTGAAGAGTAGGGGAAGTTACAAAATACATAGCCTTCTACTCTACCATTGCAAAAAACAGCAAAACGAAGAAAATCCAAATATCGCTCTCCTTCAACTGGATTCCACCCAATATCTGGGTAGCCTTTAGAAATTAACAAAGGACAACTCTGCAGACCACATCCAGCCAAGTAGCGAACCACCTAAAAGCAAGGTAAGATAGAAAAGACATTAATTATAGAAAAGAAGTGTAGTTTCAGACGGAACCATCCTCATATGTTGTCTCAGATATGGTGCCCATATTCCCAACAAAACCATGTCATATTTTGGGCAAATCAGAAGAGTGGCCTAATTCTTAGTTCACTTTCCCAGTCTTTTCCTACTTCTGCCATAACTCAATTCCATTTTTCCTCTCTCTAAATCACTGCTTTGCTACCTATATGCCATTTCTCTTGCAACCCTGAGCATTACAAATTTGTCAGCTTTGTAATATTCACCAACTACACACTATCTGTATTTGAAAACATGTCTTTTAATATAACTCACAGGTCTACTTTTTTATTTTAACCTTTCCTTTTCACTTGCGTTTTTTTTTCTTTTCTTTTTAAACACACAGCAGTAAGACTTCCTGTAATTCAGATTTAGAGTCTCAGTAGTAGTTTTCAGTTGTCCCTCTCTTTTCTGGATTGTAAGAATTGTAAGCATAGCTTTTAACAACTTCAGAGAGCTTCTTTTTCACTGTCCATTTATAAGAATGATAGGTCTGACAATGTCCTTTTAAACACACATGGTCCATCTTTCTATGCCAAGAAACAACTATCTACACTTATATTATTGCTGACAGATGCTTTCCTATGAAGGTTATAGCATCTCCAGAATTGGAGGTCTTGGTGAACACATTGGACAATGTATTTCACTGATTCTGATTACTCCAGAAAACAGGAATCTTCCCCTCTCTACGGGGGAAAAAAATGCTTGATAAAGAAGCTACCAACCTTCTCCAGATCAGGCTCCCTTAAAGCTAGTGCAAGTTCATTATTATCCATCACAGAAGCTGCTGCAACATCTAAAGGAGTTGATCCTCGCATAGAAGGAGAGGCTGTTAAAATAACACTTAGTTTCAACAACAACTTCATAAAACCCAAGAAATTCATAGGAAATACATTAACTTTTTTTTTTTAATTAAATACAACATTTTCTCATTAGTTAGCACACAATTATAAGCATATCATTTATACCACTCAGTTTACAATAAATAATCATGCACTCAAATGAAATTTGACATTGATATGAAATCAAAATACAATGTAGATGTTCAAGCTAGAAATAACTTTTCTTAGTCTTCCTATTCTCACCACATACTTTGTTTTAAGATCTCATTCTTTCTAATTTTCTGAACTGACACAACTTTGTTTTGAGGAAAATGTAGCAGGGATTTTATACCTAAACCACTGACATTTAATCAAGTATATCGAAACAGAAAATATAGATCCATAGAATAGCATTATGGAATATCTCTAGTTGGAAGGGGTCCATAAGCATTATCAGGTCCAATTCCCTGCTTCTCACAGGACTTCCTAACGCTAAATGATATGACTTAAGAGCGTCATCCAGACATTCAAACTCTGAGAGGCTTGGGGCTGTGATCACTCCCCTAAAATACAGAACACTTTGTGAATTTGTGTGTCGCCCCTGTGCAGTGGCCACGCTAATCTTCTCTGTATCATTTTTGTATATGTGCTGCCAAAGAGAGCACAATTGGATGTCCGTTGGATGTCTCCTGTCCCTTTCCAACAACCCCAAATTAGCAGACCTGCTCAGATGACAGGAGCCTGTTTGTGGTGCTCTCCATCAGCTTAACCACTATGCAGAAAGAGAAACTTCAGAGTTTGATCAATTTGCTGCCAAAAGGCCAGTGTTTGCAAAATCAGGAGATCAAGCAATTAAGACATGTAACTATGGCTAAAACATTATATAAAACAGTGAATGCTCTGAAGACCAAGGCATTCATAGGTAAAAAAAATCTTTCAGCTTTAAAATATAAGATTATATGATATCTATTTCTTAAAAAAATGGCAGTCCTTATAACATTAGAAAAAGCCAAGGTTTTCATATTAACACTCCAAATGCATTTGATTTGGGCACTTTCCAAAAAGATCCAAAGAGATCCAAAAAGATTTTTAGTGTATGTTTCTGTCCTGTACCTATACGTTAATAAGCAATTTGTGATCATTTAAAAAAATTACTGTGATTATTCTAAATAATTATATCTTTTGAATTATAAGTACTAAATTAAATAAAGGATAAATATATCACTTCAGCCTAGAAAAGAAAGGCTAACATTTTAAGAAAATGTCAAGGTTAATTTCTGGGCATCTGTACACACATACATTTCTCCCACTGTCATAGGTGGACTGAACAGTCAACAGAAGTAAGGCCTAATGAAATGCTGCCAATACTTATTTATTATTCTCTTCATCAAAGTCATGATTTTATTCTGTTCCTCACAATGTGCAACTAAACACTGACTATCTTAATGTTCAGGCACATATAAAAAAGCATATATTAAATTATCTCAATGTTAGTGTCAGTGGAGTTGTTTGGAGTTAGCAATACAGTTAATGAAGATATTTTTGCACTGGGTAAAGGACAAACTTCAGTGCAGAGGGATGCAGAAAAGCTCAGCTGGTTTTTTATATATATATATGTATACACGCACATACACACATATACACACACACAAAAATCTGTGGAGTTTTAAAACTTTGGTTTTGGTTTAGAATCTCAAAAGCCACCCATTTATTACTTACCGAGGCCGACACTGCTGTTTTCCAACAAATAGCTAAGATGATCAAACATAGCTTTTTGATTCTGTCTGCTGATGCGGCAAAAATAACACAGAAAACGACAGCAGTTTGCCACCATCTTTGGAAAAGTGATTTCCTAAGAAGTAAATAAAACCAGACTGAAGCTCAAACTCTAAGACAGGCATAAAACTTGCAAAAGATCATTTATGTAACAGTCTTTTAACCCCTAATATTTAGGCATTGTATTCATTGCTCCTCAGTGAAGTTAACTGTTTAGGTTCCACCCTGGAGTCAACAGGGCTTTCTCAGCAAGTAAATAACTCCTTAAGTTCCAAAGATCATGGTATAAGCTTGAAAAACAAGAGCTGGATTCACCTATAAATTCTAGATTCAAACGTGAAAGAATGCAAATGCTCAGATTCACGTGAACAGCTACATTCTAAACTCTAACAGTGAATTGCTTTACCTTGGATTCTCCTCCACCAAGCACATTTACCATCACTTCCATGACAGTTTCATGCATGCCTAAAGCTCTCATGAGATTCGGATGTTGATAAAATACTTTATTATTCATGATGTCTCTACAGGAAAACAAAATAAAAAATTGAATTAAAATGCTATGAACCGATACTTTACCTATTATGTTATTTGCAAAGTTGATTTACTGTGCAATTCTTCACCACCTGAAGTGAAACATTACCTCAGGGACTTTTCAGATTGAGTCTCAATCACCCGTGATTGTCTATTTTTCTATGCACATTGTGGACGTACTTGACCTTTCTTTTCCCATATTATAGTTATTGCCCAAATCACCGCTTGATTACATCAGAGTAGGATGCTCTTCTATTTTCATTAGAAATTCCATTCCAGATATAAAAATACTTTCTGACAAGAGCATGATCAAAACTGCTATATTAAATTTAAAATTCAACTATCAATATTTTTGCCAAAGCATTGTTTTCAGAATATTTTAGCCTTGAGACATTTGACATGTGCCAAAGCCAAGAAAAAACAATTGTAGGGAAAGACAAGGTATACCCAGCTATACTCTAATCATCAGAAACAGAAGCTGCCTAAATATTAACCTTACTTCATTAATTACTGCTCAAAAAAACTCTTTTCTCCTACATATTTGAGCAGAACAGATTTACATAACTTAAAATCAGATCTGAAGAATATAATGTCAATATTTTATGCAGATGTGTTACGTCCAATAAAAATCACAGCATCACAGAATGATATGGGATTGGAAGTGACCTCTGGAGATCATCTAGTCCAACCCTGCTGCCAGAGCACACCCACCTACAGCAAGTTGCACAGGAACATGTCCAGGTGGGTTTTGAATGGTTTAAAAAGTAATTAAATTTCTAAAAAGTATAATTAGTCTTGAAATCACACACAATTCATAAATAAATGTGAAAGCATTCAGGTCATGGGAGAAAAGGACTAGCAAGCCACTACAGAAAATACTGTTGACAGCTGTTCAAATTTCACTGTGTGTTTTACACCAGTCTTTCTTTTCTGACCTAAAGCTCCTGCAATCATGCAAGGAAAATTACAGCCTTATAAAAGATGAGGCATGACGAGGACTGTTCCATCACTCTAAAAGCTACAAATCTGCAGCCATCAGTCATGCAACAGAATGCATGCAGTATGTCTAATGTAGGTAATGTTATCAGAATCTTTGACTCCCAGTAACTCCCAGAAAGATTAGCTGATCTTTTTCCCACAAAGCCTAGAAGCGGACTTTGTATCCACAGAGATGGATGAGAGAGATGTTTCTCATCCATCCACAGAGACAATAGAGGACAGACCCTGCCTCCAAAATCTATCCATACCAGATCTCCTTTCTGCAATAATGCTTCATATGCTGTGGAAAAAGACCTCGATAATATCAACCTGCCAAGTCATTCTAAACTCTGATTTGTCTATGGCAGCTTTTTCTTTTTTTTACAGAAATAATACAGTACAGAAAGTCAAAATGTCACCTCAGGGGCTGGCCAGCAATACTACACTACTTTGGAAAGTATACCCACTTTCAGTGCTCTGTTTAACTGTGGACCACATTATGAAATGTAACACTTAGGAAAAAAAAAGTCTTAATAGCATTTGTGAGGAAACTGAGTTTTTAAGCGGGAATGAGTGACATTTCCATTCCTCAACTGGAAGAAAGGAATCCTTTCAATTTGCAGCAAAAAACTTAGCATTTCTAAATAGGTGCTGGAGCCCAGACTGAGCTAAATAAGGCACAAATGGCACAGCTGGGTAACCTACAAAATAAACAAGACTACGATAGAGGCTACCAAGAAGGGTGACAGGAACAGGCAGTAAGAACACTAGCTTAACAGAAACTGCTCTTTCTTTCTTACAGCAGACTTTCACACATAATCAAAAATTTTCTTAAAACTAAATCAGCTTAGCTTTTAATCTTTTAATCTTAGCTTTTTAATCTTAAGCTTTTAAAAATCTTAGCTTTTAATTCATAGCAGAAAATGTTGAGGAAAAAATTGTAAAAGAATAAAAAGAAAGCAGAACATGAAATAAAAATTATTCCGAGAATTTCCCAGGCACAACAATGCCAGAATCTAGTAATCATTCACTCATTTTAGCTTAAGTGAAAGGTAACAACTCAAATTTGAAGTACAAAGGTAGATTTAGAAATACCAGCATTTTGTGTCTCAACTGGTAATGGACTTTCCCCTTTGCCAAAGCCTTAGCATGAGTGCACTGAACATTGCAATAACCAGGGAACTTTGGTGCGGCTTGCTGGCCAGCTAAGAAGTAGGCATTGTTCATAATGACACTACAAAATCACATATAGACATTATTTGGATATTTTATGTTTTCATTAAGCTCAAAAAAAGAAAAAGGTATGTTGCACAACAAAAGCTTCTCTTCTCCTCACATTCCTGGTATTTCTTAGATAATGCTATCTTTAGTTGTCATTGCCCTTGCTGATTCAGGATTTCCAATAGATCACAGCTGATGTTTAATCTCACCATACATATCTCAGACAGTAACATTTCTTTGAAAAAAGTGAGAGAAAAAAACAAACTCTCTGTTAGAAAAGATAATCCAGTTTTCTTTACTGTTTTCACCAATTGTACTCTTTATTAGGTTGTATTTCACTATTATTAATCATAAAATTATGAAAAATAAGACTAGGTGAACTACTTCATTGCTCAGAAAGTACTAAATGAATTCAAACACAGATAGAGACAACTCTATTAGCTGACTGCTGGGGGGAACCGTGTGTGTCAACAGCTACCAGTCACTGCACTCATATAAAAGGGACAGTATTCTTGATAAGATTCTTCACAGCCATATTGTTTAAAATATTGTAACAAGATATATTTTCTAATATTGTAAAACATTACATACATGTTTTCAACTTTTTTCACAAGATGTGTTACAGTTGTCATTTGCTTCTCTCCAAAAATGATGCATATAATGCTGCAAAGGCTGTATCTTGCATGAGAAGATACTACACAACTGATACCACTGTTTGCATTTATACCTATACAGCCTTTTCACATTTAAACTTTATCTATAACCTTGGCCATAGCCATACAGCAAATAACAGCAAATATCTGTAAATAAAGAGATGTTACACATTCCAGTTATTTACCCTAATCCACGAATCATAAGTTTCTCTTCCTCCTTCCCCATTCTGACACTAAGCAAGGAACGGATTTGGCCGAGAGATGCCAGAAGATTGATTGTGTCTTCCACAGACACACTATTGATGGTGTAGGTCTTTGGCAGGGCTCGAACCAGGCCACCAATACCATCATACTGGCGATGTAGCAATACAAACATGGCCCTCACTAACTCCGGGTCTTCTATCACTGATTCCTGGGCCCAGCGTACCATTGTGTCTGAAATTAACTGCTGAAGAGTAGCTGTAAAGAGAATACAGAAATCACAAAATTACCATTAATTGCTCATCTCTCTACTGGTAGTCCATCAGAACCCATTATGCAATATGAAGTGGAATTAATTTAATTCTTAAGAAGCAGCTTTTTCTAGGTATTTCTTTAGCAGACTATCAAAGAAAAACAAAATCACACAAGAGAAGCAGAAACATCTCAAAACTAAAAGCCTATATTTAAAGTTAAAATACAGAAAATAAATCTGATAACATAAAAAATTACAAAGACAAACAAGATGCTCACAAAGGCACGAGATTTATTTCTACATATTGCTTTCAAGATTTTCCAGGAATTCAGGTCTGAGGGTTATTCTTACATATTATGAAATAAGACTGGAAAAAATATACTGGTAGCACACATAAGTGCTGCATTAGTTATTTACATGTCTAAGTTCTGTATCCACTCAAAAATTTATAATGTACAAACCAGAATAATTTAACTTAGTCCTTTGCCAAATCCAAAGGCCCTTCAAAAAAAAAAAAAAAAAAGAAGAAACTCCCATCAAGTAAATGGCAAACCATCATTTGCATATTTTGAATTCAGTCCCTAACAAACAAAGAAATCAATATCTGGTATTCCCACTGACAATCTTTATTAGTTGGGATATATAAATATTTTTATATTTGGGAAAGTCACACATTAAAATAGACAAGCTATATAATGTCGGTTAAGATTTGAGACTACTCATGAACTAACAGTCAAGGCAAAGTATTTGATAAAGACAATTCAATAATGTTCTTTTTCCCATCTCAGAGAACTTCCATTCAGGTTTGCAGGGCTTTATCAGATCAATTCAGGATTCTCTTGAGGTATCCTGATAGTTATACATTAGAGAATTTCACCTTTAGTACTTACCTAAACAATTTATTTCCATGTCAAACATAACAGCAAAAGTTTGACAAGGGAGATTTGATAATCCCTCTTGAAGGTTCAATAAAATGCCTAATAAATATCCAGGTGGTGAAGAAGGTGGCTAATGCAGACTGAACATCAAAAATATTTTCAATAGAAATCTATGTGTTGAGACAGTAACATGATTTTGGCGTGAACCAGATGCAATTTCAGGCTAAACTCAAACAACAACAACAACAAAATTTTAAAAGTACTTAAAGAAAAATATTGAAGGGACAGGAGTTTACAGAAAAGAGAATGTTTAACAAAGAAGAGAAATTGTGCCAAGATGTGCTAATACAGGGTAAAGGCAAAAAAGAAAATATTACTGTATCTTATTGTTACTGTTCAAACACTGTACTATAGGTGCTTCCACTGTCACATAGCACAGCATTTTTTTAGAGTAAAAACACTTTAAAAATAAGTAAAAGGATGGAAAGTGTTCAGGCTGATATTTCAGAAGGACTGAAATAAATAATAAAAAGAAGGGACACAATAGTAAGTTTGCTTTAGTTTTTTGTGAAGAATCACATGAGCAGGCTGTCATCTGGCTCCTGTTTTGATAACTGCAATGCTGCACCGTCTGGCTCGCAAATGAAGAATGCAAGCAGCCTAGCCACCACAATACTGAGTTGTGTGGACACTTACTTGCTCTGAAAGGTTGCTTGGAATTAGTTTAATACAACACTGACTTTCTACTAACATGAGAGAGAGAGAGATAAGAGGATAAGAATTTGTAGAGTTTTGGAAAAAAAAATTGGGAAACTGTAGGAAACATCACCACATTCTCCATAGACCTAGCCTCCAGTTACCACTGCCTGATAACTGAAATAACATCTATAAACTGCAAAGCTAGAAGGCACACTTTCAGATGGACAAAAAAAATTTCTATGTATATAACGCTAAGCTAACACTAATAACTGGCAGCTAAAAGCCATCTCATTATACGTACTCTAGGGAAATCTTCTCATCCCATAACTTTAGGCACTGACATTAAGCAATCAAGGTAAAAGGTCAGTATCCCTAGGAATTCTGTGTGGTCAATGATGGAAACCAAGTGTTTTACCAAAGTTCAAATACCTAAACTATGTGCCCAGAAATTCAATCCTGCTAGTAGGGGAGCAGCATAAAAAATTAGGACATTTGAAAGTGCCACCCACCACAATAAAGAGAAAAAAAAAATCATAAAAAAAAATCAGCATTGACAAATAAAAAATAAATAAAATTCCAGTCAGTTGGCATCAAGTGCAGAACTTGGATACCACTGGAAATTATCCTTATCAAGATTGAAAGACAGAAAGTGTCAGAAAAATGACAGAACGACAGTCACAGTCAGCAAATTTTGAACTTAAATTGGGAGAAGGCTTCTAAGTACAGCTTTGCAAATTACGGTCTAATTGCACAGTTTTCTTTAATGTGATAATCTTCATGCAAATACCAACTGGAAGCTGCTGCAGCTGATTTTATGAGCAGCTTCTCTTAATCAGGACCTTGCTACAATTATTAAGTCTGTGTTAATTCTACAAAAAGCAAGATACATTCTGGAAAAATTATGACTTGAAAAAGGATCAAGGGCGAAAAGCCAGTATAAGAAACTTTCCACTGCATCCCATTGGGAAACAAATCTGCCTATCACAAAAATTCCATCTGAGCTTGTTTTGAGTCAGAGCTACAAACTTTAAGGTGCACACATGTTTCGCTGAAAATCCACCTTGTTTTGCCTGAAAATATATGAAGAACTTCCTCTCCTGCTTCTTTTGCCATATGGAATTAGGATATAATAAACTGATGAAATTTTGCTTACAGGATGTCTTAGCATCATCGTCAACTGGCTTCTCAGCTTGCTTTTTCTTCAGATATGTAACTTTTTCCATAAGGTATAGCAGGCGACCCCTAATGGTTAAATCATTGTTTCCATCCAGGGTTCCATCTTCATCTAATTCAATTCCTGAAATAAAAAATATACACTACATAGTAAAAGAATAAAACTAAACAATTTACAGACATGTTCTGTATCTTGTATGTACAAACATAATCAAACTGAACTATGTTGTTCTGCTCTGTTAGAACAATAGAACAATTTGATGTGGGATATGTTTAGCCAGCAGTTTGGAACATGTACAGATATGTACAAGGCAGGAAACTGCAGATAAGGATCATGTAATCTTATTAATTTATTGTATAAATTGTGTGTTATTATACATAAAATATATAGTAAATATTTTTATGTAGTCAACTTCCCCAGTATGCATGATTCCATGCTAATACTGATGCCTGTGTTTTAGGCATATATAGCTCATTAGTGTAGATATTATCCCTACTGACATAGTATGGTTCAACTGATATTATTAAAGACTAAAAGATTTTTGGGCAAAACATATCATAGAAGTGAAAGACCTAGAGTTACAATAAAAATAATTTCTATTTAGCAGTCAGAAGAAAGTAGCCACTTTCATAATATGGTGGCTGTTTCAGGATATTCCTATAATAAGCTATAAAAATGTAAAAAATGCATGTGAAGCTTTACAGAATCACAGAACAGTTGAGGCTGGAATAAGCTTTTAGAGATCATTTAGTCCAGCTTCCCTGCCCAAAGCAGGGTCAACTAGAGCAGACTGCTCAGGACCATGTCCAGTCAGGTTTTGAATAACTCCACAACCTCTCTGGGCAACTGGTTCCTGAGTTCCATCATCCCTACAATAAAAAAAGAAAGTAGGATTTTCTGTATTTCAATTCGTGTCCATCGTTTCTTGTGCTGTCACTAGGTACCACTGAGGAAAGTCTATGTTGGCCTTCTTTAGTCCCTCTGCCAAACAGCTATTTATACACACTGAGACAACCCCCGCAATGAGCTTTTACTTCAAGTTAAACAACCTCTCAGTCTCTCCTTGTACAAAAGATATTCCAAGAATTTAATCTTCTGTGATGGCCCCTTCCTGGACTCACTCTGGTGTGTCCATGTCTCTGTTGTACTGGGGAGCCCAGCTGTTGGCTTTCTTTGCCACTAGGGCCCATTAGTGCTCTTGCTCACCTTGCTGTTGATCAGGATCCCCAGGTCCTTTTCTGCAAAGCCGCTTTCCAGTTTGGTCCCTAGCCTGTCCTTGCTGCATGGGGATATTCCTCCCTAGGTGCAGGACTTTGCGCTTCCCATTGCTGAACTTCATGGGATTCCCATCAGCTCATTTCTTTCATGTTTTCAACTTTATTCATTCATGCATACAATCTAAGGTAATTAAAAATCTTGACCTATACCTATTACTCACACTAAAGTAAGCTCAAAGTTAAAAAGGTCATTCAACTATTTTTTCTGGGATTTTTAGTTTCCAATATAAATTCTAAAGTTAAGAGGTTTGCAGGGAGTTCTTTAGCAGTCTTGAATTTTATAGGATGTTTCTTCACAACATTACATTGTTCTTCTCAATTTATTGCATCCAGTTTAATTGTCTGATTTTTTTGCATGAAGTGCAGTTCCATTTCCATTAAAAGTCATTTTGTTTTATTTTATCCTGAGAGTAAATGATGCCAAACTAAGGGAGGATCGTCTATAACTTTATATTTTATACCAAACGATATTACAAAATGGTTTGAATGGCAGTCTCCTCAAACAAACTAATTAACAGTAAAGACACTAAAATGTCTCATCAATTAGAACCCAGAGATGTTTTAAGATTACTCAAATGAAATGTCTCATTTGCCACAGTTATGCTGTTCCCTGAGCTATAGTTGCACTTTTCTGATTTGCAAACTGTCAGTGTAATTGTCTCTCAACCATTTCACAAGATGTGAATCCCTAAATGCTGTCTGGCTAATCAACCAAACAAAGGACTCGGGATGTGTAATTGTGTTACCTATTTTGCAATAGCCATATTTTGAATACACAGAGTAATTCTGCTCTACTGTAATGCATCCTCCAACCCACAAAATAAATTTTCTACTTGTAGATTATGTAAATTACTAATTCCCCCTAAAGAAAATAAAAATAATGACAAAACTAGACCAAGTAATTTTAACAGAGGAGAATGATGATAAAAGACTAAGGAAACATGGAAAAATCAAAGAGAGAGATAAAGCTTCTACTCCTTTCAAATGTTATAAATAAGTTCTATATTTCCTCTTCATTTTCTACCAACTGACAGTTTACTTTGAATTTTCCATTTTTTTTTCTTTTTTCATTTAAAATAAGAATATTTCATTTGAAGTATCAAAATGCACCTTCATCAACTTTGTGGATGATACAAATTGGGGGGAGAAGAAAACATACTCAAGGGTAGGAAGCAGAAGTGCACTCTAACAGCAAGGAGAGCTAAAATATCCTGTATTAGCAGAAACATAATCACTAGCTCAAGGCAAGTGATTATTCCCCATTACCCGACACTCCTGAGATGACATCTGGAATACTACATCTAGTTTTAGGCTACCCAGTACAAGAAAAACATTGAAGAGATGCAGAACACCCAACAACGGTCTATCAAGACGACTGGTGGCTGGACCACTTGTTGTATGAGAAGAGAATGAAGGAACTGGGTTTGTCAACATGCAGAACAGAAGCTTTATGGTAGACCTTATAGTAGTCCACAAAATCTACAAGGAAGTTAGCAAGAAAATGCAACCCTGCTCTTTTCTGGGGGGAACAAGGTACAATTAGATTGACAATTGTCAATCTAAACTAGGCAGGGTTTCAAACTGACAGAAAGAAAAAAGAAAAAATCATCATTAGAACACTCAAGTCCTATGACACGTTGTCCAAAGACATTGTGGAATCTTCGTGCTTAGAAGCTTTCAAGACTCAAGTGAAAAATCACTGAGCAAGCAAGTCCGAGTTCAGCATTGACTCTGCTTTGAGTAAGAAGCTGCATTAAAGACCTTCCATGATATTTGATACCTTAATGGATTTGTGACTATTTTAGTAACAGAAGTATCTTTGAGATGGAGCAATTTAACCAAATTGTCTTGTGATACACAAGGATATCAAACTGTGCTTGCTCTACCAAGAAAGAAAATTCATGTGTTATGAAGTCAGATATTGATGGTGTGATTTTGTTTATTTGAATATTTTAAGGTAGTAAATTAAACATGCTATTTCCAGGTAAACTGAGCTGAATAAGGAATGCAATTTTGGAGGTAAAGTACAGAGATTCTCCTGTCCAAAGCTCCTTCCCTGACCAGAATATTAGTTTAAAAAAATATTATCATACATCCCTGCATTAGATTCTTCTAGCTAATGGGACATGAAGTGGAAGTTAAGTTGCTTGTCTGCTCACATTGTCTGCTGTCTCTTTTACTTATTTTTTTTTAAATAGGTAGTGAAGTAAAATGAAGGGATGAGCATCCCCCAAACAGGAAGCCAAGACAGTCCTCATGGCAAAATGTAAATAAGCATGCATTCCAAACAAAATACTCTACAACTGAATTTGCAGTATTTGTGGATATAAGCTTTACATCTGAAATACACTTTTGGGGGCTTAATTTTTATATTGGTATTTTTGTTTTTAAATTTTTATTGTATTTCACATTTTAATATGAAATATAATTTAATTTTTTTAATTAACTAAAGTGAAGAAATCAAAACCACAGTAATTTAACTGCTCCTTTTGATTATTAGTCTATTTCAATAGATACTAAACTTCTATATCTTCATTCATGTCTGAGAAGAATCAGCTACTAATATTTATCTTATATTGTGGTTAACATGGCCATAGGCAATTGATGCTGACCTATACCAACCTATGCAAGCCAGTGCAAGGAAGAGGGAATAGGGCAGAGGAAACCCTTGAATAACAACTACCGTGTTACCCAATACATTAAGCCCAAAAAAATTCCCAGAGTTGCATGGGTGAAAAATACCCCTTTTCCCTCACAAAGCAAAAAACTGTATTCCTTTCCAGTTTGACCAGATATGAGAACATTTCCTTGGTTTTCACTACAAGCTGATTATCTTTACTTTATAATATTTATAATTGATATAGTGTAATCTATAGACTATTTAGTTGGTGTTTCTTATGTAAAATTATCTATTAAAGATTGGTCCTAAAGCTAATATAATTTAAAAATTGAAAATATTCAGTAACAAGACTTACCACAGTGCGTCATTAGGTCTTCATGGAAATCCAATAGTTGATCTCGAATTTCTTCAGGGCAAGGACAATCATTTTTATCGTCTTTAAAGTTCAGCAGCATGTTAATCTTGAAGAATACAAAAGAAGGGCAAATCACACTGATCTCTAAAAGGAAAACCTTTAAAATCAAACAGAACTCTGCCATACAGAGCACAACTGAGAATAAATTGCTCATTGTAAGCTGTACCTGCTCCTGAGGTGGGGATCGAAATTCTTTTGTTTTTCTAGCTGTCAGGGCAGCAGACATGTTCAAGGCCTGCATCACTTCATTGTACCGGAAGCGTTGATTCTCTTGAAGCTTAGCCACAAAATCATCTGAAAATGCTACAATGGCTTCTATTCGGTGTCGTACTTGGCAATCACACAGGTACTGGAGTAGATGACACATCTGAGAAAACAGTATTGTAAGAGAAAGAAGAGCTGGCAAGCTAAGAAATATATTCTGTATAGTATGCAAATAAGGATTGATTCCTTACAGCAGCAGTTAGTATCAAATAAAGTGACTAAAATCTTTAATGCTGTCATTTATTACATCTCACGTAATCCTACACGAGGAAAATCTGGCATCTGCAAGAGATTTATGTGCCTCAGGCTAATAAAACTCTTATATTTTATATAAGTTTTAAGAGAATGGGTTTACTCCTTGCCTCTAGGGAATTTCTTTTCTGTCTGGATCCACAAAATGGAAGAATTCTCTGTTAATGTTATTGAGAAATTAATTCTACTTCATGAAACAACAGTAGTTTGATCTATGGGGAACAAGTTTATAACATCAGGAAGATACTAAGTCTTGCCATTTTCTGTAAGAAAATGACTTCTCTATTTAACTAACATCAAAATACTGTATTTCTTGAAAGAGAAATTACCAACTGAAGAAAAAAGGATCGGTCAAGAAATGGGAACAGCTACTATCACAGCAGTATTGTTACCTGTAATTTAACAGGTTCTGGAAGTTTCATCTGAAGGAGTCCTTCCTTTGGCACTTGCTCCCCTCTGGTTTCTTCCTCTTCTTCTTCTGACTTGAGCTCATCTGAATTCAGCTCCTTCTCTGAGAAATCAATTTCATCCTCCTGGCTCACTGCTTCTTTGAAAACCCGGGGCTCAATCAACTGCAAGATGTGTTTCAGATCCTCATTGTGGAAGATTCCCATGATCAGGAGAGTGTAAAAGAGTTTGATGAGAGGGACAAACAGAAATTCTGTCGAACCTCCAACTGGATCTCTGACATGGAGGCTGCCCTCCTGAACAGCTTCAGTCAGCATCTCTATGGTTTTGGCCTTTAAGATTTCCAGAGGGAATTCAGGACTGAATTGAAAGCATTCACTACTGATGCTTACAAAACTTGGAGAGGAGAACTGCATTCTTGGCCTTAATGAAGTGCTAAGTCCTATACCAGGGAGGCCATGTTTTTTGTTTTCATCAGGAAACAAAGTAATACTCTTGGTCTCATCTGTCATTGGAACTATAAATTCATTATTCATCATTAACCTGGCAGTTGCATAGGTATTGAGATGGATATCAATAAGTAAGTCATAATATCCTGCACGTAATAATCCTGGCATGTATTTATTCTCAATAGCATACAGGAGCTGAGATTCGTCCACATGGCTACACATAGCATGAGCCACTCGGTTGTTGCCTAAAGCACAGACAGCTGAATATAACCGGAGGGTATGGTAGTGAAATTTCAGCAATTCTTCTTGTTCTGTCAGCTCTAAAATATCAATTGTTCTGCAGAGAAAAAAAAATAAAAATACAGTAAATTCCTTATCAGTGCAAAAACTTACTTCAGTGAAGGAATTAAAAATTCTCCCTAAGGATAACATTGGCCCAATATCAGTTCTAGAGATGGAAATTTTCCACATTTCAGCTTTCAAGAGAGAAATATTGTCAACCTAAGAATTAAGAACTAAGAACAAAGTTCAAATAGGAGTTTATTCAAATTGCTCCTAAAGTTCAGCTTCAACTACTTTCAGTGGGGAAAGATTAAAATTATTTACTTAACACAGAATAATTCTTCATACCACAAACAATAATTTGGATAACAGAAAATGAAAGTTTTAAAATGAGTATAAATTGAGATATTTATATCCTTTACTGATTATAGATCTAGGGTTGCAAAATGGCAACAGACTAACCAGTTCATTTGCAGAGGATTTGGGAGTGGGGTTATTTGATTAGAATTTTTCCCTAATTTTTTAGTGATTTCATTTTCAGTTTTGTCTCTGGCAAAATATTGAGGCATTTGAATAACCAGGAAATTACAGAGTTAAATTTCTCCAATTGTTTAAACTAAATTTAGGAAAATTGAAGTAATGGAATAATTAAATTGGTCACAAATTTTAAGAAATCTCTACAGAAACAGATCTTTTTCTATCTTTAATAATTATATAATTATTGAATATTAAATATTAATATTTATATACATAAATATATTATATAAATATTAAACATTGATATTAATATTAAATATAATTATAATTATATGATAATTGTATAATTATTAATTATCTTTAATAATTTATAAACAGAGTTCCTTTCATTTTCATTCAAAACCTATATATGCTGTTAAAGAGTTTGGAGAGAACCTAGGAGAGATTGGAAACACAACAAAAGAAGGCAGATTTTAAAACATTGAAAAATAAGATTAATTTTTAATATTAGCTAAATAAACACACTGCCTTTATTTACATGTGTTATAAATACAGAGGTGACCTTGGGCTTTTCTTATAGAAATTTTATTATATATCTAGCTTCATAATCCCTGCCTAACTCATATACTTCAACACACAAACATCAACCTGTTTTCTTCAGGAATATGAAGGGCCATGAACTGCAAAGGATTCAGGCACTGTATCATCCAGCCTTGACGTTCACTGATTCGAGAGACATCAACCTTCAAGAAGTGGTTTGGCACTCTGCTCCAAAGCACATGAGTCAGAAATTGGACATGAAGACGTGGAGGACACTGAGAGACTGGGTTTTTGTGTTCACTTTTGAATAAACCAGCAGATAATGGCATTACATTCTGGAAAATTCCAACAGAAGAAACAATTGGTTTTATTATTTTTACCAAATAATTTCAAGAAATATATTCAACATACAGTATATTAAAGTACAGTGCACATGAAATTAACATTTTTCAGTAGTTTGTAAAACCAGCTGGGACCTCTTGGCAGATTAGCAGCAAGAGAGCATTGCCCATAACAATTTTTTCAAAATAGCTAAATTTGAAACAAACTTGAATAGAATGTGTGCTCACTTCCTTGGACCAGTGACCTGAACTCCACTCTTACCTCTTCTGATTTCTTAGAAGTCCATGTATTCAAAGCAAGGAAGTAAATTTCAGCGCGGTTTACTTGAGCATATTGTTTGAATGTACTTTAAAACTATTTTAAAATCCTGAAGTAATCTGCAGATAAACCAGTAATCCATGCCCTGTTTGTAGAATAAGAGATTTGCCTTACTGACCCCACTGATTTCATGTCATCATGAAGGGTGAGATTCAGAAAATTCAACAGGACTTTGCAATATCCTCTGCCAATTCTAATCAGTTAAAACCCTTCTCATCCAATGTATTGTCTTTTAAATACACAAAGTATTTTAAAATGAGTTAAGAATAAAATGAAAATGACAATAGCACAAACATTTGGAATCATAGAAGTGTGCCCAATACCAAGAACACATTGTAGGCGACAAATAGAAAAAAAAAAAAAGATTATTTGATATGATATATTAGACCAAAACCTGCACAAAATGAAGCATTATTTACCTTTATTCTTCCCAATTCAAACTGGAAAACATTGGGGCTTGTAGCTTGAGCAAATACAGCAGGAAATAACTTTGTACTCGGTTCAACCTAAATCAAATATGCACAAATATATAACCACTGAAAACAAGAAAACACTATTACTTATTAGCCCCCCTCGTCCCCAGATGTCTGTATTGACAGTCAATAAGTTCAAGCCTTTGAATAAAACCCCAGAAAATCCAAATTGGAGGGGAAAAATAAAAAATCATCACTGTCATAACAACCACAATTACTTTCTCTTCCAATCTGGTAAAAAAGTTTCTAATAAGATGCAATCTGATGATCTGGTTTTCCCCATTCCCACTGGAAGACATCATCAAAAAATAATCACCTGATAGTATGTGCCTAGTTCCTTGCCATTAGCTGTGAAGGTCAGCAGGCCACTGGCAGCATCAATTAAGCAACCAATCTCCAGACCATTATTATTACGTCCTTGTCCAGGGCTCATACTCTCTCCTGCGCACACCATATAGCAGTTGCTGCGTTTTATACTGAATGCCAAAAAACAAATTTATTTATAGATGGTGTGTAACCTTGACATTGTGGACTAAGAACAACTTAATATGTCTGCAACCAACAGGGCCTTGTGGCTGAAAATAGCAAATCCCACCATAACTAATGCCGAAATTCAATGAAACCTAGACTTCATAACTGAAAAAATAAAAACAGAAGATGGCAAAATATGAACAAGTGCAAATCATTCCACGACACAAAACTGACTTTGCAAAATAATGTTTAAATTATTTGAAATTAACCATAATGTATAATTACTGGCATGGATCACAACTGAAGTACTGAAAGGAACTATCGTACTAATTTTGATCTGCTCAAAACCAGAAAGTTCCAAAAATACTACAAGGTATTTTGCTCTATATTGTACCCGTCCAGAAGCCAGTATTTACAGGATCATGGTCTGAAACTACATAGAAAAGCTATTTTACTCTTCAGTGCCTATTGATTTGATGAGATCACTACTCCATTGTTTCTTCACGTGCAAGAGGAGAAAACAAGTTAAATTTTTACTTATTACTTTGTTGTTTATTTGTTTTTACGTCAACCCTATTACATTAAATAGGGTGGATACAGAGTTTATAAATTGTTAGTTGCTTTTATGGGTATAAAATATGTATCTTTTTAAGAAAATTTTAACCAACCTCTCATGAACCTTCCCTTTTTCATCTCCTAGTGTAACTGTGACAGTACGCACTCTGTCCAAGTCAAAGCTTGTGTCATATTGGTGAAAGTCAGACGTAATCCAGCCGACCCAGACATTAGCAGGTTCTTGACCTGGAAATATTCTCACTGAATAATAGTACTGTCAATAAAAAAAAATGTCAATAAATGTTAGCATTTGGTTCCCAGTGTACCAGTTTGATTCAGAATTAATGTGTTGCTCTAAAATCTGAAAACGTATTATCTCTTCAAATGTAGCATAGGCTTGTTCAAGTGCAATTCATAAGCAAAGCAACAAAAGAATATAAACACAAATCAAAATACAGCCAACAAAATATGTATGTTAAAACACAAAATGTAAAAGATTAAAGATGTGGCTTATACGCTTGTGCTGTAGGCTTCTGCATCATAGCATTATAGGCTATTTTTGTACTGCAGCTACAATTTTTATACTGTGGGTGACTCAGTTTCTAGTATATAATATCTTTTAGAAAGAGGAGAATGCATCCAAAAGAGAAATATTTTTTCCATTGAACACTGAAGACTGAGTGCTTATGCTTGTCAGAGAAAGAGGCATGAAGCCTGCACAAAAACTTTCACTGGGAATTCCATGAAAGAAATGTTGAGTAAAATCAGCACACTTTCAAATGGTCCTGAACACTGACCTGACATTAGCTTAATGCACTTTTTCCCATTCATTCCATTATTCTACAACTGTTTATTCTTCCTCTTTTATGTTTGGTGTTATTGACAATAGTTTCAAAAATAGATTCAATTAATTTACGGTTTTCCATGTAGAAATTGTTTTAGACTGATAATCAAGTCAAAACAAAAGGAACATAGCAGTCTCAACTTCAGTAGCACAGGGCTACCACAGATATTTTCCCTGTAAGTTAGGTTCTGAAGCTTTTACAAGTAAGAACATGTAGTTACTAAAAAATGAAATAAAAATAATAAAAAGAAAGGACACAGCTAAAATACCAATCCTATGTTACGGTACCGTGGAAGTTTGCATCAAATAATCATAGTCATCCCTATCATCTGCTAGCACATCCTCAGTAAGCCGTGCAGAGTGACTTGTGCTATAATCTGGCTTTGTCCTCCTGAGCATAAACCTGTAATAAAATAAGTGAAATCAAAATGTCTATGAAAAGCTCATTATAACAATATATATACACAAAGGAATTTTACATTGATACATTATCCCTAAATACTATTATTTATTAACAAATTTATTTTATTATTTATTAACTGGTAATATTTATTATGCTAGCCCTAAATAAATAGTATTTATTACATTATTAATACATGGCATTCGTTAGTTTATTACTCCCATGTACATTAAAACAAAATAAATTCTTCAAAAAAGAGAAAGAGACGGGTTCATTTTTAAAAGTATTTAAATCAATTCTGAGCTTAAACTATTCAAAAGTTACTTGGAAAATAAATTCATGCAATGTAAAAAATTATCAGGCTGTTAAACACCTATGTCACTTTGGAAGAATGTGGAACCTTAAATTCCCTTCATGCATTTAAAAATACCATCCACATGCCCTGATTTATTCTGTAATTGAAATCTTTAATAAACCGAGTTTGGTAAAGAGAAGCAGAAAAGGGATGGAAAGCTGCAGTAATATTGTCTGGATAATGGCCCAGTGTTTGCATCTCCACAGCATTATCAAGCCACGTGTTCTGCTCCTTACTTCATATGAAAAATTAGGGATAATGAACATGTCAGCTAGGGAATATTCTTATGATTATTTGGTTCATTAAGTGAGATAAGACACTAATATACATTTCTAGATAAAGATTATATAACACCTTCAGCTTTTTGGAAGCCACGTGAAAAAACACTGCATGTCACTTTGAAGACCTCCTAGTTCTGTCAGAACGGATCCCCATGGTTTTAGAGTGCACTTCACATGATGATGACAAAAGACTTCACAGTAAACCCAATGATAGGTTTCTAATAGCTTGAAAAATGTTTTCAGTTTTCTGCTTAATTTTAATTGATTACATCATAAGTGATGATGCAATTTAATCACATGAATGCTCAACATCCCACCTAATATGTTATATCCAAATTTAAGGCAAAATTAGGCAAAAATCTCTGCAGACCTGACTGACATTTTCTTCTTCAAGAAACAGAAAAAAAGAAAAAAAAAAAGAAAATAAGGAGAAAAAAACCCCAGTAAGCCAAATGTGCTACAAACCTTTGTTTAAGACGTGAAGGCTTTTCTTGAACATAATCTTTATGGTTGTTTAACTCTGGTTTTGTAGCATCTTTTTCTCTTTCTGTCCGGTCGGGAACTAGGTGACCATGAGCAGTTTTCATTAGAACCTCAAAATCAGAATCAGCATCATAATCCTCCAGGTCATTCTTCGGGCCAAAGAGACCAGAGCCTGGTAACCCTCCTGCTGCTGACCTGGAGAACACCTCAGCACATTCAATGGGCATGCTTAATCGAAAAAACATGACGTCTGTTTTACTGTTCTGTGAACCAAAGGACTTCTGTGTGACCTTCAGGCAGGGGCAGCTGTCTATGGTGCCATCAATTCTCATCACCTATCAAATGTAAAGATTTAGTTGTTTTGAAGCTGATGCTTTTTCTCCCTTGTAAATGTTCAACTTATGTTTCTAGAATAAACATCCATGACTTGCAAAACGTGCAACAGTATGCTGTCAATAGGCAAATGTATTGTAAACATGCTGCCATTTTAATAGGAAATAGTAACTATAAGGACTGGAGGTTTTTGTTGTTCCATTGTTAAACAAAAAAGCACTCAAACGAATTACCTTTTTCATCATAACTCTTACTCTTTGCAACAAAGACAACCCCGCTCAAAACAACACAAATCAACTAATATAAATCATATGTGAACATATGCAAGGACACAAATTATTTCTTAAATCCTACAGGGTGATACACGTGAGCTGAAAAAGAGTACTTATTTCATCAATTTCATAACAATTTCATGGAAGACCTAAAAGGCGTGAATTCAGTTCCATCAAGATGCTCAAGTGATTGTGACATAAGTGTTGTCACAACTGGCTAATAAATATTTACTAAAATTAAAACCAAATAGTTATGGAAAAATCACTTCACAAAGTGTGTGCACCAGAACACACGGTATCTGTTATGTAGAAATGCTCAATTTCTGGAAGTTGTTTACAAATGCAGCTCTCACTGCACAAGGAGCTCTTAGTGAGAACATCTTACTGAATTTGTCTCTGAGAATGTTATGTTTACACATATGACAGATTTCACAGACAAACGAATACTATCAACCAAATAATTACAGTATTTGCAACTTGTGCAAGGTTCATCCAGAATTGGCTCAACATATCACATTAAAAATCTTGTCAAGAAGAGCAAAAGTAGAAACATAATTCAAACATATTCATAAAAGAGTCTAGAAACATTTTAATAGGATTACAAACCTCAATGTGTTCATGATTTTGTGGCACTGGTAGAAACTGAGGGAGCCTTTTACTCAGCCAAATAGTGATGTCTCTGTTTGTATTAACAGCAAAGGGTTCATACCCTTCCTGTAAGCCACAGATAGTGAAATATTTTAGAGTGCTGACATCTTTTCCAAAGTTCATTCTTCCCACTTGAGATGGGCCCAGGCTGCATACAGGTAGAAATCCTTAAAACAAGATGACAGAACACATGGGTTGTACTTCATGAACATCAGCGAACTGCTGTCTTCCATAACCCAGTTAAAATCACTTTGAAAAAAAAGTTAAGGAACAAATTCCAAAAAAAACCCAGTATAAATGCAAGTAGTCATCAAGAGCACATCACCAATACTGTATCTCAAATATTATTCTGAAAACGAAAAGCTCTCTAAAAGACATGGATCTCTTCATGCAACACTCAATTGACTTCACAGAAATCTAAGAATACTTCAAGGAGCCTGACAAACAGACCTCCCTGCTAAGCCAGTAGAGTGTTGCCAATTTTACTCCAAGCCTTACTATTACTGATATTCTTCCTAAAATTCCATTAGTGATGGTATTTTGAGAGAACCTCAAAAATTACTTTAAAAGTAATACAGTGCTTGCCCACACAGCTAGAGTAGTGAAAAAATGTACACCAAGTATACACCAAAGTGTATATAAATATATATAAAATATGCATCAAATGCATGCTCTAGATTTTAAAAAATATTAAAAATAATTAATTAAAAAATTTATAACACTTTGTGACTCGAGATAATGAGAACTGACAATAAGATACTGTAGCTTCATGAAACTTAGAGTAATTTGGTTTTGGGTTATGTTTTTTGTTTTTACTTTTGAATCAGCTTCACATTTGTATGCATCCACTCTCTTACCGTTTCACTAGCACAGGGAACTCACTTGTGACTCCTCTGCACTTTTTAAAAAAATGTTTGAGTTTCTTTTTGTCCTCAGATTCAGAATCACAGTCTAAAAACCTAAACAAATCTTTTATTTCTTCTGTTTTTATCCTGATTTTGAGTTTCCTCAACTACAAACCGCTCTTTAGATTCATTTGACACAGTTATTAACAAAACCTTTTCTTTTGTATCAACAAGAAACATGAAGCTCTGTTCAATGATTCTGGTTCAAGTGAATATACCAGGTATTAAAGGGTATAAGGACAAAGCATAATTAGTTCCTCACTATTCTATAGGCTGCCCAGATTGAAAAAAATAAAGGCGGGGGAGAGGGGGCAGAATATGTGTTCATTAAATGATCTTTAGTGTCAAAAGCGAACTCCAGAGAGCCATGAACACCATTCCCGTAGGAATGACGGCTCAACAGATATAAAATCAGCTTTCAGTACCACCTTTTGAAGATTTTATTACAGATACACAAGATTGACTATCATGTGTACGTGTATTAGGCATGATAAATTAAAGGACCTAAACTATTAGTGTATTCCAGATTTTTATCTTCATAGCAATGCTCTTAAATCACAAGGCAAGAACTTCTCAGATAACATAGGTGATTTAGACAACATGATTTTTGTCCATTCTGCCAGTGCAAATTCAATGACAGACAATAATAAAGAGTATATTCCAGCACTAAATGAAACAAGATTGTATTACACAACATATAACTAGGAAGGTTCTACTTGCATATATAGATTTACACTGTGGTAGAGCACCGCAGCTTTACTATGGGAGAAATTACTAGGCTCCCTGTTGAGTTAAAGGAATCCATAAGCTGTTGCAAAAGTTTTTAAGCAAAGCCAAAAGTCAAAATTCTGCTTTCAATAAACTCAGTCTCAGCTCATCACTTGAGAACAGTAACAGCCTCCAATGGGCATCAAGTTGTTTGAGAATAGGTTTTCACAGAAACAGTTGTGACAGTGTGAATACTCACAGTATTAACCAAAAATGACATTAGACTTGCTGTAAACGACATAGGTATATGCAGCCTAAAGTATATGCTTTCGCTGTCTCAATCACCTCACCATTTAATTTCCAGTACTTATCGATGTAAAACATTTTCAGATGTTCCCAGGCTGTATGGCACCCACATTTAGAACCTTATGAAGAGTTTCGCTTTCCACATCTCAAAAAGGATATAATAGATCTAAAAATGGCTAATGGAAATGAAAATGCTTTCTTATCAGCAATAATTAAAGAAATCATGATGTTCCAGCCTCCAAAAATAAATTAAGGAGGTATGATACATAGAGAAGATGAACAGTAAATGATTTTTCAATGTCTTTCATAAAAAAATTACGATGAAAGAAACTGTTTGGTAGCAATCTTCAAAACAAAGGGAGGTACTTCCTTATACACCTGACAGTAATGCTGTGGAATTCTCTATCACATAGCATTATGGATGCTAACAGCTCACATTGATTCAAAAAGTGTTTAGAGACCTTCGTGTGGGAAATAAAAAAAATAATTAAAAAAACAAACAAACAAAAAAAAGCCACATAACACACACACAAAAAAAATCAGGACTTTTCAACAGAAACATATCATGTTTGCCATCAGAAAGCTCCTGAACCAGAAATCACTGGAGGCTGAGTGACTGTATCACTATCTACTTATCCTGTTCTGACATGTATCCACAGGCATTTGCTATCCACTGCTGTTTAAAACAGAATAGTTATCTAACTATATTTTTGGTAGAAACACTGCTATATTTTAATAGAAAGCACAAAGGAACAAAAGCATAAAATAAGTGTTCAAACACAAGCAGATGTAAATCAACAGCTGGACTGGCACCAGTATTTATATTCCATTCATAAACAGTGCCAGTCCTAATCACGGAAGCACTGTTTCTGTCTCTGGTGAAATTCTGCACTGATTTGTCAATTGCATAGTTGTCAGTAAGGTGTTTCGGGGTTCTTCCGTATCTGGAAAAGATATGGCATCTCATCTTACAGTGAGTGTGCTAATAAAGCAGTTATGTGTCTTACTACGGAACACAAATTAACTTTCAGTACCCTTCTCTAAATGGGCACCCAGCCATATTAGATGTGATATTCAACAGATCCTGTGTAGCCCTTGCATACTAGAGGTGCATAAAAAGATGATTTAACATGACTGGGCTCTTAATCTCCAGGATAACAACTGAGCTATGGAGCCAAATTTTTATTTTATTGTAGGAAACAGCAAATCAAGTAGAAAGACTTTAACACCACCACAAGAAAACTAACCCTCTAGCATTGTCTGTCACATGTGGCAAAGCATAGGAGAGCAACACATTTTATAATGTTCCTTACTTTCAAGAATATAGGATGAACCTCCTGACCCAATTTATCAGTCAGTCACTACAAACAGTTCATGCTCACAGAGATCATGAGTTGACAAAACAAAATTTGGTTTGCTCAGTGTATTTGTGCATATCTACAGTGTGAAATTTCTCTTGCACAAACACATAATAATATGCCATTATGTTTAACAAATTTACAGTGAGATGGTGTCTTACATAAGATGCAGCATATGAGTCTTACTAGTAAGCTGGCAGAGCACCATATTCCCTTTTCACTGTTCCTAAGTAAATTAAAACTACAGGACTAATTTATAGCCAGAATGCACTCTTCAAAGCAGGACACTGGTCTGACCAGCAATTCTACCTTTTTTTCTAAAGTGAAAGGCCCCTTTCTGCAGCAGCACATGGCATGCACAAGATTCACTGACAGAAGTGACCTGCAGAAAGGTCTCAATGCTCTTAAGCTAGAACCATTAACAAACCCAAACTAAAGCCAGCCTACAAAAAAAAATGAAAGCCCTATAAAAAGTCATATTTAATTCGGGTATTTCATATGTGTGTTTGTATATATAAACACATACATATAGATGCCCTCCCTTCCCATGAACTGTATAGGAAATATCCATCATATTGATTCAAGTTATTAAATCTGAGATCAATCACCACATTCCTTTGAAAGCAGAATAAGAGATCTTTATTTCAAAGGCAAGCTCTTTTCTACAAACACAACACTAGAGGAACTTAAGGTGAATTAAAAGGATTTTGTGAAAAATCTGAGAGGCTTGACATTGACAAAGTCTTTGAAATGGCTTTGACATGGCTTCAGGTTCCATGTCAAACTGGGAACTATATTAGCAGTTTCAGACTCAACAGAGATCTCTCTAAATCTGAACCTGCAGCTGGAAACAAGCACCAAAAAGGTACACCACTGTGATTTCATCAAATTTGAAATCAAAATAGTGGTCGAACAGGTGACCCTCAGAATTTCATGGAATTCCCATTTCTCTCAGAATGCCTCTCTTCTGGAGGCATTATATTGTCAAATAACTGGAAAGCCATTATAATTTAATGGCACCAGCATGATTTAATGCTTATGCCACTAAAAGAAAGCCAATTCATGCATCCCTTTTCCTCATTGTGTTAGCACAGTATCTAAGGAAATCTGAAGGCAGTAAAGTAACAGGCATGAGTCTAGAAAATTGGTGGCAATTATCTCATTTTAAATGAAATCAAATTATTTCTAATTCCTAGGGTATGACAGAAGGGGGTGGGGGAAATCTTCTCTCAATGCACTCCTGAAATTATAATAATCTGAAATCCAGATGAAAGTAAAGTGGTTAAAATTCAAGCAAGGAACTGCCTAATTAGTAAGTATAAGAATCATATTTCCCCTGGGAACAGGGATCAGTAACCCTAAAGTATCATTTCCAGCTTTTAATGTTCAAAAATTTTACTTTCTCTCTCAAACACAGATGTATTATTTAACTCATGTATAATATATATGCCAGAATATATGTACCTACAACAAATGAAAGGGAAAGATTAAAGCTTGGAATTAGTTTTTTTTACATTACTGTAGCTCAGAAATTTTAGGCAGTTATCTAGATTAATGCAATTTCTTACCCTTTTATGTACCTATTCACACGCAAGTATGTAATTAAATTTATAAACAAAAATACTTTTGTGGTATAGAATCAATGTGGCACCTGACACAATCTCACAATCTTTGGCATCTTTTCAATCTCATAAACTTCAGCCTCACGACAAGCTAAAATTTGCTTGTAGACTCTCACAGTTGCACTAAGAAAACTACAATAACAGGCACAAAACTCAATCTGCTGGTTTAGAATTAAGTGAAAAATTCCAGAGGCTAACTTTGTACTAGCTGGCTTTATCTTGGATCAGGTGTCATTTTCCTTCCTAGAGCTCAAACAAAACGTTAAAGGTGTCTTAAACTCCCTACCTTAAGTTCTCACTAATTTGACAGAAATTTGGTAGTATTTCAGTTCTTGATCTAGACAAAATTTGATGTCACTGTCCATGGCGGGGGGGGGTGGGGGGGGTTGGACTAGATTATCTTCAAAGGTCTCTTCCAATCCAACCCATGCTATGATTCATTCTATGATTCTGTTATATGATATGGTGCCCTGCTGCAGCGCAGATCAAATGTTAGAAGTCATAGATTTGAAACCCCAGACATTTCCCTGCAAAATAGTCAAAAGGTCTGATCACAAAAGTTGGCAGCAAACTTCCCTGCAGAAAAAGCCCTTGCCTCATCCTTACACCCAGCACACCTCCTTTCCAAAGGCTTGATACTGATCAAATAGAGAAAAGGACAAGGGGTAGTTCGCTAGAGTGAGGGAGGGGAAAAGTAAAAAAAAAAAAAAAGAAAAACAAGCAGCAAACCACATTAAAGGGAAGCTGTAGCAAAAGTTGGGCAACAAGAGCCAGTTAACAGCACAATGTATTACAGTACTTACCATCACCAACCTCAAAGTCTTTGAATGCCAGTTCTGAACCTGAGTCATCAAGCAGGATTTCACCATTTAAGGTGAACATCATAGTGTGCTCATTCATGTCAACCATACATCCAACAACATCTCCTGCCAACCAAGAGCGGCCAAAATGCTCATTACCTTGATGCCACCGCTGTGCCTGAAAAGGATTTTAAAGAATTTCAAAGAGTAATAGTGACAATGTATGTGTTCCCCTCTTCATCAGTGTTACAACTAATAATTAGCCCCCTCAATTAAGATGATACTAAAATTAACACTTTCACAGCATATAATTCCAAAACAATGCCTGTGGGTAGTCCAAGTTGATTTTTAAAATCAAAATCCGACAATTAATATCCTGCAAGCAGCTCTCACATCAGTATTGTAAAACTTTGTGAGCTGACAGGGAAAATTGCTATTTCAACTTCATAGTAACAAGAGCATGGCTTATTTTTATGCAGAAGCCCCATAAAGATTTGTAATGAAAATAATCTGCTACCAATTACAATGTTAAATAGCTGCTTCACAAACTTTTTTAATGCAATTGCTTTTATTTAATCTAGTACCCTATAAATTCAGAGCTTCCAAACAAGCTTCCTTGTTTCTTTAATTATAATTCTAAAAATGCTGTGTAAAAATAAACTTCCTTTCATACTAGATTTTGAAAGGAATACAATTGTCTGTTGAGCTTCTGGTTATTTTTCCAGAGTAGCTAAGGGCATGATTAAAGATCCGTTTAACTGTCCTTCAAGTCAAAGACTGCAAAAGCTTTGGGTGGGGTCTTGGATTGGAATTCAAATAAATTTACATCTACTAAGAACTACTGTAACACACATAAGACAAAGCAATGCTAATAAAAAATAGGTTCACGTATCCCATCACAAGTAGATTTTTATCCTCTGTATCCATCTGGAAAATCCTACCAAAAAAATGGCCTTTCTAGGTATCTTGAAGGCCAAAAGCTTTTCTCCAGCCAATGAGAGAACCCATCAAAATCGAAGATAACAAAATAGTTTTGTGGGCTGAGATCTAAATGTCAAAACCTACGATTCAGAAGGAAAAATACTACAAAGCTATTCTAGAAAGTCACAGGACTTGAATAGTTTACTTAAGCCAATCAGGTGTTTTACAAAAATAACTTTTCAGTTCCCTTTTTAAGGCATATTCTCATGTAATACAGGGCTGGGAAAAAAAAATTAAATTCCAACAATATGAATAAAATACAGCTTGAGAGCTTGGTCTGACCAGGAACAGCCTGGAATACTGTTGATTTCTGTTACATATTGTAATAGTAATAAAGGAAATTAATTCCAACATCAGATACAGGAAACATTTTGACCTGAGTCATCAGT
This sequence comes from Tringa tobata, assembly GCA_033628505.1. Classification (NCBI taxonomy): domain Eukaryota; kingdom Metazoa; phylum Chordata; class Aves; order Charadriiformes; family Scolopacidae; genus Tringa; species Tringa tobata. Next base: position 3,715,425 of record JAHREE010000183.1, read on the forward strand.
GGCCTTAATAGTAATTATGGTTTGGATAGCAGTTGCACTTCCTTTCATACTGAAATAAAAAGTTTTCATAACTCATTTAATCTACTCTGATGAAAATCTGTAACATATAAAATAGTTTGTTTTCCCTATATATTTTTACTACTAGGTTTCAATCTTTCATTGCAGGGTTAAATATCAGCAAAAACTACTGGTTCTATCATACCTCATTTACTCTAAACTATAAGGATTTCCATAAAAACCTAGGTACGCTCTTTGTAACTTTTACATTCCTATAAAAAGTATCAAAGTTTGCCTCAAACACTTCCTGCTAATAATCTGAACCATGGTTATTCCCTAATGGCACTTCTTAAAGAGAGGACAACAGAGTAAAAGTTTAAAGAAATTATCCATAGTTAATTACAGCTCTGCCATTATTTTGAATTTGAGTAAGTCACTCAGATTTTTCGGTGCTTTATATATAATGTACAAGCACTGAAAAGCTGTGAAAAAACCCTATAGAAATGCCAAATCCTGCTAATTAATTTTTCAGGTGACAATGTTCCTCCTTATTCCACCTAGGCCCTCAAAGACAGAGAGAAATAAATTCATAAAACATAAGTGAAAGAAGAGAAGGCAATTAAGTTGAGGCAATGACACATGGAATAAGAGAAAAAAATTAAAAGTTTGCAATCACTCATATTATTAGAGATAAATATATACAAACCTTAAAGCCATCAAAAACAAAAGCTTCTTCATCTGAGCCAAGTTCCTGGTCTGGCAGACAACCTGGCCTGGTCCAGCCAACTCTCATGTCTCCTGCAGTAACTGCCTCAAACTCGAAGTACCATTTCCCAGCCTTCACTGCGTAAGTCTTTTCTGTGCGGAAGATCCTGAATTTTTCCATTATCCCACTGCACACGTCCAGCCTCATTGCTGTAAAGATTAAAAAAGAAAAAAAATAAAGAAAAAAAACCCTAATGCTGAAAGTACTGTATTCAACTACTGACAAATGGAGGCAGTGAGCACAAAAGGCAAAGAAATCCCTTTAAGCATAGATGTGCAAAGAAGAAAGTGTCTGCAGAACAGCATTATGAGGAAAGCACCCTTGCCTGTTCTGGGAAATCAGCTCGCTTGGGCACCTCTCTGAAATGACCCTACACTAATTCATTCAGCATGGGGAAATCAAAAAAAAAGGAGAAAAAAAAAAAAAAGTAGAACTTAGAAGTCCGAGTGCAGTTACAGGGCTACAGCCCTCATTAGGATAACAGAAACATGGTGGAATAACTCACATGATTAGAGTATTGCAATAGATGGATACACATTTTTTAGGAAGGATAGGCTGGAAAGGTTATGAGGAAGAGTTGCCCTTTATGTGAGAGAGCAACTGGAATGCATGGAGAACTGCTTTAGGATGGTTCAGGAGCCAGTTCAGAATTTGTGTGTCAAGATATTCAGGCAGACCAATATGGATGCTGTAGTGGAGTATCCCAGGGGTACTGGGGGTCTACAGGGGTATTGGAGCCAAGACATCCTCATTTAGGACCAGAATAATGGAACAGAGTACACCTACAGCAAGTCTGCAGAAGACAAAAAAACTGGAAAGAGCAGCAGATGCACCAGACAGTTGTGCTGGTATTCAGAGTGATCTCAACAGGATGGAGGAATCTCATGAAGTTCAACAAGGGGACCTACAGTCCTGCACCTGGGGAAGAATAACCCCAGGCAACAGAATACACTGGAGGCTGGAAACCAGCTCAACAGAGAAGGACCTGGAGGACCTGGTACACAAGTGGAACATAAGTCAGTAATGTAGCCTCACAATAAAGAATGACAGAAGTATTCTGGACTGCATTAGGAACAGCCATGCCAACAGGTTTGGGGAGGTGACCCTTCCCCTCTACTTGGTGCTAGTGAGGCCACCTCTGGAGTTCTGAGTCCAGTTCTGAGCTCACCAATGCAAGACAGACACCGATTTACTGCAACAAGTATAGCACAGGGCCGTAAAGATGAGTAAGGGGCTGAGCTATCTTATGAGGAGGGGCTGAGACAACTGAGACTGTGCAGCCCAGAAAAGAGAAAGCTCAGGGGATAATCTAATTTATGAGTATAAATATCTCATGTGAGGGAATGAAGAAAAGGGAGCCAGACTCTTCTCAGTGGTAGCCAGTGACAGGAGAAGAGGCAATGGGCACAAGTTAAAAAACATGAAATTCCATCTGAACACAAGAAAACACTTTTTACTGTGAGGGTGGTCAAACGCTGGCACAGGTTGCCAGAGCAGTTGTGGAGACTCCATCCTTACAAATAATCAAAACCCATCTGTATATGGTCCTGGACAACCTGCTTTAGCTGACTCTGCTTGACCAGATGATCTCAAGACCTCAGCATTTCCGTGATTCTATAAGCTGGGCTCTCAGTTATTTTAAACAAAATGAAAATACCAAATATACAAACCCCAACAAAATCCAGACTATATTAATCTTCCAATCACCATAAAAGACAGATGTTTGTCTTTGAAACAAGATTCCTCAGCTCAGACATCTTCTTTACCTAGATATCATGATCAATTCACCTAATCTTCTCATCTACATTTGAAAATTTAGAATTCTTAATTATGTCATTGTTATAAAAAAATGTATTACTACATTTCTTAGGTATTATAATAAATAATAGAAGGAAGGTTGCAATTTAGATGATTTTGCAGAAGCAGTGGAAAACAGACGATAGTATCATAAAAACAAGTCTTGCATGAAGCTTTAATAACAACAAAAATCACAAAGTAAGTATATAATGCTTCAGGAAAAAAATATATTAACTTCTGTCAAGATAAAGGGCAGCAAGTCTGGAAAGAATAAAGATGCCCTTAAGAAGGGCATAAAAGTAGTGTTAAAGGCAGCTCCTGTTCAAGGCAAAGCAAGTTACCGTTCAAGAACAAACGAAAACCTAGTCACAGCCAGGGTACTATTTAGAAAATATGAGTGAAAGAACAGAAATAACAAGACGCCAAGTTTGAATTGTGTTGACTATTCTCCTTTATTCTCTCTCAAACTGTTGAAGAGATAGTCAAATGACTCCAAGATTTCACAGAGTGCCTTAAAAACTGCCCCTTCTCACTTCAAAGTTAGTTTGTCAATTGTCAAGCTGAGATGAAGAAAAATAGCTTATTCACATTTCTTGTCTAGTGCAATAGAATATAAAATAAATTAACATTAATAGTTGCGTGAAAACAAAAGCTTTCACAGGCACTGATTCATTTGGTTAAGTATCTGTAGCATGATCACATATGCTTATCATAGCTTACTACGCTTAATTTCAAAATTCTCTTAATTGCAAGTCATTCATAACAAGATAGTTTAAGAGTGTTTAAGTTAAAACACCCTCTTCACCAGTTAATCATAAATATTTTTTCTCAAAGACAAAATGGTTACATGAAGACTTTCAAAGGAGGCTGAAGTTAAACTTTGACACATTCAACTTATTCCTCCTAAATGTATTCACTGGTTCTCTAACTCCATGGAAGAATAATGGCATAAATAATACTGAAAAAATGTAAGCTGTGTGGTTATTGGGCTACTTCAGATAAAGAGAACAAAAGAAATCCCAAGGGAAGTGTTAAAACATAAGCAAGTTACTCTGCTTTGTGACAGCAGTAGATAGAAGCTGACTTTATGCCTCACATTTCTGCTTTATAACATCTGTGGAATGCATAAGCCAAGATTTTTAAAGGGAGAAAAAGTATTTTGGTACAAGTACTTCTTTGAGACATAAGCAAATCTATTTTCTCCTTTTTTTCTTGACAACTAACAAACAATAGTTTTGGACTTGGATCTCTAAACTCTGACCCAACTCTCCATCTATCCATCCCGTGTCTCTTGTGAGTTATCCCATTCCTTTATTCCCACTTCCACTCTTTTCCAGTGTTTTCCCACCATCCATTCCACATCAATCTGCTCCCACAGAAATGTACTTTTGTTTCTGTCGTTCACAAAACCACAAATCTTAGACTCACCTACTTCTCCAGTTTTCTTCTTTCCCTCATTGCACTGAACATACCGTCTCGAAAAAAATGCCTGTAGTGATTCATCCACAGCTATGTGGCATCCACCTACTACCTATGGAAAATGTTCTCAAAAATGCCCTAAGAATATTAATTGAATACTAGTACTCATGAGCCTACTTGGTGCCTTGGAGATGGCCACTCCTAAAATCCTTTTAACATCGTCCTAACATTTTTAACTTTACCTTCTTTACACTTTCCTTCAATATTTTATATCACTATATACCGAGTTTTCCCACACTGAGATGCCTTTTGCTACTCTACATATTTTCTTTATGTGGCGTTTTCTGCTAAAACAAGTACAGTCTTGTATGGTGAGTACATACAAACCCCCCTCACTGTTGCTTACTTATTACACAGTCCTACAGTCTGACACTTCTTTCCAAGACCTTACTATCAATTCAAGCCATAAGGAAGCTTGAAATTATAAAAATCACACTTCTGAAAGAAGAAAACATTTTCACAAAGCACAAGATGCAATGTTAAATTAAACCCTTGATCTTTCTTCCTTAAATTTTCTCAACTATTCTACCCTCTGGTATTTTAATAGTTTTCTTTACATTAATCAAATCACACAACTCAGGAATCGCTCGGCATCTTTCTCTCAGATTAGGAAAAGAATGCTTCAAGCATTCTGGCTCTTTTTCCATAAATTTGTAAGGGATTAAAGCGTATGCAGCCTTTGAAAATTCAGTATTTCGATCTGATCACCCTAATTCCTCCTCTTCCTGAGTTTGTTATAAGCTCAAATATATCTGCACGTAGCCATCTGGCTTGTTACGAAACTCTCCCTTTCTCTTCTGTTTTCTCAGCCACATCAGGCTCCGCATTTCCAATATTATCTTGAATAGCCTATAAAATCACATCCCTCGGAATTTACTCAGTTCTTATGCCACCAAATGCCTGACTTCCATTAGGTTAGGCTCATTAAGTTTCCTGGAAGCAACTCTGAACTCTCTGCCACGTAATTCATTATCAGTAAAATTTTCTCTTTGATGTTCTACATAATTAATGCCTTCAAAACACTCCTGAAGACCATCAGTACCTCACCTATATAGGAGATAAAGCCGGTGAACTGCGAATTCATTGCCATTGCACCTAATGCTTTCTAGATTCTAAACAATCCCAAAAATACATTTCCTGTGGAAAGCCAGTAATTAATAATAATAAAGCATAAAAACTGATGCCATAGAGCTTTGTAAATCAATGTTTAAAATAAAATTAATGAACAGAGATGCAGAACACCACTAGAGGGCTCTAAATCCCTTAATAACAGTATGTATTTTGGCTGATGAAAGGAGATCCCTATGACATGTTTTATGCAGCTCAAAAACTTGAAAGGCTGATAAACTGTAAAATCTAAATCCCCAAAATGAGTATAAAAATCTTTTCCTGAATGCAATTCCAGTCTTTCTCTAAGAAAAAAACAGTTTGTGGGACACTGTTCTGCAGGTCCTTTTCTCTGGAAGTTTTGCAACAGGATTGACGACACCTTTCAGATGCAGGGATTGCAATTGTATTCTTTACTTTTCATTAGTAACTCCATGCACAGAACTAGTTCAAGGATCTCTGCATCATAAGGAAAAAACAAAATTTTCCAGCCGTTCACTCCCAAGGAAAGGCAGGGACACATGGTTCACAAAGCTGTAAATGAGAAAAGAGGCTTAACACTGTTCAGTGGGATTTGGAGGAAATTGTGGAAAATGAGCTTGCTCTCCCTCTCACCCTACATCACTAGACGGCCCTTTACCTTCACCCTCCTATACCAACCAACCCACCTTTGCAGAACCAAGCAGAAGCCATGCTCACTCTCTCTGTGCAGCATCTCCTTCCCACAGTGGGAGGGGAAGAAATTACAAGATTACGCTGCAGTCTTAAACTCTCCAGACTAAGAATAGGCAAATTTAACAGTGAGACCATGGTGGTTTGCCACCAATGCAATCTACCCCACTAGGAAACAGACTGTTTTTGTCCATTCAGCAATCCAGCCTTGTTACACACTCACGGTATCAGTGATGTCTCCTATTTAAAAGTGTAATTTAATAGCAATCTCGCGTAAAAGCTGAGGATCAGAGCAGGTATGTGCTTTGGAAAAGAAATTGAAAACGGCAGGTTCCCTGTGTACGTTTTGGATATGAGTTAGATCTTCTGCAGAAATACTTTACTGAAGATCTATGGCCTAAACAGGTCCAAAATTAACAATTCCATCACAATATAAAGCAGGAAAATGAATCATTTATTAATCAATATATTGATAGGATAAGGATTAGAAACATTTCTCACATTTTCCATACTTTGCTGAGATTATAAGGATGTAAACTTCAATTTCACTTTGATTATTACATGTTTCCATCTCTCCAAATGAACTTTTAGAATATGATGTCAGAGGGGTTATATCTATTATGCTACCAGTTCTTTTCTATATGAGTAGTTAGTGCTCTGGAATGACAGTAGAGTACCAAGGATATGCCTCTCATGCTTCATGTTAAAACTTGATAACAGCATGACAGAAAACTTGTTTAAAAAGCCAAAATCTAAAAGATAATTTATTTTATTTGTTCATTATATCTCCTGATTTCTTTTACTTTGTTAACATTCTGTATTCTCCAGTTACTGAGGTAAATGTTGTGTAATATTTTTTAAATTTGCTTATTAAAATTTTATATAGTTTTCCATGTTTTTCTGTTTAAGATGTTCCAAACTCAAACTATATATACTGAAAATACTGCCCAGAGTATCAACAAAACATTCAATCTGCCACTATTGCAAATTCAAAGAAAAGGTTTCTAAGACATGAGTTAGAATTTACTTATAGTCTATTCAACTTCAAAGACGTGGAAAAGTCCGGGAAGCTTAAATACTCTAACAGACAATCGAATTCTAGACTTGCAGTTTGACGTTCACAAAAATTTGATTTGTAGACATTTGTCTTTGAAAATTTCGTCTTGTAGCTTTAAGTGTTTAAAGACAAGATTGTACATGAATTGTAGAATTCTTCACTGTTTAGGGTTAAAATCATAGGAATACAAAATTCACATCTAATGCATTTACATGATCTTTTTCTCAGAAATTTTGCTAGTCTGTCTTGTTATAACAAATATAGTACTAATTAAACGTTTAAAAATAAAAACTTAATTTTAGATTGGGAACCTTCAGGTATTTATGCACATATTTAAAATGTCACCATACATTTAATTCCCTGGCATAAGACCACCATATATTGAGAGAGATTATAAACATGTTCTCCTGCTTTTCTGTATTTTATGGTTGTGTATTGTAGCATTCACAATGCTGATTTAAATTACTTAAGCTTTTTGTTTGTTTGTTTGTTTCATCTGAACTATGAAATCTACAAAATGAAGAGTGAAAGGAAGTGCATGAAACATAGAGCAATGTACCACTAATGTAAAAATGTTTTATTTTGTAATTCTTCATTTGAAGCCACAGGACAAGAAAAGGAAACACTAAAGTAAGATTAAAGGGAAATCTAAAAAATAGAAGATGGAGATTGCCTGTTGGCTTTGGAGATACAGTACCTGTTCAGATTGTTTTATTGGACCAATAAAACTAGTAGTGGAGTGGAATATTCTAATTATTTATTTATTTATTTATTGAGATGGGCAGGGAAGGAGGGAAGGGAGGCACATGGAGACAGGGACAGGAAGAGAGAGAGAGAGAGAGAGAGAGAAGAACAAACCAACAAAAATAATTACCATGATCTTGATCAGGAGCTTCCAGGTTGTAACCGTAGCCGAGAAGGGTGCGGACTGCTTCCCGAAGACTGTCTTTGTTTGACTTCTTTGTCCGATCATCCAAAAGAGCATAAGGTACGAGGCGAGGATTTCGTCGATTTTTCACATCCTGCACAAGTACGAAAAATCAGTAAATCAATTCAATTTCAGAAACTGTGTTTTGTCTTAAAGACAAAATTGGGCTAAAGCAGCAGTATAAAAATTACTATTTATACCATCTGAATTCATGGAACTGCAAATACAACAAGGATTCAAAGAAGTTGCAATAGCCTAGAAACTAGTAACAACATTGAATTTTCTAAAAAAGCAAATTATACACACACAAATGAAACTGCGTGGCTTTTACCTGCTTTCATTTCCCATCAAATTTACTTAACGGGACAACAATACAAACAGCAAGAATGATAAGTGCAAAGAATTTGACCGAAAAATCAAAGGGATTATACTTTATACCGTTCATGAAGCAGCTACCATAACAAGAAACTGGCACATAACTAAAGCTCAGAGTCGTTACTGTACCACAAATACATAGGGGTTTTTTAATTATGACACTAAAAAAGAGATATAAAAAGTCAAAGGATGAAGAAGAAATAAACAAAAGTACAAGATAAAACACTACTAATAAAAAATATTGATATGCACAATAATAATCAATAAATAGTGAAATACTTAATAAACCTGTGCTTTACTATGTTAAATACTTAAAACATGTATTTTTTCTAAAATAAAGGGTCTTGTAAAAATATGATTAATATGCTTTATGTGGACAATTTTTGTAATAAGTAATTTTTTGAAACCTCTCCTCCAGCTGAAATTAATGTATTGTTAAGGTTAAAATGCTGTATGTTAGGTTTATTAACGCAAAATTGATTAGGTTTTCCTCTAGTGCAAAATTATCTTATTAGAAAGCATGTTTAACTGGATTCTTTATATGGCTAGGATAATTTTTAGTGACTAATAGAATTGCTTTCTTGTCTACATTTTCTTCTTACATCCTGTCAGCACTTGTTAGCAGTGAGAGAAACCTACAAAGAACTCTACATCTTCCTAGTACCTTATTTAAAAAAATAATTAAAAACTGGGTATGTAGTCTTTACTACAGTGTGAAAACCACTGTCTATGTGGTTTTCATTCTACCTTTGCAAGCAGAAAATAAATACTTGCACACGTCTTTTGTTGTCCTTTAACTGCTTAGATAGAAGGCTACCTGCCTTTTGTCTCATCGCTGTGAGTAAACACTAAAGTGCAGCTATTAAGCAGTGCTCGATGATATCTGGTCCTACCAGTGATCCTTCTAGGAGAAGAAATATTACAGAACAAACATTACCTATATGCTAAAAGGGCTAACAGAAAGATAGAGATAGTGCATTAGTGGAGACACACATTTCTGCACATATCAGCTCTAGTTATATTCAGTGGGAAGGACAGGGACAGGGCCAACACAAGGACCATTTGAACTACTTCCCTTATTTATTCCAAACACTGAAGTTGACATCCCCCTTTTTCCAATATATAATTTGGTAGATGTGGAAAAGAGCTGCTTCCAGACCAGAATTGACCAAAAAATGTTGAAGTAAATGTTATAAGGAATTATTATTTGATATAATAATAATCACATTAACATCAGAGATGAAACACCATGGGTTTAATTATTTATCTTGGAAAGGCCATAAAAAAAAGAAATAATTTCATCTGAAACACTGTCTGTCTAAAAGATATTATGAAGTACTGTCTCTAAAAATACGAAAGAGAAGTTTGGAATAACAATTATGTAACTTCTTATACACTATATACAGTTAGACTAATGCACTGGTAATTGCCATAGCAACCATTAACACACATTAACATACTGGCAAGCAGCTGATAACAATCTATGATAATGAAATATAGTATAGGTGCTTTTAAAAATGGCTAAGCACAAAATCAGAGTGAGGAAAAAGGAATCATAAGTATTAAACAAACTCAATTTTACAGATCTTTTTCCTTGGGTCTAATTTTATTTAATATTATGATCTTATTTTCACCCATTCAAGACTTTGACTACTTATTTAAATATGAATATAAGCAGGGATTTTTCTCTTAATAATTCTGGTCCTTTTTTTCCCCTATTATACATCTATCTAAATTTTGAATGTTTTACTTATTCCTGAATTAAGAACTGCAATTGTTATAGTCATCATAAGTTTTTGTACTTCTGCAACTCTGTGGTTTAAGTGTAGCTAATCAAAAGAATGATCCTATACTGTGATTGAGCTTTGCACAGTCAAACAAGTCAACAAGCAAACTGATTATCTAGTAGTACTAATTTTTATTGAGTACAGCTGCAATTCATACATAGACTTAATTCTTCCTATTCATTACAGAAAACTTATTGTTTTGTATTGTAGACTGTGAAAAGGAGGAAAACTCAGCATAAGGGTATTTTTTTTTGCCAGAATTTTCCAGGTTTGACAGTCTAATGCTTCACCAGAAGACTGCGTTTTGTGTAGACTTTTCTGCCAAGTACTTGTTTGTAGAGTCATTAGAAAGAAAAAGACAAACACATCTCATCCAGAAGACAAAAAAACCACAAAACTTAAGCTTGTTGACAAGATTCTGTTTCAAATGGTTTGAGCTGGGTAACACACATGAAGTTTATATAATTTATAACCTATCGTATCACAGGGGGGGAAAAAAAGCCTATATACCTTATTAAACAACTTTGTCTTCATTTAATGTAACACAAACATTGCATTAGTTATTTGGAATTTAATTTGGAGTTGCTTCAGTAAAAGAAAGAATTGCAACCTTGAAAAGCTGGAATGTCTGGCAGAATGTACCCTGAACTGTAAATGGAAGGAACTCATAATAAATAATGTTAAACCTGAGTGATGTGACACTGACCATGAAAACTCAGTATTACTTTATCCAGTGTACACTACAGATTTTGCTATATACAGCAAATGATAGACAAATAATTACTTACATCAGCACATACATATTTGTAGGGTATAAATGGATTGGAAATAGGTGATAATTGGTCAACAATAGCACTAATTAAATATACCTCTTAAAAGTAATAGAAAAGAACTACAGAAAAAAATACCTGTACATACAACCCCCAAAAATATCAACAAGCTTTTTAAAACTTCCATTACAGGTAATGGACACTGCTGCAAAATAATTCACAGAAGAAACACGCTGGGAGCCAAGAGGTACAGGACTGCATTCATTCCTTCAGTGAGTACGTGACGTGTAGATAACTGATCTAGTGCACTCAATCTAGCAACTGGTCTTGCAGCTTGTGTAGACAGACGCCGTGCAAGAGTAAGAACAAAAAAAAGAGGAGTGCCCATACTGTCTACAGCAGCATAGAAAACCATAGTCAAATTCTATAAGCAGCTCTAAAAGAACAACGTATTAAGAGAGACATTGAGTGTAATGAAGTTATACTGTTCAGAAGTAATTCAGTAACAAAAAACAAAGCCTCATATAAACCTCTAAAAGACATCTGAAATGATAAAGAATAATAAAGTTTTCATAACTATAAATGTGATACTGCAAACGTATGCATTGCTGGGCCTTCCCAAAGTTCTGAGAAGTTCAGGAACAGCACAGATCACTAGACCAAAAGGAACAAAAAGACACCAGAAATGTACATAAATAAGTGGCTATAAAAAAGAAAGACAGGAAAAGACTGAAAAATGAGAACAGACGAGGAAGAATGCAGGAAAAACATGATAGTAATTTAACACGATCATAAATTTTGTGATTTAAAGTGTTAGAGCTCTACAGATATATATTCTGTATGGTACTGAAATTATTTTGTTCTCATAACTAAGGCTGTTAAATGACAAGCACCAAGCAAATATATTTCAGCACATACTCAGTTAGACAGACCTGTTGTTATTTTCCTAGCTTCATTTGCACCATTAGAAAACACTCATTCCACAGCCATGAATTGATTCTGCTTGCTGCTGTGTCTGTGGATCCTGCACTTCCACAAAGATTTCTGACGAATTGCCACAACAAATGCTACTGGTGGTCTTGCAGCAATGCTGTCACAAACCTAGCTCAGTGCGTCACTGTGTGAGTGCGCAGCATATACGCTGCGAACAGTATCATCTACCTACACCATACATTCCATATCTTGTTATCCAGAGGTCTAGCTTTTCTGCATCTATCATGGCAGCTCATGTCATTAAGATTAAAAATTATTTTATAGGGAGAAAAGGAAAAATATAATTCTAAACTGTTATTTACAAAATAAGTCATTTCAAGATTCCAGAACTGGAAAGCACAATAAAGTCTTCTTGAAGCCACATTCTTTGACATGTTATCAAATATTCCTAAATTTATCCACCCAAAGCAGAAGTTGTGTTCCTAAGCCGGCATTCTAGCAGCTGAGTTGTGTCCTTAGAAGTATGTGTATCCTTAGAAATACATGTACAGCTTCCACCATCTTCGCTGAGGACTGCACCCATATGGAATGTCTGGCAGGATGTGCTCTGGCTATAAACGGAACTAATATATCAGTATAAATAATGTCAAATGTGAAAGTTTTTACAAGGATGAGATGCCTTTTAATGCATATTTAATGAGAAAATAAGTGACAAGCTTTCAACTTGTGATTTTTCCCATACATCCATATTTCCTTAGCTTGAATTTCCAGAACAGTGCCTCTCTTGCATTACAGCACTAGGCAGTCTAAGATCAGCTCCCAGTCAAATAGTGATTTCATACACTTCCAACAAAAATCTAAAAGAAGTAAGATCCTGACTTTAAAAGACCTAACTGTTTTGCAGTTTGGACCAAAGAGATATCAGACTTGATAACTGCTTCACAATCCCGACTAATTTTCCTCAGAAAGGAAGTACAGAGCATCTTTTTTAAGAACTTTTTACATTGCTGATTTTTATAACCAATTGTTAAAGCTGTGAGGTTTGTAATATTTTTTTTTCAATATAAATGAGGTTTCTGATTGTTAGGTTCCTCAGCCACAAAACACAATCCAACATGAAGAAAAAGTAGGACACCCTTTGACTGGGGGTGACAATGCATATAAGCAAAATTTGAAAGTCAGAATCTGTGGCTGCAACCCTCACCAACAGGGGGGAGACCTAAAAGTCATATATTCAGGAAGGGGAAGGGGATGGCTAATGTACCTGAAATTATCTTCATTTTCTTTCTGATTTTTTTTTCTCTAAGCTTGCCTCTTTTATCTCCCTTTCTATCTTTTCCCTACATATATAAAAGTTGGGATTCTCCTGTATACGTGACATCGCAGTTTTAAGGATGTCAACCAATATTGTAAGTTCATAGATAAATTGTGAGTTCTGAATATTTTCTGTTTGATTGTGAAGATTTAGTCACAAATGCATTCTTTTATATTTCAGTGTTGTTTTTCAATCAGCTTGTTATGAAAAAAATCCTTAAAAATACCCCCATTAAAACCTCAGATAATTATGATAGGCCATAATGTCACAATCTGTACACATTATAAAAAAAAGCCCCCTCATAGCACAAATGTGATTGTTTTAATTGTCTTACACCAAGACTATATTGTTTCTTTGCCGGACCTATCTCCATTATCTGTCTTTGATCGTTTACCATTTCCTGAGTTCAGAGATGACCAACCTGCAGACAACCACGTTCTCCCTTAAAGGGACACTGTCAAGTATTTTCATACTGATTTTGTGCTTGGTTTTCCACTTACCCCTGTTATTTAATACATTTTTTCAAGAGGAAATCTGTTTTTTCTCCTACCTGTTTTGTTCCTTCTGCTCCTTTCATGGAGCAATAAACTACTGTGAGTTTGTCCTACTAAAAAATACTTACTTGTTTGTGATCAGTGTCATCACAGCTGTCAGCACAGTTCTGGGAACAGGATTTATTAGTTAACTTGTGCTCCCTCTGCTGGCTGGCTTGTTGGCTCTGCAGCAGCAGAACAAAAATACTGTGTATAGTCATGCATGAACAGCAGCCATCCCTTGTTAAGAAAAAATCCTAAGAAGCAGTGGTGGATTTAGAAGAAGAAAAAAAATCTAAAACTTGGAAGACATTTTCCCTACCAGATTATAACAGGAAAAAATGGTTTATACATGAACTACTTGACAGTATCCCTTTAACTTTTCATATTCTATAGTACCAAAATGCAGCAGCACTCATGATGGAACAAACCTACGAGATCATCTAATCCATCCTACAGCCACAGCATGATTGCTGTTTCTAACGTATTACATGCTGATTAGTTCACCTATTTTCAGAGCTTTCAAGTTTCTTTCCCTTAGGAAACTATTTCATAGCTCTGAAAGATCTGTTTATAGTATAACCACATAACATCATGTCACTTTATCACAGGACTGTAACATGTCACAGTAATATGATGGGATGACAAAATGCAGCCCATGAAACAAACTTTGGAATCAAGCAGAAGCACATAGCAGTGTGGACAACAGCTAGAAGCTTGCCATGTGATGTGTACATCAGCTAAATGAGAAGTATCTTTGCACTGCACCCAGAAAGGAGCACCTTGCTATTCCGCTCTCTTTTTTTTTTTTTTGACTTTTCATGAACAGTATTTGTTATCTGCACATTGTAAGCACTCCTGCAACTCAGTTGACTGTCTTCTCTCCAGAAGAAAATAAACTTAATTATTTGAAAAGAGAAAAATAATTGAATTAAGAGGAAATCAACATCCCAAGCATGGCAGCTTCTACAGGACATATTATTGGTGGGAAAGTTTTCAGCACTAACCTGCTTAACCATACATGAGACTACTGTAATTTATCTGCCAAGAATAAGGGAGTAAAGTATACTGCCAATCTTGTTGCTTTGTTTCCTGAGGGACATGAATATTCCTGAGCTTTTGATGATTTAAACATCCACTGTTGAAAGCATAGCTATGACACTCTTCACTGCACCACAGCACATTCTCAACAGCAGTGCTCCATTCAGCACACAGAAGTCTTCTGTCCGTTTGAACATATTAGACCAAACAAAATATTTGGATGTTTAAAGCAGAAGCACCCAAGACTGCAAAACCCCATTTAAGTGGCTTTCCAATCCAAATGTGATCAGCTTTGTAGGCACCGAAGTTTTTTATTTTTAAATCTGCAGGTTCTTCTTTGCCTGCCCATAATTGTCTTTGTCTTGGTAGGGAAGAACAGTTCAATACTGATCATATACCTCAGCCCAGTCAAGATTTAGAGTAGAAGCGTTTCTCTAAGTCTCCTTCAGAGTACAACCTGGCAGTCAAAATCAGAGCCTGATTCACACTGACCGCTTAAAACATCTCTGAAAACCTAACTAGGAGCTACCATTTTTTTTAAAATTTAACAGGTGATAGTGATAACCTGTTTATAAAACAACAACCTGTCCTTTGCCATCAAAATGGATTTAGATACCTGGGTATTTACCCTGGGCACAGCACTAAGAACCTAAGAGAGACTTCAGGATTCTTCTGACATTAAGTTGCAGTATTTAATTTTAGGTTACATCCCTTACGAGGTTTGTCTAACCAATTTTTCTATTATATTTCCTTTAAATCAAACCTATGGCCTAGGGCGACTTCACTGCTATTTAGTAATCCCAATAAAACTAATGATTGATTACTATCACATCAAGCCTCATCAAAAGTAGAACCTCCTGTATAAACAGGCACATCCAAACATACATAAAGACAAAATATAAACACGTTGTGTAGATGTAAAAGGAGAAACTTTTTTTATTGCCACCCACTCCCACTACATCTTTTGCTTAACATTCGCAGCACAGTAACAGTGAAAAAGTTTTTGATGCTATCATTTAATTGCCTTTCTGACTTGATAGCTCACTAATGCAGAAATTAACTGCAACTAACAATTTAACTGCAAATTCACTCCAGTAATTATGACAAAATTATTTGTGGGGGTTTTTTTAAATATACAGATACACAGAGTAGGTTAAATTGTCTTCAAGACCTAAGGAACTTTATTTACTACGTATGAGTTGTGGGGTTAAATTTTCCAATGCTAGTTGGAAACACAATAATTGAAGAGATGCATTTCATTCCAGAAACACCTTAACAAATAAATTTTGTTGCAAAACTAAAATTAATTTTGGGATATGTAAGGATTCTACATATACATATGTAAGGATTCTACATACAAAGCTGTAACTATTTCCCAACTTTCATTAATTTCAAATCTCCTGATTGGCAAGGCCCTGTATTGAAAATGTTTGGCTTCTGGAGAATAATATTTGGGAGGCATGGTGTAAATTATTGAGAACATTCTTTAATATATCAGAAATATTTCTTTTGAGCATCTGGAGACATACAGTTTCTCATTCTAGAAATGAATTGTGCACTGCCTCCATAAACACAGGATTGAAATAGTGGGTTCAAAATGAATTAATCCATTATCCCTACCTGACAAGAGAGAATCATCACTTCCAACGCTTGTCATGATTAATATTCTATCAGAAATGTTAACAGTACTTTAAAGGGCCACCTTCCCTTATTCAAAGATGCAGTATTGGGAGAAAATTTAATCCTGCTGTGGGCAGGGGAGTTGCACCAACACTGAATTATCTTCAGTGTCTATCTAGTAGGGGATACTACACGCATTCCAATCTGCAAACACAAGAATTAGCTTATTGCCTACCTAGACCTGAATACAGAACATAGATTTCCTAAACAGTTTACAAAGTACCAAAATGAGAACTTTACAGTAAGATACTATAATGGACAATGCTGAAATGCTATGCAGCATACAGTTTGTCACTTAAAAGTGCTTTGTCAGTATGGGATGAGGTGAATTCAAGTGCCTAACTTCATATATATAAAACCAAATTTATTTAATTTTTTATACAAAAGCTTTGCAAATAGAATGAGTTTTGGTCTCGTGAAAAACAAAATTTCAAATGTGCTAAACTGAAATGTATAACTTTAATTTTTGTCAAAAACAAAAACACTGTTTGTAGGCAGGAAAGAGTGTGTACCTACAAAACAGCTGTTTCTCATTTTTGCAAAAATGGTGATCTTTTATGCCCAGCGCAAAAAAAACATTAAAACTCTTTTTTTTTCTTTCCCCAAGGGGTGAATTTTCCTAAAATTTCACTGTGATATGCTACCAGACATTTATTAACAGAGACACTTTTTTCTATATAAAATTCACAAATAATCACTAAAGGAATAGAAACTATGACTTCTAAGGGAAAATTGATATAGTAGCTGTCTTGAAAAATAATAAATTATAATCATTGTATTACCAATTGATTCTTTTTTTAAAGAAAACAAAGACCCCGAGTTTTGCTGTTAACAATCCACCATGCTTAATTTTCACTCCACTTCCTTACAACACATTGTGATACCTACCACGTAGCATTCCCATTCACTGAAACAAAACCACTGAAGTAGGACTGGAACTTGGAGACTGACATAACTACACTCAGTTAAACATGGCCTCTGCCAGAAATACAACATATTAGCAAAGTGATTACTAGAAGTTTACATTCTGATTTTCCTGGATAAACAAAATTATTCAATTCCCAGAACTGCAAACATTTAAATGATTCCCGTACTGAAAGTCAATGTTTACATTTCCTAAAATACTAGAGCATATTAGCTTCCTGCATGCAATTTTCTCACACTGAGGTCTAGATAGCATAGAAGAATACACCATCAATTTATTAATACTGCTTGTAAAAGAAGTCTCATACTGCTAGAAGATTTAGCAGGACTGCTTTAATTATGTAGTTTTGCTTTCTTTTACTGACAGCCTCACATTCATTAGCTGCTTCTTCCTGCTTTTGTAACCCCATTATCCCCATTTAACTGTGAAATATCTCAAAAGATAAATGCCTTTTCAAATGACTGAAGGTAGCACTTACCTGCTGGATACCGTATGTCCAGCCTTGCCTTATACGATCCCTTGCCCACACATTGTGAGCATTCTCTGCTAGTTTATCCACCATAGCTTCTTGAGAGGGGGTCAGTTTGATAAAACTCAGATCCATGGGAGCAGGCTTATATCCACTCAACAACTGGTAGCTGTCAAAAACCACAGAACTTGCAGTTACTTTTCAGTAAGAAAAAATTAATAGAACCACATGAAAAGAAGTGACATTTATGCGATATATGTATATAAATAATCTGCCTTGGAACATAAGGATAATAATGCACTGACATTTGATTTTGCTTCTAGCTAATTGCATCTTGATGGGATGGAGTAGCTGGTAGTGAAAGGTACACAAAATGTTCTGAACTAAAAATGATTTAAAAGTATTTTAGTACTTTCACATATTCAAAGTAGTAGATTAAGATGTTGCTTACCTAAATACTTATATGAATATTGTTACAGTTACCTCTGAGAAATATATTCTGAAAATATATTCTTCCTATTACTTATAGACGTGAGATTACTTAGAGATGTGAGAGATAGAGTAGATCAAATGGCTTACTCAAGATCATATATCAAGTCTGTTTAATAAAAGTTTGTCTTTACAATACTTCATACCTTAACTATTCTTCAAATCATAAATGTTTAAAATTTAAGCATGACTTAAGAACACAAAGACAGCTTCCTCACTATTTTTGGCACTCCTAAGAATGAAGTGTTGTTTACTCTGATGAAGCTGTTCCTATCAAATTAATTACTGTCATCTCACACTTTATTTCTGGCCAAACCTTCTTCAATGAAGGATGTAACGCATACAGTGATGCATGCAGCACATCAGTACTTAGTAAGTTTACAACAAAAACCTACGACATTTTGCACCACCATCACGGTGGTGGACATTGCCTCCCTTACCTCAACTGATGAGGGAATGTGCAGGGGAAGGGAAGCAGGAAGAGCAACAGGGCCGCACCGGGTGTGGGCAGTGGGGTCTGAGGGGCAGCCCCTGTGAGGAACAGCTGGGCCTGCCCTGAGCCGGGCACAGCTAGTTCCAGCTGGCTCCAGCCAACCCACTGCAGCGTGGTGGTCCCACCAGGAAAACATTTTAATGAAAGGGCAAAACGCTGCACAGGCAGAGAGGAGTGAGGAAAAAGGTGTGAAAATGTGAAAAGTAGCCCAGCAGAAACCAAGGCCAGAGGAGTCCCAGGTGCCAGAGCTGGAGCTTCTTGCGGCCCCAGGAGAGACCAGGCCGGAGTTGGGGGACGTGCCCTGAATATCCCAGAGTATTTCCCCTCCAGCACGCTGACAAAACAGAGTGCTATTTTGGTCATAACAAAAGTGGTCTGTGGAAAATATACAACAACATTCTCTCACTAAAATTATACATGCTGGGGTGTTTAAAGAATGGTCAGTTTAAATAACTGTCTAATTTTTTTCTAAACAATTTTGTCATTTTCTTGTATTTTCTTTATTTGGACTAACAGAGGGAAACCCAGAAAAAGAAACAGTATTTATCCCCATTCATATTCTAAAATATTAAAATACTTTAGAAATTTTAATTCATTCTCTTCTGCGATAACTATTCTAAAACCCATTTAAACAAATCATTGGTTGAAAACAATAATTGAAAACAAGCAAGTATTTAAGGGGAATTATCATCTATGAACATGAGGTTGGACCGTCCTTCAAAATTATCACATTAAAAAAAAAAGTTTCAGTCTGAAAACAGCAATTCAAGAAAATAAATCCAAAATCAACCATTCATACAGTTACCAATCGGCAAATTCCTGTGACAGACCAAAGCAAGCAGGTGGCAGTCGTGCTGCCATCTCCCACGTGCTGGCTAACTGCCTTCCTGGTTACCTCAGGTAGCTGTGAAGTCGCTTCAGTGCAATGAGTAAAACCAGCAGTAATGGCAATAGCAAATCATACAGAATTAACACATTCGTCAGGCTGGCAATTACCGTGTTCTCTCCTGTCACGCTCCCCTGCACAACTGTTACGTTGTGAATATAAAAGCCACAATGGCCACAGCTATTTTGATTTAAGAGCAGGGTCAAAGAACCAGGGGTCACAAAGAACATTCATGATTTTGTCACAGAGGATGTTTACGCTTTATTTCAGGATACAAATGAATACTTATAAAAGATAAGTATCAATGGATATCAAGGAAAATAACAAAAGCATATTGTATGTATAAATTCATGTTGGAGAATTGTCTTTAGCTGCAGACCAAGGTTATTACTTGAAACAGGTAGCTAAGATTCCAGCTCATCAGTATCTTACTGGTCCTTCTTGCTCAGTATCTCTGCTGGCCTTATATTAACATTTTTTTAAGATGTACATAATGTGATGTGGAATAATTTTCAAGCTGAGAATTTAACTACTTTAGCAGCACTTTATCACTACCATATTGACCTGCCACCAATTTATAACAAACATTATGGAATTTTTATTTGTGCCACCACCTAAAGTTACAGAAAGAGTGGTAGATATGTTTTCACATCTTAGTCCATACTCTGCTTTCTTGATTAAAGATCTTCAGCAGTCTACGTGAGTTGTTTTACAAGAGACAATTAAACACAGTGAAAAAAAAATTAAGAAAACCTTTTTCTTTTAAGTCTGGCAATTTTATTTTCCTTTCTGATTTCATTTAGACTTTTTTTTAACCCATATAAACACTAAATATTTAGAATTTATTAAAATAAAGACTTTGACTATTTCAAAGAGGTATTTTACAGTAAAAGGTTACTGAAGGATGCTTTATTCAAAAATCTAAACTAAAATTAAATGAGGAAAAAAAATTCATAATAGAAAGAGAATTTCCATCAGAAAAAGTTCTGTTTGTAGTAAACTTTATCTGCTTGTTCAAACTGGTCCAAAAAAGTTTTTTTGTGGAGTGATACTGTATTAGAAAAGCCAAATCTATGGCCCAACTATCATTTAAAAATCTGATTTAGCCCAACTTATAACCAGTGTGCCTGTGATGCCAAAATTCTGTAGGACTGACACAAATATAAACATGTTCTTATTATTTTACAATCTTTATTGCTACAACAGGATGCAGAAAAGAAAAAAAGCAAAGGGTTAAGACGAAAGAAAAAATACACAAAGTCTGAAAAATTTCTCAGAAAGCAGAGCAGATGGTTTAATTACATTCAATGGTGTCTGTTGCTTTTGTTTTTCATAATAGCATAAAGGTTTTGCATCAGGAAGATATAGAGCTTAACAAAATATCATGGGAAAATTCAAAAACTGTTGGATAACACATTTGTATCACTTACAGGAACAGAAATAACTAGCAAACACAGGAAGTGACATCTCTTCTCCCATAAAAATTGCAGCTTTTCACACACCACCTCTTGTAACTTTTTGTTATGGTTAAATCTAATCTAACTGTGAAAGAGCAACCTGTCTCTCCAGGACTGTATCCCACAAAAAACATGATCTGGCCATATAGCTGCACAACTGTGTCCAAATCATGAAGTATTTGCTCTTTTTTTCCCCAATAAACATCTGATAGTATTGAGAATGTTGCCACAATTATTTTTTCCATTTTACTCATTTCTTCTATCCACTGTATATATGTACTAGCACTTATCTTCGCTTTTAGTCATAACCAAGGAAACTAAATTACAAATTTAAATTCAACAATAACAACACATACAAGCTCTCTCATTCTGAACCTGTGACCTTTACCCTTCTGGTTTTATACACATTATAATCCTCCTTTAGCCCAGTGAATTTTATACCAATCTAGACAAACTTATAAATCATGGGCTCAAATGTATGTTGGCCTGCAGGGCTGTCATATGCTTATCACCAACTACAGTTCCATTACTTTAACTGTGTTAAAGCTCCCAAATTCTCCCTCTCAAACCAGGGAGGCACCTGGGCACCTTGGCTGGGCCATAAGAGCTGGTTTCAGAGCTGCAGTAGTGGAGGACACATACCATACCAGCCTGAGCCCAGTCCCACCAATGCAGTTGCCATTCAATCACTCAGAAAAAAAGTCAGGCAGCTGTGCCAGTTCTCTCCACTTCAAGTCACTAGGTGGCCATTCTAGGACTTTCAAATGAGTTGCCTTTAAATATGTGCAGCACAGCAAAACACATTGACAATTTTGCTGTAAAAATTCCTTATCAAGTTTCTGCAGGACGCTCCAGATATATAAGAACTATGTAATAATGAACGCCTGACATTTCAACAAATCACAGAAAACCTAAACTTTGTCTACTTATCAAATCATAAACATCTAAAAGAAAAGGTGTGGATGAAGGCATGTGTAAATCTCAAAGAATTCATATTCATCATGTATACCCAAGTAGCAATAAAACTAGAAATACAAATATCAAATCATTAAAATACAGTTCACTGCCTAACAAAAAGATGCATTTGAATTTCAACTTACTTCTTTGGAAGCTTCATTTTTTTCACTTTTTCTTCAGCACGTTCATCAGCAATTCCAACATGGCAACCTAATGCCAAAAGGGTTCTAGGATACAGAAATCAATACAGAAATTACTGCCAATGTTTCTATATTCAGAATTGCTGCTATGTATATAAATGGCAGTATACAACACATGAGACCTATGGGAATGGCAACAATATAACATGGGAAGATCAACACCAGCCTTTTTGTATAAGCTTTCTGATAGTGTTAAGAAAATGGCACAAAATGTTCCTAAAAATTTTACTAAAAATATGAGTGGACTACTTCAAAATGGAACTATTATACAGTCTATTTCATCTATATGAGGCATCAGTTGAAAGATTCCCTGCCCTTGAAATATATATTTCTGCTTTATATACTTATTCATACTGTTTCTATACTCATTCATACAACTTTGTATCAAAATCTTTTTACGTTATGTTGTCTACTTCAAAGCTGATGAAAGCAAAAAAAGGCAGGAAACTTCACTTGTTATCCTTAGAATGTATCGTCTTTACAAAGAGAGGCTGTTATTCAGAGATTTTAATTGGATCTGGATTTTGTTAGGACTTCCTACTGAAGAGAGGACTGTCAGCAGAATGCATGACAAGCATTAGGCCAAAACTGCCATCCTAATGCTCAGTACGGATGTTGTACATTAATCCCATTCAGAGAAAAGAATTTAAGCTAGACGCTGTGTGTCATGTACCACAGAGCCACTGACCCAGGCAGCCCATTCTGGCCTGATTCTGCAAGATGCAGCTCATTTCAGAAAACAAACACACTCTACATAACCTTACAACAGGGTCGATGGTATTAGATCGGGTTTCTGATTACTTCAGACCTTTTCCTGTCCTTACAGTAACACTATCCAGCAGTATAAATCTTAAATCTCATTCACCTCCAGGATTTGATCTGTAACACACCAATTATTTGTTCCTGCACTTACATTCAACATTGGGTTATCAAGTCTTAGTTTCTTTACCCTAGGCGCTTTACTAAAATACTGACATTGAAATGAAAAGAAATTTTGGATAAAAGTTAGACACCACATTGGAGTCAGATCAGAATTTTCTAAAAATCTTTGATTGAAAGTGATTATGCAGAAGAAAGCACAAATGTAAACCTTGGACTCCATTCCAGTTTTTCACAATGTGAAAGAAAGCTGGAAAACCAGGTTTTTATTTGTTCTTGTCTCCAGTTAAAACAGTATTTTCTAGTATTGCTTTAACTATATTTATTGCTCTTGAACTGACTGAGGAAAAAAAAAAAGAAGGCATAAATCTTGCTCTAGCAGTATTTCCCTTGGCAGATAAATCATATGTTTTCAAGGAGGTTCTTATAGCATATTTTTAGTGGTAGCTACAAGAAATAAATCCTACTGTTTTGGTATGTGAACCCTGATTTAACACTAGATGGTAAGATGAGATACAAGGAAATCAACATGCAGTGGCTGCATCCTGCAAAACACACTATCTGCTAAGAATACTCCATGCACCTAAATTTCAATTGGCATAAATCATACTTGATTCCTATGCAGCTATGACCAGCATAAGTAAAAGAACATATCTAACAGTGGAAAGCAGTACAGAAGAGCCAATCCTTGGTAACCCTAATTTTCTTGTAATGTAAAACAGGAATTTTAACCTTCTATTATCTCCACCCAGACACAGCAAATTCAAATCGGAGAAGCACAGCAGGATAAAAAAGCATACCATACTCTAAGGTAGAACCTGAAAGACCCCTAAAAGTACTTTGAAGCTAAACAAGAAAACTAGAAGTGGCTGAATGCAATCCTCAGTGTAATATTGATACATGTAATTATCACACACAACTGAGTAAATAGAAACAGGAAAATCAGTCACAAAATAGTAAGCACCAAAAAAAAGTACAAGATCTAACTACAAAATATACATACAAATGTGCAGAAACAGTATGAGAAAACATTTTAATCCCATGACATTTTCAGCTGTAACTCATTCCCGAGCTTTGACATTTCATATAGTATATCAATTTTATAGTTCATAAAAGTATTCAGTCATACTGAAAAATATACAGAGATTCCAATATATTGAAAAGAAATTTTGTCTCAGATAATATGACCAAAACTTCTTTGCTTTCTGCCTCTCTCATCTAGCAGAGCTGGCAGCAAAACTGGCAACAAACCAACAAAAAACCCCAGCTTGCAGTAAGAGTTATTCTTGGTGTCTTACAACTACTTCAAGTGTGTTGTATGCAAATTGTAAAGAATATAGGATATAGCTGACTAGAAGAAATTTTAAAAGAAGGATTTCTTTCCCTCTTTCCCATTCTCTCCCATTGAAGTTGACTGCTAATAGACCAGAAACATCTAGCAAAGAGGTCATCAAAGTAGCTTACAATTCAAGTCATTACAGCATGGATCATCTAGAATAATTACTGCACTGATTTTCCCACCTTCAAAAGCTTGCAGAAATGAACTGAGACACTCATATTCTAGTCGCTCAACAATAGATGTCTATGTGATAAATACAACATGATATTGCAAAATTAGAACCGTATACTTCAGAAAACAAGGACTAATACAAGAAAGAAATGAAGACTGATCTCAGTAAGCATACAAATTTGGAAATTCACAGAAAGACTGAATGCTTTAGGTTTTGAATACTATCCATTTAACGAAAGGCTCTCTCTAAAGTAATAAAATTTCTAAAATAAAAGTAATCCATAATTTATATGTTTATAAAGCCAAGTTATTTTTGTTTTTTCAGGGTTAAGTTCAGAAAAGCATTGTATTCTGAACCAGTAATCTAAAATTTGTTTAATATTAAGTGAAACAATCGGAGTGTGCATTTAATTCTGATAGTCTGATTTTTATGATGCCTAAGTCATATTATATAGAGTATTCTAGCAAAAGATCCAACAGCAGGGAAAGGTAATGACATCATCTTTTTTTTTTTCATAAAGTGGAAAGAGGACGGTATTTCGGATTCTTAAGCCCATTGTTGTTTTGACAGGGGCCTCAAAAGCTTGTCTTGAAATTCTAATATCTAGCTGAAGACAAATAAGTACTTACTTTCTTGACTCCAATAGAGTTCCATTTATCTCTGAATGCCCTATCTCTGAATAATGCCAAAATACCTGTCCAGAAACTGTTTTACACTATGGGTCATAAATATGTTTTTCATCAAGTAATTTACTTACTGCAGGAATGGTGGATCAGTAAACAGTGCAGGGAAGCTGACTAGAGAAGGACATTATAAGAAATTCTAGCAGGAGTGTTCTACCTAGCTTTCTACTATGAGGACATGAAGTCATGATAAGTGTAAACACTACATTGCACCATCAGTTTACATGGCATTTTTTTTAATAATACAGTACAAGTATTCCGAGAAAAGTACTATCACATGCAGATACTCATCCTCCTTTGAGACTCTGAGCAGGAAAAAGCAACTACATTGTAACAAGAAAAAAAAAAGAATAGATTTCAATGGACTGCAAATAGTAGCAACTGAAGAACCACATATACCACTCGGCATTTATCAGTTTGAGAAATATTTTAATGTTGGCTACATGCAATGCTACTTATGGAAGAAATTACTTATGCTAATAGATTTTCAATGCATTTGCAGTGAAGTAAGAACTCATACCTGCTTGACTGATAAAGCTGAGATACAGAATTTTATCTTTGTAAGCCAAATAACTAGTTTACTATTAATATCCCACTGAAATTTTCTCGCATTCCAACTGGAGAGTTTCCATGACATTCACACATCTAACCACTCATCCACAAAAGGAGGGAATGCCTTCTACTGTTTTGTGGCAACATGCACAGATGAAAGAGAAATAGCAGGAAGGGGTCCTAAAGCAAAGCTCGTCATTAGTTATGTCCCAAAAATATCTATTGATTGTCAAAGTGTGCCTTATCAATAAAAAAAAAAAAATAAAAGCAATTAAACCGCATTCAAGTACACCAAATAATAAGCATAGAGTTTTGTTCAAAGCTTGGATCTATTTCTTTCCTCCAAACATGATGAAAACTGCCTGAATTGCCATTTCATAATCAACATTACCACAATAAAATTCTATAGATACTAAAAAAGACTATCAAACCCATTTTCAATGCCAAATCCATTAATGTACTCACTCCCCCATTTTCATTTTATTACTCTCACCTACATGTGAAACTGTAATTCATATGTCAAATTATAATTCTGGAAATTGCAACTCCCTAGGAAACTCTCACAATAAGCTTCAAAAGTTCTAGAAACTTACTTCAGTGTTTCAAGTGACATTTGCAAGTTATAATTTCTTTCCTGCTCCGGCAATTTTGAGAACTCCACTAAGCACGGGTGTTGTCTTTTGTTGTCATCTCTAACCTGAAAAGGCAGTAAAGAAATAAGCTTAACGTGTTTTAAAAAGCAGAAGAAATTTAAAAACAGTCAAAAAGACAATCCTGTCAGGATTACTCAAACGGGATAACGCTTCAAAACAGAAAGTATCCTGTATTCTCAGAGCACGATCATTCTCTTCAAGTAAGGCCGAATTGTCATTTGCAAATAAACTTCAGATTTGCAGATCTCAAGTGGAATAAATGCTAATTTGTACATTTCATTATACAGATATTCTCAACACAAAGTTCAAGAATAGTGCAATCTATGCTATATTTTGACATGCAGCCATAAAATACAACTCATCTTCAGCACCATATCTGAAAAACTATGCATCCAGATTGTATAAATACATTGATATCAATAGTACTGAAGTCCTTACCTTACAAAAGTAATGATATAAAGGACAAATCTTCTCTATCTCTTAATTCAGAAAACGTCTGTTTCTTAATTATTTCCAGCAGTATAACAAGAAGAATGCAACTGTTCAGTAGTCACAAATGACTGGAACAGTATTTTAGTTTTACTGTAGCGACGGCAGAGCCATGAAGACTATAATTTACAAAATACTACATATTATAAGCTTAAAAAATTTGATCAAAACCAGTTTTAACCTGCACTATATAGAAATATAGTTTTAGTCTAATACTGGCCATAACTAGGAAGGGCGACCTGAGAGGCTGGGATAACTGAACATTCTACTGCTCTCAGCTTTGCATCTTTATAATGCTAGAGCTCAGTCGACAAAATCTACAAAGATTTTGTACTTGCTAGAAGGTTTGATAACAAAATATTAGTTTGCAAATATTAGCTAAAAGATCCCAATGAAAGTATTAACATTTGCTCAGTTGAGACTACATCTTGTATTTTTAAATGCTTTTGTGTCCATCTTTCATGGACTACAAGCTTACTGTTTGTATTAATCTTTAAAGTTGCAAAGTGAGTTATTGAAAAACAATACTATCGATAAGCTTTGATCAATGGAAAATTGAATGTGAACAGTTGAAGTTAAAAAAGTCTAATTGTTATATTTATTTCAAATTGATCTTTACTCATTTGGTGAATACAAGATGACTTTTAAATTATTTTAGCCAAAAAAGACCAGGGCAGAAATTCTCAGTGAAATGGTACCATTGAACTTGTATAATTTGTTCTCAACAGCTTGATCTGCTGTTCATATACAGAATCAGTTTTGATATTTAAAAAGGGTAAGAAAGTCCGTAAGCATATAAACTGGCATGAAATTTCTGACTTTCAGAAAAATAAGGTATCACATTTAAACCAATTGCTTTCCCTGCATATTGCATCAAATAAAAGAGCTTTTCTTTGGCTAAAATGTCTTAAAACTAAAAAGCTATAGCATCATGGCAATAAATCCATATGCAGTATCTAAGATTACATTTAAGTCATAACATTGGGACATAAACATTGTGTGTTAGAGCAGGGGAAGGAAAAACAGTCATCCTCAAACCATAATCTATGCATGAAGTTTCTCTAATTTCAAGTCCTAAGTGTTAATTATACATGAGTACTCACAGATTGAATATAAACATGGATCACTGATAGCTGAATTTTTTAATTATTTATAATCTCCTATTTTTGCCAGTTTTGTGTTTTTCTATAATAACAATTGTACAGTACTACTTAATCTAGTTTATTTAAACTTATGAAAAGTAATCTCACATTTCTGTATAACATTTCTGAGTAACATATTTTTGCATTTTTATCTAAGCACATAATAATTATCAAATTGAACAGCAGTCATTTGTTTTGGATTGAAAAATATTTACAATCTCCAGGGAAAATTTATCTTCATTTGATGAGATTAATGTTCTTTGGACAGGCAACACAAGCAATTCAATTGTCAAGCTACTTGGTCAAAATCATTAGCAGCTGAAATGAGAAACATCTTTTAGTAGACACCGAAAATAATTATTTGTAGATTTCTTTCTAAAACCTATGGTAATCTGCATTAATAAAGTTTCAGTAAAGTCTCCAATAAGAGGGACTACTTTACATATGTGTATAGCTAATTTATATCTTGGACACCCGATATTTTCCTCAGAATTCCAATGTTAATTTAATATCCCCTAGTAACACTCTTTTCACTCTACAGCTACAATGTATAATACTTCTATTATATATTTAACTTATTTTGTAGGTTGCCTTCCCACACACCTTTTTTTTTCTGAGCATAGTATAGAAATGCCTTGCAAATACATTATATAAGTGACAGAACTTGTGAAACCTACACATTCTTAATTTTTCTGGCTAGTTTTAAATATACAGTAAAGTTTAACAGAAACAAAGATATGCAGATGCATTTGATGATTTCACGTTGAACAGTTAAATACCACTAATATTAAGACTTACAATGAAGCCAGATAACAGAAGTCCTTAATTTTGCTACATAAGCTTCTTAGTTTTACTTTGTTTCATGTATAACATGTAGTAGTAATGCCACACGCAATACAGACAGATCTGATGAAACAGGTATGTGCATACAAGGGAATATAAAACACAATTTATGGCAGATTTTTTTAATAGTCGTGAGAGACATTTTAATCTACCAATTCTCTATCTTTTAGTCTTAAAACTTTTTGACTTGGTGAAAAACCACCACTTTTTCAGAAAAGCTAGCTACTATACATAATTCATCTTGCTCTGAATTAAAAAGACCAAATCTAAGCAAGCACTTATATGTGTGCATCTAAACCAGCCAATTTCTGTTTCATGCCTCCCCTCAGCACTCAGTAATCATAGTGCATCAATTCAGGTAACTATTATCAGCAACAGTGACTTAAACTGATGAAATCATCTGTGACAAACCAATATGAAAAAGGAGTTAATCTCCAGAAGGTGTTCAGCATATACTTTGCCACATTCCCAAAGTGAACACATCCAACCACAGAATATTAAAGCTAGACAGAAAGCTGAATAATTTAAAAGATTTAGCACCTGTTTTCATTCTGAATATAACTACATTTATTGCTGCTTAACTTGATACTTACTATATATTGTTTAAATTAAAATAGCGTTCAACTGTACAATTAGATTCTTGACGGTAAGTAACACTGCACTAAAAGCTCCCTCAGATTGCTTCACAGCTGGTATGATTATGCCACAATTAAAATGTTTTGACACGTTGATTTAACTGGTGTTTTGTGTTTGATTTGGTGGGGAAATCAACAACAGAAAAAAAAAATCTAGATATCTTCTTGTTAATGAAATCTTTTTAAGTACCAGTGTAGGCCTCAACAAATATAATACCTATGCGCAGTTACATGAAATCTGTAATCTGAACTCCTCAGAAGACCAAAGTCTTTTTATTAACCAAAGTAGAATACACATATTTCTATGTGCATACATGTTTTTACACTTACATCTAGTTTCTACCGAATGTTTCTATACACTCTGCACAGCAATAGCTCTTCATAAACAACACCATTTGAGAATTAAATAAGTAGCTTGTATACTTTTTTATTATCTATTTTTTTAAATATAATCAACAAAATAGACTGTGTTTTGTTTTGAAGCCAGAAACCACATTGGAAAAAAGTAGGAAAGCGATAAGAAATTGGCTACATGGAGCACCCAATACAGACATTAGCTTGAAGCAGTGGAGAGAAGGAAGGAGAAAAGCAGATTTAAAGGAAGCTCCTATAAGCAATATTATTTTTCATTAAAAAGAAGTTTAGGACTTCTGAAAGAGTTATGTCAGTCAGTAGCTGTGAAGAGAACCAAGAATAACTGCTTTAATTACTTACTCCACCAATTAACCTTCTTGCCCCAGGAAAAAATAGAAGGCAAAAACCCACTAAGTGCTTTCTGTGCTGACAGTTAGACTGGCTGAAAATTTCAGCACCAAACAGCTTTAATGCCAGAATTTTGGTGGAAAGAGTCTAAAAGCTTACTAATTTTGGAAGGATGGGAAAAAATGCAGTCCTATTAGCACACTGAAACCAATGTGCTGAAAAATACTATGTAATTAACAGAAAATTAAATTGGATGGTACATACTGGTCCATATTGCCAGCCAAGTTCAATCTTATTCATAACCCAAAGTTCATGGATGTTCTCTGCTAATTTTTCTCTAATCCTTTCCAGGTGGGGAGGCAAAACAATCTAAAAAGAGAAAAGAGAAAGAGGCTGTTACAAATAAGTTGCTTGACAGTGCCACCCAAACTTTTATAACAGACAAACTTCATACAATGCAGATCTCTCAACTAAACCTAAATTATCATTCAGCTCTTACTGACAAAAGTGAGCAAGAATTCTTCAATCACCAGATATACTTTACCCTATGCACTTAAAGGTTCCAGAGTTTGACCAACAAGGGAAAACAGTTTTAAACTCAACACTTCCAAATGGCACAGAATACATTCCTGGCAGATGGGTAGAAACTACTCAAGCCAATACTATTTCTCAGCTTAAAAACGCTAGAAGTCTCAACAACTGAGGTAATGTTGTAAAAAACACTTCAGACAAATACAAACATTTGAGAATTAAACCCCTTTAAAAAAATTAAAATTACATGATGACAACAAATGACAAGTAAGATCAGGGCAGCACATCACTCTACCTCCAAAATTTGAAATCGAGACTGCTTTACCTCAAAAATCAGAGACCTCAAGTACACAGTGCTGTGAATCATGATAATGTTACCCTACTTGTTGATGTTACAGAACAATAACTACATGACACATGTAGAATGCTGTATTTAGCATGTAATGGTAACAAAATAGCAGATTTGCGGTTTCTATGTGGGTTTTTTTCAGGAATGAGTTCCTAAATATGGTAAAATCTGAGCACATCATGTACAAAAAAAATTATCATCTTAAACTCTGGTCGATAAACTCCTGTTATCTGTGATCAGAGGTGGAGCTCCTTGTTATCAAAGAAGTACTGTTCTTTGCAACTATGTAAGAAAAAACAACCAACAAAACAAAAAACTATAACTGCAAGGCATGGCATTTGCTGCCCTCAATGAGTAACAAATGCCACTCTCAGTAACCTGCAAGTCCAGTAAAGCATTAGAGCTGAAGCTGGTCCAAAAGTCTTATCATAAGGCAAAGTCTTCAGTACTTTGAGTTAAAACAGTAATAAAAATGCTTATTAATAGAAAAAGAAGTTAAAATATTCTTTTTTTGCTTACTCTAATATTAAGGGTAAAACATTCTTTATTATAGTGGTTGTGAACTGAATTATATGAAATTTCTTGTGAGCACTAGATGGACTTTACACATAATTTTTCAACTTCTCACAATGGAACATACCAACTAAATCCCAAGAAAAAACAAGCTTGAGAGAAGCTGCAAATTCAGTCAAATGTGAAATAACAGTCCTATAATATGTGTCTTTTTAATGAAAATGCAATCTTTCAGTTTCCATACCTGGCTAGTATCTACAGGAACTGGAGTGAAAGCTGCTTGTGACAGAGAAACAGTGGGACCCAGTAGGTCTCTTGTATAGCTACGATCCTGCTTGTACTCTCGGCTATGCTCCACTTTCAGCTTCTCTTTCGGTAGGACAGCTTCAAAGCAAGGGGCATATCCAGGTGGAGGAAGGAACTTGAACTCTCCATGGCGACCTCCAAGCAAGAAACGCACCCTGTAAACATCAAAGTTAATTTAGGTAACTGAGACACCTCTGGTGTCAACCCTAATCAGTTTATAATCCTAACTATTGAATACTATTTTTTTAAAAGGAAATAAAATAAAATAAAATTCAATGTTACAGTTTATTTGCATTGTGTACAGTTCAACTTTCTCTAACTAGTCCTGGACTTTATGAAGTAGCAGGTCCAAAGAACATGGGGAAAAGTTAACAATTCTTTCTTTTAGTTAATTTCCAATTCTGTAAAGGTATTCTAAATCATGAGACCAAGAGAGAAGACAGAGAGAGAGAATAATCAGTTTGCTTAGCACACCTATGAAGTAAGCAGCAGTGTTTCGAGTCTCAGAAGGCAGAGATTGTAACCTAGAGTAATCGACCAACCCCAGCTGAACTCTTTCCATTGAGGAGTTCTCCACTGTCTCTCATTTGAAAAATGAATCTGAAAACTCCATGGAATATGGTTCCTTCTTTTCTCTCACAGAAAACTAAATCCTCAGGACGTAATACAAAAAACTCCCATATTTTCTTCCCTAAAACATATACTTACCATGTTAGTAGAAACCTAGAGGAAAGCATTCTTTTATTCATTAAAAAATGATGAATTTGTCATGGTATGTTTTTCTACTGAAAAACTCAATGAATGAAGTAATCGGGAAGTAACAGTGACATAATACTGAAAAATCTTCCCAGAACATCCAAAAGGAATCAAAATATACCCAAAAGACCTAACGTTACAACAGAATCATTTTGTCTCTTTTCTATTCACTGAGTATCTTATAAGATTTTTGTCACTCAAAAAAACACACGCAGCACACAAATAATGTATGTCAAAAATTTCTCTCATGATGGAAATAAAACATGCAGGTTATAGTTCTACACTTCATAGCATGTTGGTCTATAGTTTTACCACACTGTATCTCCTGTATTATCCAAGGCAAAGAAATGCATGTTGCATCTGGAATGAGAGGCTGGTATGCCTACCATGTGATAGCTCTTCTGTAGCATACACCACGAATAATCTCTCACAGCGCATTCCTCTGTTTCCAACAGAAATCAGCTCACACTTTTTACCTTTTCTAGCCCTGCTAAAGTTCGTTCCTCCATTGGAACGTCACACAATCTTTTTTAATATTATAGTCTCAAAGTATTTAATAAATGGAAGTCTAGAACCTGAAGTGTGACTTGAAATTTTACAGAAAAAAGAAATACAGATTGACTGAATTCGTACTAACTCATCCAGCTGAAGAGAAAGTGTACCACCACCATTACGTAAGGTAAGTGCAGATAATGCATCTTCAAATAATAGGTACTACCTCATAACAAGTGAATTAGGACAAATAAATTTTTAATATCAAAGACGGATGGTTTTCTTCCCTTATAGGTAAAATGCTGTCCTGAAGTGAAAGGATAGCATTGTGTCAGCTAAGAAATGGTAGAGAAGCTGTTTCTAAGGCCTGTCTGCAAACCACCTGAATACACTGGTGTGCTGAAAAACAACAGATGCACTATCTCTTCAGGAGTCCTTTATAACTCTCAGTATCTAAGAACTGGAACTGTGCCAAAGAAGCAGATGTCAGAAAGGAAAAAGAGAGCAAAGACAGCCAAGGAAATATTTAGCATATTCACATTTACAGGAAAAAAAAAAAAAAACAGACTGGAAAACAAAACAAAACGAAGCAAAAATACATGAGATACTAACTTTATTCCTGCAGAGAAGCTGACAACTGGGAAGAAGAGGCCATCTATGTTGAAATTCTCAAACATTCCTTGAACTGGCTGACCATTTATCCGGAAAGAGATGCTGGGGGCACTCAGGTCCAAACAGCAGCTAATAACATCATCAGTTCTTAACAAATGCTGGTTGGGAGAATTTACTGTTCGTGCTACACAGCCTGTGGAAGTAAAGGAGACATATAGCAAAACTTCTGAAAATTATACGGGTTTTCACAGCAGCCTAAAAAAAGAGAAAGAAAACATAGCAATAGAGCACAAACACACTAATACACAAATACCTGACCTATAACACAATACCTGACCTATAACACATCCAAGACCTGATTTTAATTTTGCAATATAGTGAATAGAGGCATAAAATCATATTTGCAAGCTATTTTAATCATAAGTAATAAAATTAAATTACATTTAATTTAAGTGAAAATAATTACTGATACCTATATAAACGATAAAAAACAAGAAAACTAAGTGTTATTCGTCACAGTGGTAGAAGTTCAAATCGAAAAACAAGTGGTATATAATATGAAACCTCACATACTTTAGCAAAGAATGCTTCATTATTCAAGATAAGGACAAGTATCATAGTTTAAATTATTTAGGAAACGTCAGATACTTCCTTTATTAAGGGCCACATCATGGTACCCTCCCAAACTTTTATAAAATGATACTATTCAGTTTCATAATCAAACCGTAAACCAGCATTTTTCTGGGATATACAAAGACAGCAGCAATTTTGACTCCTATATATTCAGTAATAAATGTATTTTTCTTTAATAAGTTTTGTCTGAGTTCTAAAGGATCATTTTCTCTTGCATCAAATTACATTTACACAACCACACCTGCTTCCCAATAGAAATAACCTACAGAACACAGAAATAGGAAATAACTGTTTCTGAAATTTACTGCCACCTACAACAGAAGAATTTTGGAAAAGAATGAGACTTGTATGAAAACATCTCTAGATATGGCTTCCAAAAATAACACATGCAATGTTTGCAAGAGATAAACCATAATGCATATTAAGAACAGAGCACTAATTTTTTTAACTCTGCTGTCCTTAACTTCTTAACTAAAAGGACTGTATTTCAAAGAAGAAGAAGATAGCGTATGCTTTTAACAGCAGAAAAAATAATAAAGGGAAAATCTCATTAATTCTTCTCCAGATAAATTTTCATACACACACCACCACCACCCTCCCCAAGGAAAAATAAAAAAACCCAACACTTCTGATACTCTACACAGGGAAAATACCTGATACCGCCACATAATATGCAGACTGTAGGACAGATGCTCTTATGTAAACTGTCGCTTTTGATAGGGCAGTCAAGAGTATAGTTAGGAACGAAAAAAGTTTTCAGATGCTCTTGCTGCTTCCCTACACCCTTTCAAGACAGGATGTCCTTAGCTGGGTTGCTGTAAGAATAGTCAGTTTCAGCAGCAAAGACAGAAGAATGACATGGAGGAATCTGAAGGACCCCTCGAAAATTGAGAAATGTATAGGAAACACTGCCAAGAAACAGAGTAGCAAGTCAAGGAAACTACCTTCTACCAGCGCTGCATGCCAAAACTCACAGAGCACAGCAGAGAATAGCAGAGAAAAACATCACAACAGCTGAGAGTTAGTTTCAAATAAATCCAGAAAGGGACAAGTCTTTAATGGCTGGGATTACTAAACTTTGAAAGAGCTATCAATGAATAGTGGATGCTTCATCTCCTTAAGGCATAGTACTTGAGACTAGATGCCCTTTTAGATGTTAAAATTTAGCCACATATAGGTTATTGAGATCAACGCAGGGCTGACTGTTAACAGAAATATGTAATGGTCTTTGATACATACACATAGTCAGACCAAATGATCAAATGATCAAAGTGCATTTTCTGGCCTTAGGCTTTAAAAATCTATGAGTTCCACCTCTCCATATTAGAGAAGTAATTGCAGGACTGAATTAAAAAAAATGTAAATTAAATGTGGTTCTGGTAAAGGCTTGGTCCAGAACAGAAACCCAGGGGTAGAAATTAGTGTTGGTATTCATTAATGCAGTAAATGCTTCATGCTTAGAAGATGATTTTTAAAATGTCATTGCAGAGACTCACCAAGATGCAGCCTGGGATTGTGAAAGAAGGCAGCCATGATTTTCAACATTTAACTACATAAAGTCATTCCAAGTTTGAGAGGTATGTGTTACCCGAGAATGTCACTGAAGCCAGAAATCTTTTCAAATCTACCAGCCACATCCACAACAGATATTAATATACAAAAACTGAACAAACAAAGGTGATCTAACATTTTTGACTGGGCTGGATTAATAACTTGAGAACCACAAACAATTCTTCATTTATTCTTTTTTCATTTTCTGATTAAAAAGTCTCCAGTGGGTAGAAAAATCCTTTTGATTTTCAATAATCTTTTGTTTCCTCCCTAAAAGGGACCCTAACTGCAAAAGTTATTTTGTTTGGCTCATTTTCTGGTTCTTCTATAATAATACTTTATCTGATAAACTCAGTTATGACACAGCTTTAGTAACACCATTAATTATGCATCATTGTTCCAAAGCAATTCTCACTGTACACGAGAGGCAAAGCGGCAGCTACTCTCCTTAGATGCCACTCCAGTCGATATGTTATTACTTAATCACACAACCTAATTTGATTGGAAAAGTCTTTTGAAATGTAAAACTGTATTCTTTTCCAAGTATCAAGCCACAGTGCCTCAAAACTCAAAAAGACCTTGAATGATACATACAGCTGACTCATTCAAATGTCTCTCTTGTATACTAAGAAGCTTAAGAAACTTTCTCATATCTTCATAGCTGCAAGAATTGCCGATCCAACGAGCCTAAAATTTTCCTCAACAAGGTGAAAACACAGTAGAAACTTTTTGAAGAAGTTTGGGACCATCCATGCGTAGGACTACCCATTCTAAATATCTGGGAATCTTCTCACAGAAGTTAAATTATGTGAAAAAGATTAAGAAAAAGAGAACAAGCTTGCTCTCATATTATTCTGATTTTGCTGCCCTAACCCAGTTTGAAAAGACAGTTATATATTTGCAGAATCAACAGTAAATAAAAATACTTTAGATATTCAGTTCGTCTTCTTTTAACTAGAATTGCATAGAGAAATTGCTACTAATATATAGACCCAAGCTGTGCCAATTTTAAAGATGAATACCTGACCAAACATAGCATATGCAAACTAGGAATATGATTCTGCAAGTCTTGCAATAAACAGTCAGTCTTAATGTATGTAAATAAAACATCACTACAGAAAAATATCTGGTTTTAAAATGTATATCAAAAAGCATACTTAAAAACCTTCCTCACCTCTAAAGTATTTCTAAACTTCTAAACTAAAGATCCATATTAAAATCTGTTAAAAATAATAAAAAATTAAAAATAGAGAGTCCCATGTATTAAATCTCTCATGCTGTTCTTACACTATCACACAGGAATTAGAAATCCATCAAACTGTTTGTAAGACTTCACTTTTTGCACTTTTGAATTTTTAAATAAAGTCTTTATAATTACTTTTTAAAAAAACCCCAAAATAATGCCCCATCTGAAACATTAATTATTATTCTATCTGCATTACTTCCTATAGGACAATTTTTTCAATATGCAATGTCAACTTAAAAAATATTCTAAAATAGGGTACTGTCAACAGAAACATCTAATTCATTTTGCTGCTACTGAAAACATATTCACTGGAATTGGAAGCAGTGTTCTAGTTTTTTTAAAAATAAATTAAAAAACAAAACCAAAGAAAATACCTGACCACAGATGCAGACCATCAAAGCCATAAGAATACAAGTCATCACCAACACCATTTCCTCCCCATTCTGCTCCTCCACCTGGATATGGTGAGTAGCCCTCTGTTGAAGCCCAGCCCACTCGTAGATGAGTTGATTCTGCAGTCACAAAGGGCTCTAGATGATCCACCATAAGTTCATAGTACCATTTTCTGTATTGGGCAGAGCCTTCACTAATCCCCAAGAAGATGTTGGGTCGCATGCTTAAACAGAAAGAATAAAATTGCTTACTAAAAATGTATCTCAAGAACATGGAACATGATGAACTACTGCAGACTTTGGATTAAACTGCATGCTTCATTAAATTTCATGCTTGTTTTAAATCACACGCTTGTGATTAAAACAATATAAGTAATTTTACGTATTTATTCTGGTGAAAAAATGCTTTGTAAATTTAAAGTAAAAAAGTGTTTGTTTCAGTAACCAAGACAGTATCCTCACTCAGATAGCAGCAATAATATTATATGTGTTTCAACATTTTGAACATTTAATATATGTTAAATCCTACAAACAAAAATGGCAGCTATTCAGCAGTTACCAATACAAATGTAGTAAGTACACAGTGCAGGTTTACTTTTACATAGCAAACTCCATTCTATAACACTGATTATCCATTCAAGAGAATAACATTTACAAAGGTACAAAAGTAAAGTATCAGTCTATTTCAAAATTTTCTTGTACCTCTTTCTTCCTTATTCCAATTTTTGTGTAACTCAGTAATTTGCAGTGGTTGTATCAATCCTTTATAGCAATTTGATGTTCCTACTGCTGACGATTTTAAAGAAGTTCACAAGCATACTTGAAAGGCAAAACTATTATTGTGCTTATTCAATATCTACTTAAATAGCAATACGTAGTCATACCTCTAAAGGTCATGAGGGGAAAAAAAAGGAAAGAAAATTATGCTTTTCTAATACAACATTTGGGATAATAAGGAATCTAGACTCTCATCCCAAAAATCTGTCTCCAGACAATCATTACTGTGTCGGTTTTGGGTTAAGAAAGCCATCTAATCTTGAATTAAAGCCATAGAGTACAGAAGTATCCAAAATCAATGCTAAGTATATTTCCTCAATGGTTGGTTAGTCACATTGCGAGAAATCTTTTAGACTTCTAGGCTGAATGTATCTAGTTTTCGCATCCCTCCACTGAACTGGTTTATAACTTCTGGAAATATTTTCTTTCTACATACAAGCTGTGCAATGAACATAAATGTAGCTCTAGACCCAGCCCTAGCATAGAGTATGCTTTCTGGTGTAGAGAATGCAGGAGGAGGAAGAATGGTTGATATAGGTTGTTAAATGGAAGTCAGTGTGAAAGCAGACTTTACTGATCCGATTGCTTATAAAATAACTTTTTTTTATCACATAAGACTAACAAACTTTCCTTCTAGTGGGTGCCTATGGGGTGTCTTTTGCCAAAAGTTTAAGTATAGATACTCTTCACTGTGCTACAAGTCAAAAATTTAATCTCCTTAAAAATATAAACAAAGCCTGTTCAACAAAAGCTATCTTCCAGAAAAGTCAAATAATTTTTAAGTTATTGTTAAGTTCACCAACTTAACCTTTTCTGTCTGAACACAGTATCAGCATTATTATGTGATGACCCCACAATTTAATCAACGTAATATCCAACTTACTCTTTCTAAATAGAGGTTTGTGAATAGAACTCCCCAGTCCCCTGGAAAAGTACATTAAACAGAAATATCTTGGAAAGTTGCTTTGCCAATTATTTTTGGTGCAAGGTATGTAAGTCTCATTCTATCACTAAATGTTTTCAATATTTCATTGGTCTGACCTTTGACAAAATAATTTTTTTTTTTCTTATAACTGCAAGAATATTCATATTCTCATTCACAGCATTTTAATGCAGAGGGAAAATGCCCATTTACTACATTTGCTTTTCTACAGCCATATTTAGGAAAGACAGCTCTACCTTCCCTGTACAAGTCAGCTCAGAAGGAAAATTATATACACTCAAAATTTCTTCTCATGCATTTTTAACAGAAGTTTTCATTAGTGATTTTAGCTTATCAGTTGTTCAAATTTATTGCTGACACAGAATGATTCCCATTACACCATCTTTCCACGTGTTATGTGTTGGTGTGTTATTGGATGGTTTGGGGGAAGTCAAGTCAGCAGTTATGAAAAATGTGAGTGAAAGTATTAGCTATAAAATTGTTAAATTGTTAAATTCATTTCACCTTTGAACTTGAATTTATTTTTATGTAAAAAGGCCTCCACAGTTGTGGAATTTTTATGCTTTTCAGCATCTAATAAATGCTATAAACTCTGAATTATAAGTACTATTTCTATGTTTTAACTTTCATTCTCACTTAATGATTGAGACTTTTTAAAATAGACATAACTTTGAGACAGTGGAAGATCCTATGTATCTTCACTTAAAGCCAAATTCTTCTGCCTCAGCATCAACTTAACCTCTGGATAAACATTTACTTTGTAAATATTACTTTGCTAGTTTAAGATGTTACTAGCTTCATTTTGCTATTAATGTCTGCTGCAAGGCAGCTTTTACAATTCTGCCAGTGGAAGGAACAGCGAGGGAATTCCCACAGATTGGGTAACAATATTTCGAAAGCACAGCTAGATCTAGATAGGAATCTTCAGGAGAGACTCTACAGTTTCACAGACTCAAAGCATCTTAAAGCAGCTTTAGCTTGCAGCAGTTCTCTCTGACTCATGTTTTTATTTTAATCAATTGCAAAGAGTATTTAAAATCCTAGGAAGAATAAAATACCTTTCAGAAAGTTTTGAATGTAAAACAGGTTTTCTGTACTGACTATTTCTTTTAACCACAAGATTTATTCTGCTTTGTTCATAGATATAGACTTTTTCTTTTTACCTGCTCACATGGTTTACAAGGCGTGTCTGTAAGAGCAGATCTCTTCCTGGCAGGAGATTATCACAGATTAGATGTTGATTAGACCGCACAGCTACTCCATGACAAACACAGAGAGAACACAAAACATCCAAAACCTGAAAAAAAAGAAGAAAAAGATTCTTTTAATCTAAAATATTTTTTTCATGCTAAAGAGTTTATAATCACTGTGAGTTACTTCAGGCAATATAATAGTATATACCGTGTTACTGGAAGACATGTAAGGGTATGCAATTCAACTGACGTAATAGTATTGTTTTACAAGGATTCTGAAATTCTCACAACAATATTAAGATATATTCTTCCTGTTTCCCTTGAGATTTAGTATGCAACAATGTTTTCAACAAAGGAAAAGAAAAAAGATAATGGCCTCCTTTGCTTCTTCAAACTGCTCATATGCCTTTCAGGAAAAGTGTAATCCCTAATTAAGAATACAGCATTAAAATATTTCAAATCTAACTTCTACACAGAACAACATGCTTGCTTTGTT
Source organism: Tringa tobata (assembly GCA_033628505.1). Lineage (NCBI taxonomy): Eukaryota > Metazoa > Chordata > Aves > Charadriiformes > Scolopacidae > Tringa > Tringa tobata. The sequence goes on from JAHREE010000183.1 coordinate 3,756,417, forward strand.
CACAAATATTCACCTAAATATACTTGTCTCTTCTTTGCCTACCTTATGGTTTCTTCCATGCTTGTCCAAAAGACAGATGATTGATTTAATATGTCCTTCCTTAATAATGTTTAGAGCTTCTGGGCTTTCAACCAACACACAGTGTAAAACCTCAAGAATTCCTGGGGAAAAAAAGAAAAACTATTTATATAAAGTGCATATAAAATCATAACTGCACATAATACTTCCTAATATAGTGCTCAGCAACATGGAACAGTTACAAGCATCATTATATATGATAAACAAAACCAAAACAGGATTGATGTTGTACTTCTAGATTTCCCGAAATAAGTGGATGTAGCAAAAATCATAAAGGACATGAAAAACAATTTGTAAATAAATTTGAAATTTTAATAAAAAATAACTGATGATAAACACTCAAAAATTCAAATAAACTGGGTAAAATACTGGTTTTCAGTGGCTCCAAATGCTGAAGACTTCACACTACATACATGTTATACAAATCAGGTCTTGCTTGAATGAACCTCATCTCCTTCTATGACAAAGTGACTTGCTTAGTGAATGATGGAAAGGCTGTGGATGTTGTTTACGTTTAGTAAGGTCTTTGATATGGTTTCCCACAGCATTCTGCTGGAGCAACATGGCTTGGACTGGAGTACTTTTTGCTGGGTGAAAAACTGGCTGGAGGGCCAGGCCCAGAGAGTCGTGGTGAATGGAGTTAAATCCAATTGGCAGCCGGTTTACAAGTGGCCTGTATCAGAAACAGTGTGGCCAGCAGGAGTAGGGAAGTCATCGTTCCACTGTACTCGGCACTGGTCAGGCCCGACCTTGAGTACTGTGTCCAGTTTTGGGCCCCTCACTACAAGAAAGACATTGAGGTGCTGGAGTGTGTTCAGAGAAGGGCATTGAAGCTGGTGAGGGGTCTAGAGAACAAGTCTGATGAGGAGCTGCTGAGGAAATTGGGACTGTTTAGCCTGGAGAAAAGGAGGCTGAAAGACCTTACCACTCTCTACAACTACCTGGAAGGAGGTTGTAGTGAGGTGAGGATCAGTCTCTTCTCCCAAGTAACAGGAAATAGGATAAGAGGAAATGGCCTCAAGTTGCACCAGGGGAGGTTCAGATTTTTACACTGAAATTTTTACATTGAAAGGGTTATTAAGCATTGGAACAGGCTGCCCAGGGAAGCAGTTGACTCACCCACCATCTCTGGAGCTATTTAAAAGATGGGTAGACACAATGCTTAGAGATATGGTTTAGTGATGGTTTTTTGTCAGTGTTACGTTGATGGTTGGACTAGAGGTCTGAAAGGTCCCATCCAACCTAGGAAATTCTATTATTCTAAATAAAATATGCTCTCTATATTTACAGTTTTCTGTTTCTTCCCTTAGAAAACCATATGAATCACTAACGGAATCATACACCTCTGAATTTGAGAGCAGTGGTAAATTCCCAGTCTACCAACCCACTGTGTATAATTTTCTTTGTGTATGTAACAGCTATACTGGGAGCCACAGTGATATTCTTAAAAGAGCAAATAAATAGAAATGAGCATGAAATTAAGATGTGCAAGGGAGTAAGAACCATTAAATCCCCTGTGTCCCCTCAATTAAATGCAATTCCAATCCCAATAAAGCAGCAGTCATTGCCATCAAAAGAATCATTAGCCTTAAAATGGTTCCCTGCAATGGGGCAGTAAAACAGGTGGCTCCCATGTGTACTGTATCAAGTCACCACTTGCTTTGGGATCTTCCACATTTGGCAAAGACAAATACTATATACATGGTTCATTATTATCAGCTGCTACTGTTGTTGCCACAATGAGAAAAATCAGAGCACTAAGGGAGAGCTGAGAAGCAATTCCTATTTGCTCTGTACATCTTATTATTCTGTGTTCATCCCTGTATTCAAGCCATGGCTCCACTCAGCTTAACCCTTATAATGCAAGATTCACAGAATGAGTTTTCTGCTCTTTGCCATGCTCTCTTTTCCTGAAAGAAAAATATAGCAATGTAAACTCCCCTTGGTGTGGGAAAAAAAATTCATCACGCAAAAACATTGTCTCCATAAGAGTACTCTGGTCTTTCTTTGATCCTAGTGAGGAAGGGATCACCAGCCACTACAGCTGAGTAAAAACCAGGGTCTGCTAAGGAAAAAAAAAAAAGGTCCCAAACAGCTACTAAGTGAACACAAAATCAGTGCCAAGACAGCGTGATGACACAGAAATTAGATTTGAAACAGTCTTTATGCTGATCAGGTGCCTCCATCTCACCTTAACATTTCAGATTGGATCTAAAGCTTCTAGAGGGGAATAAGTGCTTTTCTGTTGCCTTTCCACTGGTTTTGAATAAACCACTGAAAAAGTGTGTATCACAAATGACAGCTAATATTTTAGAATGCAAGGACTGAGGTTCATCCACAGCACTGTCCTCAGTCTGCCTCTGAAGTTTTCTGAATGTCTAAACAATTGAAACAAGTTTTTCAATTTTTAAATGGGAAAAATATTAGAAATGCAAATTTAAGGAAAAAGAATGTGTTCCAAAAGAATATGTATTCAGGGAAATTTTTACACACACACATCCCTTCTCATTTTTTGTTTTTGTTTTGTTGTTTTTTGTTTTGGTTTTTTTTTAAATCATTCCTGACTAACAGAAGAACGTAATCTGGAACACTATAACTAAATGATCATAAATCCTCTCAAAAAAACCCAGAAATTAAAAATCAGAAGTTAATTGAGCAAGCATTTTAGAGACAAGCAAGCAAAGATTAAAAGACTAACTGACAAACCAGAAACTCTGAGCAGAATTTAAACTAGTGAGTACAAAAAAAAATGTTGGAACCAATATATCTGTTTCTGCTAAGTATGAGATGTATGCTTATGCAGTAAATAATGAAATACAATGAAATTAGTAATAACTATGAAACTATTACAGACTAGTATTAAACTTGCTATTTATGAGGAATATAAATGGCCAGGAGTTCCAAGTCTAATCTATTGTCTTTTATTGGATCAGCAGAAAATGCCACCTGGAGAACTTCCCAAATACCTTATTGAGGAAAGGAATATTAAACACCCTGAAGAACTTATTATAGAAATAACCTACCCATGCAAAGATATGCATTAGTAGACTCAGGACTTGTTCCATTGTTATGCACCAGCAAAGACTAAAATACCTTCGGTTCGTAAATTATTTATTTTTTATTGTTAATTTAGACCAACTTACTACCCTTACTTGCATTTGGATCAAGGTACAGCTCTATTAAAAATGGAAATACAAAAACCAATGCAACCAAAGAAATAGTAGACCTCCTCACAAAGAAAAAGCAACAAAAAATTATCTTGGAAAGAACAGAAACTGGGCTGTGCATAATTCTTATGGGGGATAAAGAGATATGAAAATGTTATGAACAGTCATATGTCAACAAAGAATTTGAATTTTTTTTCTTTAAACTTAGATTTCAGATTCCCATCTTTGTTATGACCAAGTTACTCTGCCAGAAGAGGCAACAATTACTTTTAAATTATTTTCTATTTGAAAGGTAGTTTCCTTTTTAATTTCCCAAGAAAATCTGAATTTAAATGAGGACAGAAATTCCCAGTGACTTGAGACACGGCTGCAGTCATCTGACTTCATTCAGATCTCTCGTTTTAATCTCAGACAATCTACAGCACCATCACCTTTTATCCCAATACCATATAATGTTTTTATCCACAGATCTGGAAGAAGATACACTGTCTTCACTAACGAAGTACACGAATTACTCAAGGACTGAAATTTAGTAAAGATGGAACACAACAGATACAGTGACAATTTAATTTATCTGGTAAACAGGTTTCAAACAAAGTGTGTATGTTTGAAGATAGAGTTAGATATGAAAACAGAAAATGCACATATTGTAGACAATTTTCCTGTTCTGTGCAGCGGCTCCAAAAAAAAGTCACAACCACAACATAATGAGCTAGACATGAACTCCAAAACTGCTTCTATAGTCCTGAAGGTATAAGTAGAAAGTTTCAATTACAAGTAAGAGAACGTATTAAACCTGAATTTGGCAGTGGTATGATCTGGGCTGCAATAGATGTACATTTCCTATATTGGCAGTAACAGGATCAATAAAAAGGAAAAAACCCTAAGAGTCACGAGAGCAGGCTAACGGAGTAGATGCTCTGCAGCAACATAGCAGGAGCGTGTTGCCTGCCAACTGGACAGGCAGAGGTCACTTGAGTAAAGGTACCTAGAGAGGTAACAAAGGCGGTAAAAAAGAATTCTGAATCTAGAGGGGCAATCTATAACAAGATCAACAGCTTTACTGTGTGTGGCAGTGATTTGGCAATGCAGGGAAATCACTAAATTCAAAACTTGGTAATTTAAAGTTTGCCATCTCTCATTGTAGCATTGAAACACACTTTTAACAATATAAACAGTAAACCAATATGAAATGATACCACATAATGTAAGTGTGGTCATCATAACCTTGGAATTTTCAGATTTGTGTAGGTAGATTCATAATCTTAATTTTGTCTTAAAATAGTACACCGGGTTCATTTTCTGGTTTTAATCTTTTGAATAACAGAAGTTAAAATACTTTGAAGATCTAAACATTCAATAAAAAATGAATGTTATCAATTAGATCCAGCTGCCACAGCAACTTCTTCAATTACTGCATGATCTGAATGCTAATTATCAAACACATTTTGTTCTAAGGGCAAATTCCCTTTTTTCAGAAAAGAATCTCATCTGAAGGCACAATGTCTGTTTGGACTAATCCGGTTTTAGGAGTTTTAGGTTGTCTACATTAAAGACAACTGGACAGATTCCAATTTCACTGGTGTTTCTCAAGGCAGTAAAGTAGGAAGTGTTCAAATTTAATACAAATATCACAAACAGTATGATATGCAGAGCTCATCATAAAGATGAGTGAAAAATTCCTTATTAATGACTAACAGATGAAAGGAAACATTTTCAAGACACGATGACTCCTCTTAGTGTCATACTGTAGAATACTAGAATAAAATGCATGCCTTTCAAAAAAATTACTCAAAACCTGGTATTATCTGTTTCCATAAATCTTCACTTGGAGGATATTAGGTCATTAACTTACCCTATTCTAATTTTTATTGTCTATGTTTTAATGCCTTCAAAGTTTTAGGATGCCTAGTTAAATCTATTCTTAAATTATGCATTGAAGAGACAGCTGAAGTATTTGCATTGCATTATTCACTCAGCTCCTCTGGTATCGCACTTCTAACATGGTCTACTCTCAGACACATTTATACTTCAACAAATCTTCATTTTCTTTCTTTTGCTTCAGTGAAGATCAGGAACTGAATCAATTTCTAATCTAACTTGTACAATCAACTCACAATTGCTGTTTGAGTATTTAATACCTCTATTCTATTTTCATAACAGTTTTAGTTCAAGGGTTAGAAAAAAGTGAAAATGGGAATTTTATTGATAATTTATAGTATCAATAGTTTATAGCATCAAATCTTTATTGCAACACATTCAAGAAAACACCTGAAAGAGATGTAGCTAACAACTTCAACACTGAAGGTGAATTTAATTTTGGTGTGATTGACAATGTGCTGCTTCTTCCTCACAAACACTCTATCTTAGAAAATTAATTAATCATTTTAGGTGAATATATGAAGCCAGGTATTCTTATTTAAATGGTGTAATATAATCCAGTATTTTTCCCTGTTGTAGAGCTACCGCTGTAAATTAAAACACCCCAATCGAGCCATATAAATCTTAAAATCTGGCAAGTAAGTATCCCACATAAAATCACAAAAGCATATTTACATACTAAAAGCTAAACCTACTGTGCCTCTCGAGATAACTAAAGCACAGCATAATTAGCATCTTGTATAACTGACTGCCTCTAAACCAGAAAAGGTCCTAATTATAAAACCAGTTTTGGAGGTAAGATGGAAGTTATGTTACCAGAACATATGGGGAAGGAGTTCAAGTGGCCTAGTTCCTAGAAGAAAACTCAGGACAAATGTGCATTTCAAATATTAGTACCTTCAGAATTTTTGCAGTGTGTCATGAAGCTCGTTATGCAGTACGACTACAATGTTGGATCACTTTGCAGTTTACAGAATTCATCTCATACCTTACTATAATATCATAAACATTTAGGTTCTGATTTTCAAACCTTATTTTTACTTAGAGATTAATTTTTTAAAATACATACATAATAGAAATCATGTAACACAGCATTTTTAGAGCTGTTGTAACAAATCTCATATTGAGCCTCCAAAAGGTGAGTGCAGTTTTGAATTCTTTCTGAAAGTCCTAGCCCTGAGAGTTTCAGATGTAAAATTACATCTCTTAGAAAATAATTTCACCACGAATAACTGGAGAAATACATGGAAATTAAGAAGGTTGCAGTCAAATCCCATGGAACTGCATAATCATAAGAACATTCTCCTTAGATTAGTGCCCTCACACCAAAAGTGAGCAGTAATGGAGGAAAGCTCTAGTCTGTGATTTTCTGTTAATTCTCTGTTTAAATTCTCTGTTATTCAAATGTTCATGAAAACAAGAAGATCACGGCATCTGCGGAGCAGGTATCCCTCACAATAATGTAAATCAACATGAATGTTCAGTTATGACATCTTTGTGGTTGGGATCTCTACAGCTAATATGCTAGCTACAGTGACAGGATCATCAGAACATCTCTAACTAGGCATCAGTGCTATAAGCAGTTAACTGTCTGTAACCCCAGCTGAGAACCAAAGCAGTGACACAGATTTAGCCTCGTATGCCCTCATATCTTGACCAGCTCAAGCACTCAGAGCATAAACATACCACAGCTGAAACAGATTAGGTGCATGCCAGGATTAGGATGAAATAGCACAGTAAAACAGGTCCCCCACCCTAAAGCCATAGTTCTGCAGCAAAAATGTGAAACAAAATGCTGCAAAAGTACTTCTATGAAACATGGCTAACTAGAGGGGCTTACATGGGCGAATGCCTCAAAGTCTCTATACAAGCCTCCACCTCAAGAGAAGAGTAAGTGACTTCTAAACTCTCTGCTGTAACCTGTAGAACACCAAGAAATATTAAATTGGTAAGAATATAATATAGAACACTGGCCTTACACTATGCATGGCTTATTTACTCCAATAAATACTTTTACTAATCTTGGAAAACAAAGGGGTGGGGGAATAGGCTGCGGTGACATTTCTTGCCAGCAGTTATTACTCTTTTTTCTAATCTTTATGTAATCATCAGCATGAAAACCGTGCTTGAAGAGAGTCAAAAATCAGTCTTAAGAGTCCAGAACTAATCACTCTATTTGAATCACATTTCTTAGCTGCTGGGACAAGGTTTGATTACTGTTCACTGTTCAGATGCCTAGATGACATCATTTTGGCATAGTTTCATGTTGAAAAGAATGGCAATTATATCTTTATATAAGAAAAAAAAGAAAAAGTTTGTATTTATATCAGTAAAATGGGGCAAGAGACACAAATATCAGCCATGAAATCAATACTATTAATTGCAGAAACATAGCCCCAGTATTTCTTCAGTAACTCTGGAGATACACATAGCAGATCTTATTTAATGCAATTAAATTTGTTTACCATTTGTTTAGAAAATCAAAATAAAGTCACAGGTACAAACACAGACTTTTAAAGAAAATAGAGTAGTACTGTTAAAAAGGTTTCACAAAATAATTATTCAAATAAATATTGAAGAGGTTTTTTTTTAAAAAAACTAGCACATGCCAAATGTGTTAATACAGATAATCACCTTTAAGGTCCTGTTACAGACTACAATCATGATAACAACTACATTTAAGACAGTACACAGGTACACAGTAGCAAGCTGTCGCTTTGAAGAGTAATTATATATCACCAAGAGAAATTCTTAAGCTATTGTTTACATTCACCTAATGTGCAGTGTTCATACTATTTATTTCTTATTCTGCTTAAAAAGCATATTTTCCCAGTGTAGTCTAAAGTGTTTTTTGATCAAATGTGGTCACACTATTTTTTTTTTTTAGAAGTCCATTGGAAACCTAAAAATACAATGTATTTGGTTGGCAGAGTAGGTTTACAGAGAACTGATTGCTTCTAAGGAAACAGAAGGCAGGATCACTGTTTCAGTGAGAAGTACAGTACAGCTCAGCATACCTTCATTTACTTTCACTTAGAGCAACACAGAGACTAATTGCATCTCATGGACACTAAGGCGTTAAGATAGTAGTTCAGGAGGAAGATAAGACACTAGGTAATGGCAAAGAAAATAAATTAGCTAGCTTAAAGAATTTGTGTCTAAAGTGAGACAGAATTCCCAGATTCTCAAATTATGAATGTGTTTCAGGCATCTTCTTTTTCATTAACTTCAAAGAGAAGTTCAGACCTCAGGAGTGAAGGAGGCGATTAAAAAGGAAATGTGCATGTATTATGGAGGTAACTCTGTTATATGCAAACATATCACTGAATACCCATCTGGTACATAGTCAAGTAGAATACATGAACTTCCCTGCATTACCACTACAGTCCTTCAAGATAACACAAATTATATCCACTCCATATGGTTATTATTACATTTAGTTTGATGCAAATCCTGAAAAACATGCAGACTTCCAAAGAGAAGGAAAGGGAGGGTACTAAAATTAGAGAAGAAAGCACCTTAACACAACTGAAATAGTAGAACAACTGTTTTGCCAAATGGTTTGTTTGCCTAAATAAAAAAAGATAGCATTACAACCAATCGGCCAAGGAAAAGGAAACCTAAGTAGAACTACAACCAAAATCAAAGTGTACAAATATAAATCTCATTTATTACTATAATTGACTCTCTCACAGGAAGAACTTCATGATACTTAGACTGAACAAGTATACCATCAATTTTAAAGAACGAAACACAGGTCAAACGTGGAAGTTAAAATACTAAAATCATACCAGAAGAGGCTTCCAGCCTTTCTAATCTGCTGATCAACCAATCAAGAGATCCGGAAAATTGAGCACAGTTTTTACGATTCCCTCGAATCAGAGCCGCTTTTGGAAAAAAGACAGGGAGAGAAAAAAAAAGAATTAAAAAAAGAAATCACAATTTTAAGTCCATTTAAATTAAAAGAACGCCTGTCCTCTCTAGAGAGGATGCTGTAAGATAGATTCTCAGTCTTTAATTATTGCTGTTCTTGGTTTAAATTTAAATAATGTGGGTGATAGTTAGGGGAAAGTAATCTTGGAGTTAGTTGCAAATATGTCACTACACTGACAATTCTGTATCATGAGTAAAGAGATCACAGTCCAATTGCTTCATAGTCAAAAAAAAACCCCACCAAAAAGTCCCAACAAACACAAGCACACAAAAGCAAAACTCAACCCCTAACAAGCAAAACAAACATGAAAACCCTTCTCTTGCTGCATTATATGATAAAATTGTCCATACCCCAAAATCTTACACACTCAATTAATCATGACCATAGTTATCTGAAAATACTTGGGAATCATAAGAGGAGGCACACCTTGTTAAAATACACAAATTAGAACTAAGGAACACCTGTTTTTCTAAGTGATTTTTTTTATTGATTATAGGCAAGCCACAATCTCACTCTGCTTCAGGTACAAACATAACATTAAAGCAGAAATACTTCATTGCTTAATGTGACATCAATAAATGTAACTTCATTAACAGTAATAAGACACAGATGGTTTCATAAATGCAGCTCAACAGATTTTTGTGAAAGGTTAGTACTCAGTGGTTAAAGCTATGCTTTAAATAAGGCACACAGCCACTTAACATTGAAAACAAAAAATATCCAAAAGTTGCTTCTTTTATTGCCCGCTACTCTGAAAGAGACTAGTGTCCTGTTTTAAAGAAATAAAAAACAGGATGTGGTCAGTCAGACATTAAATTCACATCATTACATATACTCCTGCGTATTCTTCGGTGATAAAAAAGGATCAAATACAAGTTCAGAGTGTATTTGTAACAGAGGAAGGACAAATGCCGTAGTAGATCTATGGGAAACATTTTAAATTGAAAGCGGGTAGATTTAGATTGAATATAAGGAAGGAGATTTTAAAATTGAGGGTGGTTGGACTAGATTATTTTTAAAGGTCCCTTGTGACCCAAACTATTCCACAATTCTATGATTTTTATATGCAATAGTATCCTGTCTTAATGTAAATACCTCCCTTCTCATCACAGTGAAATATATCACAATGTCAATGACGTGACAAAAGCCATGAATTCTGCCATCACAGTTTACTTTTATTTATGTGCAGACTCAGAAACAAAGTACTGTTTGCTGAAGCAAGACTGAGCAAGCAATATCCATTTGTCATCCATGCAATTACTGTACAGCTCCAGCATTATTCAGAACAGAGCAATGTACAAATTCATTATAGCCAGATCAAAGCCAGGCTTCTTAAGCATTAGCTGCCAGAAGATAATGCAGTTAGGGAAGCAACATAAGGGGGTGGAGGGACACAGAGACTGGGAAGTCAACAAAAGCTTGTGCACTGTTCTCCTCACTGCAAGCCCATGGAAACAGTACTTGGTACAGGACAAGCAGACTCTTTCAGAGGGAATTTTCTAGCCTTGTCATCTGAAAAGTTCACCCTTAGAGAAATGACTCAGCAATCAAGCCACTACTTCTTCCAGTCTGAGTTGTGAGTAATGTATCAAAAGTTAAAACAAATTAAACTGTTACAACTTCAACACTCCCCTACATCTATGAATAACCCAATCACAGAATTTAATACTCCATCATCTATACTCCATAAGGTCATCAGTTTATTTCATGGAGATATTAACTTTCTGGCCTAGCCTAGATAATTTTAAATGTATTTAGTTCCTGACATAACTTTAACTGATTCTTAATAAATCACATAACTACCATAAGTATACATTAAATAATCACCTTAAAAAAATAACCAATAAACAAACAAACAAAAAAGCCTAAAGCTGATTCACTTTACTTAGTGGGCATATATGAGCTGAAAGATAGATTAAGATGTAAAATTTTTTTACCAGTGCTCCTAATGGATGATGTTTTTATCTCAGGGTTGGACAAGCAGACGTCCCCCAAAAACACATTACATAATGTCACAGTTTCAAGCATTGAGTAAAGAGAAAAGGAGAGGGAGGGAAAATGTAATAGTATTACTGCTGCGATGAGAAGTTCACACTAAGATTTAGTATCATTTTCACCGTGAAAGCTTAGTTTAGTTTCATGCATCTTTTCCAAATTTAAACTGTTAAAATTTGCTACCCTTTCCGCCTGCCAATGGTTGAGGTACCTTCAAAAAATTCAGACTAAACAATCTGCTTGCTTGCAAGCATGAAGATAGCCAAAGCTATATAGGCTTGTTTTGTTTTGTTGAAATATAGTGAAAACAGCAAGAAATATTTCCTTCATTTTTTATAACAGACCATAGAGCTCTGAAGGAAGACAGACATTGGCAAAGACAAGTGAAGAATGGAGCTGTAACATGCAAAGACTTATATCAGTTTGAAAAACATAACACGAGGAAAAAAAAAAAAAACAGAATTATGATTCTCTATTTCTTCACATATGTATGATTCTTCACATAGAATTACAATACAAAGGACAGTGTACCATTGTTACAAGTTACTCTTAGCTGCAATCAAACCAGTCTGATTTATCTGAAATTTCAGTCCTGCTTTGACCCACAGGCTGACTCACTTGACACAACGCTGCAAGTTACAGAACTGCAGAGGTGCATTTAGCTTACAAGTAAAACCCCATGGAAATCAAAACCAAACACACTAAAATTACCTTAGAATGTTCATAAAATCTACCAATCTAATGTTAGGAAATGCCATTTTTGGTCAGCCTTGCAACGCTTGCACATGTATCATGCTAATATCTTCAACGACATAGAGGTGGTACTCCTCAACCAGAATCACAGCCTCAGGAACAGCCTTCTACCCGAACAGCCTGCTAGGGGACAGCAGCAGTTCAGCTCCTCCTTCTTTGCTCTGAGAGATCATAGGAGAGGTCTGCTGGCTGTCTCCGTGATATTTACTGAGTCAACTTATATTTCCTCCAACAGAAAAGTAGTGGACCAGACAGAAGCACCCCATTGAGGGCTGTGCACCATGTGCTGGATATCCTTTGGTTTCACCCTAAGACTATTTTCTTCCTCAAGAGCACAAGACAATGAACCTACCTGGACTATATCAAAGCTTCGTAACACTACTATATACACAACTCCCTCTTCAGTTGCCTCAGTCTGCTGTTGGATAGTAAGGTGAGTTTATGTGAAGTGAGATGTGCCATTAAAATTTTATTTTCTGTGCATCTGAGGAATACAAGTTTTCCGTAAGCCTTGCACATATGAAAAACTGCTGAATATTCTGAAAAAAAGGTCAGATCCCACAGCTCTTAATTCGGGAACTAACACAGGTGAAATCTTGATATCTAAATTTCTGTCTGTATCTGTTCCTCTGAGTGAATGGGAGATAATATCCTCTATTTGCAGAAGTTTCCAACAGAACACTTATTAATAGTTCAAATTATTCAGATTATTAATCATAAAAGGCACAAAAGAACTCAAATAATAGCTTTGTTTTCTAAACATGAAATAAAAGGCTTATAATAAATAAGGCTCAATGCCACACACTGAATAGCAAAGACAAAACTATGTATTTTAAGTAGCAATAACAAATGAGCGCTAAATAAGGAACAGGTCCTATAGAAAAACTAGTGTGTGATCATGTTTCCTAATACATACCCACAAAAGAGCCAATTAATAATATACACACTACATTCACCTGGGCGCTTAACCACTTGAGTCGCTTCATTTTACAAAGTCAGAATTCATTTGTGGCATTTTTAATGGAATTGATGTATAACAACATAACTTGTATACCTTTTCAATATTAAATTTTTCAGGAATGAGACTGAGTATAAATGATACATAAAATGCTTTATGTTTTACCGGAAAGTAAGATAACAATCCAGCAGGAGGACTTTGTCCAAACTCAAGATTTTACCAAAACATGTGCAAGTTTAAAGGCATGAGGGCCTTCACATTAGAGCTGGTGCGTTGCAGTAAGAAAGCAGCGCCGGCACGCGTATGCAGCCTGCACAAAGGACTGCTCAGTGACTGGGACACATTACTGTCCTCAGTCACTTAAGGTCAATGTTAATGTTATTATTTACGCACTGACAAAACCTGTTGACAGAGGAGCAAGAAACTGACAAAACAGTCCCTTGGGCAGTAAAATTTCCTTTTGCAGACAACATGTCAGCAGAAGTGAATATGCAGGCAGCTACCGTATGGATTAATAACCCCATAGAATGAGTCAGAGTAGCACATAAATAACATAAGCAATTCAAATTGGTGAGCAAACAAATCAGTCGATTAAATGCTACTACCTAAATAGAAATTTGACCAGGACACCAACTAACACATAGATACCTACAGAAGGTATTATGAGATTTTCAGTGACTGCAGATGGACAAGATCCTCATGATTATACTGCATCTAAAGGAGTGTACCTTTCCAAAGCATACTGTATCCTAGAATAATGCTGGAATCACTGGTTATTACAGACTAATAAGAGGGGTCTTGGTTATAAAAGCTTTAGCTACATGCTGCAGTTCTGCAGCCAAATGCGTGAAAAATCAGATTTCTCCAAAACTGACCACAATGTCATGGCTCCTTAGCACATAAATAACACATTCACATATATTTTGTTCACACATTTTTGGGCAGTATACAAGATACAACAGCAATATAATGATATGAAAAAGTAATCAGTCATTTAATGTAATTCAGAAATGTGTAATTTATAATAATAAATGTTATTAGAAAAATCACATTATTTTTGTGTTTTCAGTGTATCTTATTCTTAACCACATGCAAGGACCTGGAAATGCAAAAGTCTTGATTAATTTGTATCCTAGATTCATACAGAGTGGAAATTCTTCTATACTAAAGCAGGTAATGTTTCTTTTCATATAAGTATTATTTTGAGCAAAAACAATCCAAGTAATGCCTAGTATGTCTTACCTAGTAATTCATACAAAGAATTCAGAATAGATTTCCATGCTTCTCCAGCTTCCTTCCCAGCTACGTCTGCAAAATGAGCTGCACTGCTGTATACATTCAAGCGATCAATACATTCAAGAACAAGGTTGATCATACCCTAAAAATGGAAAGGCTCAGATTGTCAGAGAAAAAAAAAAAAAAAGTATTGTTTTGGTGCAAACACATAAGATTTTCAGAAATCTAAGAAAACAAAACATGAAAGGCAGGATATGCAAGACACAAGAATATATACACAGAATCAGACAAATGGAGTCAAACAAGCAATCCCCAGGAAAAGTTTTCCTTGACTGTGATAATTAAAGGTTACCTTTTAGGATAGTCAAAATAAAGCAGAAAATAAACAGTATTCTAGACACAATTTTAGGCAAGTTTCTATTCCGGAAGGCATTTAGGCATCTGACTAAGTACAGGCAACTATCACTACCAGAGAAATAACAGGAAATATTAAACAAAATATTAAAAGCACACTTATTAAACCAAAACGTTTTTCTGCATCAAGAGATTAAAGCAGAAGAAACTATTTCATACATAAGAAGTAAACTCAGGGCACAAGGTCATATTAATATCTAATTGTTTTTGAAAAGGAAAAGGAAGGCCTTAAATGTATTTCTTTAAAAATCAATAGATCTAAAGAAATTATAAACATAGCAAATAGTTTGACTTACAGAACCAAAAACCCCCTGCAAACATACTCCAGATTAAAGATCAGCGCTACAGACACTGTGAAAGAATACTTGCAGACAACATGGTAGAAAATCAGAAGTAAAACTGAGAGAAATACCTCTTCCTGGAAGAGGTTCTGGCGATTCTTCAGTGCTCGGAGCCTGTTTTGTTTGTCTTCGTGCTCCAAATGTTCGTCAGGGGGGTGAAAATAACCAATCAAGTCCTGAAGGCTCAGACTGACTGACTCAATAGGCAAATCAACGGTGGAAGACTTTGCTTTCTTGCTGAGAGCATCAAGGCCCCTATAAGAAGATGCAAAGTCTCCTGAGTATTGGAAAATTATTTTATTGTTTAAACTGTTTATTGGTTTAAAAGAAAAGTTTGTTTAGATACAACTAATCCTGTAACTTCTCAAGAATTATTTGTCTGTCTCGTTCTCCACTTAATGATCCGCCCCTCCCTTCCCAAGCATAAACTGGAAGCATCAAAAATATTGTTTCTCTTAAATGTTTTTTAAATCCAGAAAATGCATTTTAATATTCTATCTATGCACGTGGCACTATCAGAGGCAGACCAAAAGATGAAGAGAAGTTATTTTAAACCTTTGAAACATATCATGAGGCTGTAATGGAGAGAAGTCAAAGAACCAGTCCTACAGTGCCAAAGAGGGCCCAGGTAGTCTGTACAGGTACTCAAGCACGTCTCGAACCTGTTCTTAAGCCATGTTCAGTGATGGAAGATCCAGCTCTTCCACACACTCTGCCCAGCACTTCATTAGCCTTTTTGCTTCCCTGATACACGATTCAAGCTTGGCCTTGCTGTAGTCTCTGACTATTGTCTCCTCAAGTTGGGGGCAGACCATTCTCATGCATGCTGCACCTGCACTTTGCTTAGCTGAACCCCCAACTAACCCTAAAACCTAATTTTTCGTCAGCACTGTGCTTACCGGACCACTGAGACACCTTTCTCCTCCATTTAAACCTTATCTTTTTTGAAACGCGGCTGTTGCAGCTGAAGCCTCACCAGCGCCACAGCAAGTGGAAGATGAGTGCTTTCCCTTGCACCTCCCTGGGTCCCCTCAGGAAGGTGGTGAGGGCAGGGCTGGGCAGGGGGGCCTCTGGAGGCCTACCAGAACCTTCTGGAAGGAGCAGAAAAGGCCATTAGGGGCAGAGAAACCAGGGGTGCCGAGGGTCTGAAAACATAGTCCCCACCCTCAGGGAGAAGGAAAGAATACGGAGGATGCTGAAACTCTGCAAGAGACAGCAAGGGCCCTTAAGCACTGGGAGAGGAGCAGCCCTGAAGGGAAGGGCCCAGGCTGGTGGCACACAGCCGGGGAGAGTGGGAGGAGGGGGCTTATTTGACACTTGAGATTTCTTTTCTGACTCATTCTCAATTCTGCCATTGTAAAAAGGTTTTTTGCTAGCATATTTTTGAGTAAAACACAGCTGTGTAGCAAAGAGGTCCTATTTGTTTTCACCAGTGCTCCATTTATGCTGACCTAAAGACCACCGAGTTTCAACTGGCAGAGGAGTCCACCATGCACCACGATCATCCTCGCCAGTCCTCTCTGCCCAGCTGCACAGCACCCTGCCTGCTCCCAGGACTCCTCTCTAGGCCACAACATGGAGCAGAAGCCCCATTTTATACTCCGCTTTTTGCTGGATTAAGAGAACACTGATAAGTATTTGGGGTGGGAGTAGGGGCGGGGGGGAAGGAAATGCTGATGAGATGGTTTTTTTGGGTTTGGGGTTTTTCTTGTTTGTGTTTTGTTTGGTTTTTTTAACTGGTATGTCATTCTGTATTTTCATCTCAAATGGTGAACAAGGGCTGGAAAACTTCTAAATTTTAGAAACTTTATGAATTCCATAGGAATATTTCCTGATGAAGAATAAAAATCTCTCAGAATAAGTAATGCAATGTTTCAAAAAGATAGCTACAAAAGTTATCTTTAAAACTTAATTTTATTGTGAGCACGTTGCCTGAAGTCCAATTTTTCTACAGACTTCATGGGAAAGAACTGGGGCACTTATGAGAATAATTTTGATCCTCTCTAATTCAGCTTTTTCTTCTTGGAGTAACATCCTGCCAAAACTAAATTGTTAAACGCTACCTTGGACTACCTGTGCGCTCTGGAAAAATCCCCACTGTAATTTAGCAGTACCTTGATTTGTGAAACCTTATCATTAAATTGCCTGCCTCTGTCCTTATCTTTTATGGCACTCATAGAATCTTCTAAGAAAATTTATTATTTACAAAGTGACCTAGGGCTTCATTTCTTTTGTATTTAAGTGTCTCCTGTCAGATTTTTCTTCTCTGCTGTTATTTTAGTACCTGGGTAAATGTTTTTCAACAAATTTACATGTCTATGTCTTTGGTCGTGCACTGATTTAGGACATGGTTCCTTCAGGTCTCCACCTCCCACATTGTCTTTTCTTGTGACAAATGAGTTCCTATGAAATTCTTATCAATCCATATAGTTTTACTGTATATTATCCTTTTTCTAATGCCAGCTACACCGACAAGAGGGGCCTTTCATCAATTACTGAAGTCACAAACATTTGCGAATTGGTATTTTATCAGTTTTATTTAGGAGGACATTTGGAGTAGGAAGATGAAGGAAATTGTGTATATCTGGCAGTATTTTTAGATGGATAAAATACTATAAAACAAAACATTTTACATGTTGGAAAATATTAAAGAAATAAGTAGCATTAAAAGGTATCAAATAAGGAAAGTGTAATGGGAGGGTAGAAAGAAAGTGTAGTTTCATACTTTTTCTTGAGACTATGAACTTCTTTAGTATATTTGTGTCCTTTACAGTTATGTCCCTCTTCTAGGTTTTTCAAGGAAGAACAATACTTAGGAAAGAAAGAGCTAAACGATGCACTGCATGACTTACAACATATTTTGGCAAGGAAAAATCTCTTATGGTTTGTTTGCACTTTCAGTATGTTTATACATTCAAATTAAGGTTCAACAATAAATTAATATTAGAAGACAGAGAAAAGAAACTGACCGATACCTCTCAAGGTACCTCTCTGGTGATAACACAAAGAATTGGCAAAAAGCCTGGTTTGAGAAGCATTCATCTGCTTTTTTTCTGAGGGCTAAGTTGTTCATTGTTTTGTTAATGAATGCTTTGAATAAAATAAAAGAGGAAAAAAAGAAAAAGGATGAAAACATAATTTTAAAAGCACACCTTATAAACCTGTTGAAAAGGAAGACGGTACTACGGATGACACGTGCTGTACGAGATTCTTCATTCTGAGATCTGGACAATGTTAAACCATCATCCATGTGACCTTCATGGTGCATTATTGCCTGCAATACGAAAATAAAAAGCAGCCATTGCAAAATGAAACACTATTCACAAATAAGAAATATAAAAACTCACATAGTAAGGCAGGTTATGAAATTCAGTTAAAAACATATAATCCCATGTAATACTTCCTCATGCCCAAGGAAACACTTGTACTGAGCCAGAAGGCTCAGTGCCATAAAAATCTCAAAGCCACAACTTTTATAAATTATATAATTTATTAAAGAAATTAAAAATCAAAGTCTAAGGGAGCAGGTGGAGGGGGAAAGGGTTTGTTGTTTGTTTTTTTCAACCTTAAAAATTAGTTCCCTTACACAGCAACAGAACCCTAAAGTACAGACAAGATGAAAACAGGTATTCTTTACTTGTACTGACTTCCAAGCCTGTTACTGGCCTTCTTTCCTGACTATGCCTTGAGTCACTACCAATAACTTAATAGATTTTCATATTTAGTTATCTGTATACTCTGAAGGTATTCAATCCAATCTACATAAATATTTTAAACTATTTTAGGTAAAAATGTTTTTTTTCATACATATATGCACTGACAAACTATATTACTCACATTACTAAATTATTCAATAATGTATCTTATTTTGAATTATTTTAGGATTATTTAAGTATTATAATTATTCATTATATTACTATTAAAGTCACTAAAATTTTACATTCATACAAAAACTGTTTCCTAAATATATCTTTTGATATAAAATATTTATAGACTATTATGTGTGTATATATATACATATATGACACAGGAAAATTATATTATTTTTAAATATGTATATGATATTATAAGGCATGACCTTCCAAGTATACCAGATGTTTCTCTAGCTCTGTAGTTCTGGCATATAAAAGCATCATGGAAAATACTATGGTGTGGATAAACACCACATTTTCTTTTATTTTTTAAAAGACGACTAAAATATTTTTTCCTGAGAAATAATGTCACACAAATTTATGTATTTACAATAAACACTAACAAAAATGTACCTTCTGGAAGATGTGTTAAGTGGTAAAATAATCCTTTTCCTACTTTATTATGCTCAGCTAGCATTCTGCTTGGCCATGGTTTTTCTTTAAAAGAAAAAATCCCTTAGTGCTCAGGACTTCACAATTCCAGCCCAAAAGATAGTATGTTCACAAAACGGAAAGAAAAAATGGAAAGAAAAGACTTGACCTCAATCCAAACCACAGCACAAAGGAATTTTAGCATATTCTACAGGCTATTACTAATATTTTAGTTTGACATCAAGTATATCCAGATTTAGCAATGTTTGAGGGTTAATGTCTACAGGCTAATAGGTGCACTTTGTTTGGCTTTCAGTTTAAGAATTCAGTACATCACATAACTTTTCAACATGTGACTAAAAAAAACCCCACTTTTTCACAAAGACGTGCTTAAAACATTTTAAACCCAGAAATTAGTTGTCTCCTGTAGTTCTCTTCATGCCCCTGCCCCTTGCCCTATCAGACTGTGAAATCTATTTACAGTCTTACCTTCCGCTGCACAGAACCCATCCTTACAGACTTTGCATCCGCAGACTGGTATGTGAGCCATAAGCCTGTATCTACATGTTGTATGAAGCATATTGAATCCCCATATTTTATTTCCGGTGCTCCCATTCCATCCACCTCTTTTCTTGTCCCTATGTCCAACTTTTCCTGAAGGAGAAAAACGTATACAAGAACAATAACTAACATGTTAATATTTGCATAAAATATTAAATACTAGGCAATTGTCCAGAACAGGACCTAAAAGAATCTTTGAGATCCTTCTTTAATGAAACGATTAAAAAATGGCAGAAGTGTAACTTCCAATTAAACAAAAACCTAGCTTATTACAACAGGAAAGCCAGTTGTATTCATTTCACCCCCCTTAGAAAGAATTAGGACCAAAATTGACAGCATATGTCATTATTGAAACATAAAAGCTTATTAAGATAACACCAAACATTAAATTCCCTAGATGAACCAGGCGTTAACCTCCAGAAGCTCTTCCTTGGGGATTTTGGGTGGTTTTTTTATCCCTGGAAAGATGAGCACCACATTGCATACAATTTATTGTCAGCTGTCACAGAGAGGTGGACTTTAACCTGTCACTGCCCATTACTGCCCAACTACAGGCTCAGTATTTCCTGAGAAAATCCTTTTCTGTGTGTTTGTGACTGGCCTGTTGACATGCTCTAAAAGAAGAATGGTGTGACCATGTGTCTGTCCAGTCGGTGTCCTATATAGACAGCAGTTATTTCAGGAGAGGCAATTTAGTATCCCAAATAATACTATATTTTGTAACTGTAAGCTGAGGTGTTCCCTGACATCTAGCTTTTCTAAGAATGAATTCCTTCCCCACAAACATGCCTTTATAAGATAAACAGCCTATGCATCCTGGTTCACGGCAGATCATTCGTTTAATCTCTCCAAAAGTATATGGAAACTGACTGATGTACCTCATCTGCCCACACTAGTTGTTAAATCCAAAGGTAAGTATGGAAAAATCATGTTACAAAGGATCAGTATATATCTTGTTAACTATAGGAAGTACGTTTATGTAGTTATGCCCAAAACTTCTCAGGGGAGTTCAACCTTCTTCACAGCAAGTTGGATCTGCCTGTTCTTGAGGCTCTCACTGCTAGCTCCATTTTACGTAAAACTCTTCTCCATGGAGAGTAACCAAAACCACTATGACTCATTAGTTCTGATTCATCTGATCAAGTTATTGACATAGAAACTATTCATCATTCTTCTGGGAGCAGAGGGAATACATCACCATTGTTGCAGCTGAAACTACTGTAATACTGCAGGAGCTCTCCCATCTACAGTACAGTAGCTCCCTGTATTCTGTTTCTATGTATGCTCACACGAGCCCAGGTAAGAAGCTGTTTAATTTTTACCACTCTTCAAAATATCTGTGCAAATTACAGGCCTTTTCTAGGCCATACAATCAGGGTGCAAAATGATCCCCTTAACCAAATCCAGCTTCAACGTTCTCTGCTTCTCCTGATCAGCAGTAGAGGACAAGCCACTTCTTCAGTTCCTCAGAGTAATGTTACAGTTAATGAGACCAAAACTTCTAAATGTTCTATCCTACTACAACCAGGAGATGGAAAGATTAGGAGAATGATTACACCATACACATGTGCCTTCACAATCTGGGGAGAGAGCTTCACAGTAAAAGATGACAAAAGACTGGGTTTTTGAAACGAACAGAAAATAATCTCTAATACTATTAAAGAATTTTTAGGCATTAATAAGGCAGATGTCATGTAACTAGATTTTTACCTTACAATTATGAATGCATTTTGAAGCACTTAAAAAAAAAACCTCAGGTGAAATTCTTATTATTTCTTTTTGGAATATTAAGCTTCCAGATATATTCATCCACTCAGATTATTAAATTGTTTCTGGATACTGATTTTAATTTCACTATATTGTAAATGCCTGATTCCTTAAGTGCTGAAATTCTTATTAGAATCTTGTACATTGATACACGTTAATAATTGATTTATTAATCCATCTGATGCCAATTACCAAGTTATTATGTGCTTCTATTCCATTATTAGTTCATTAGTTTGTTCATATCGTTTCTCTAAATGTTGTATTCAATTCTTTCACAAGCTATCACAAATAAACTGAATGTAATAACAGTTGGAAATTGAAAAGCTACTTAGAATAGGACACTGCACACAAATGATGATACAGGAAAAAATAAATTAGGTCCTGCTATCATATGAAGAAATGACAGTCTGATTTCAAGCTCCAGTCTTTTGAATTCCGTTCATAACTAAAATTACTGTGACCCTGCGTGAACATACTGTGCTTCTACATTGTAAGTTTTTCTTTTTTTCTGTCTTCCTCCTCGCAACTGATTTTTTAAGATATGAATACATGAATTCACAAATTTTCTCATAAAGCACTATCAATAATATGAGGGATTATTAATTTAAAATATTGATCCATACCTTTTTTTAAAATCTACTGACTCTAAGAGAAAAAGGTTTGATATTGAAATCTTCATTCCAATTAGAATTAACATTAAATTTACTTAGCATAAAAACTGCAGTGCCAACAATTTGCTAAACAAGATCTCTGTCCTCAACTATGTAGGTTTAGAGCCCAGATTGAATTCAATCATGTTCAATTGAGCTCTTTCCCACAAAATAAATAGAGCAGCCAGGGAAGTATATAGTATGTCATGGACTGGTTTAAATAAAGGGGAGAGATGGAAAGGTAGGGGATGGTGTGGGGGCAGCAGGCATTACAGCATTCACTTAGGAGCTTCAAGACATTGAGCTTTTTGGGGGAGCGAACAGGAACCACAAATTGTTTATAAAGGGGAAAGTTTGAACAGAGTGCTGGATTCCTGCCAGTAAACAGCAGGTAGTTGAGAAAGTACATACAATGTATCAGTCTTATTATCTACTCTATAATAGTTCATCTAAAATCAGGATCTGAGACACATCAGAAATCACCATGTCACCATCTAATAATTGCATATCGGTATAGACATTAGGTGAAGTTTCCAGCCCACTACACTCTTACCATAACCTCTCACTACGCAACCATCTGCTAATTCTTCCTACAGCATATTTACAGTTCAAACCTTCAGTTGTATTTGCAGTCTAGGCCCATTCTCAGACCACAACTTTTTCTAATAAAAGATCAAAAATCTTGGGTCACTGCACTGGAATAAACAGAAACAACTGTTTTTTGCAACAATCTGTAAGCTACCTCAGTAATAAAAAGCAACAAGAATGCATGGAAAATTAAAAACGTGCCAGATTTTCTCCAGAAAGATGTGCTCTTTATAAACAGTTTTTAGTCCATGCATACAAGAATACAAGCCAATCTTTCCACACGTGTTGCGGGTTAAATGGATATAATGATTTTAAATGGTTTTATCTTAATGTTGAAAAAAAAAATTATGAAAACTCAACTTAAATATATTATTTCACTCTGATTTTTTTGTTAAATTCTTTATAACATTCTGACATTGATTCCCACGATTAAGGCTTGTCCTTTCAATTTTACCTCCTGTCATCTGACCCAACCTACACCTGTGGCACACTTTCAGGACTCACAATCTAGTAGATCTCACGGACTGGAAGAAGGTAATTCAGGACTGCTTTTTAAGGTGACGTTAATATATTTCCTATGGAATTTTATTAAGAAACAGGTGAAGATATAAAAATATAGGCCATAAAATTTGATTAAAATTGGTGTATTTCTCTCCACTGACTGGGGACAGGAAAAGCAGACTTTGTACAAAATATATATAAAGGTTGGATGGTTTGTCCATACACACTCAGAGGAAAAGAGACCCCCTAAAGCTGCTTATCTTCTCTACAGAAGCCTTTCTAGGACTGCTATAATTTTGAAATATTCATTTAACACTCTTTTCCAGAGGCACCTGCCTGGGGAGGCACCTAAAAATTTTTAATGCCTCTATCCTAATAAAGTTGAACATGGTAGTCCTAAGCAGGAGACTGGATTCACCCCCAGCAATGAAGTGCAAACCATTTCCCCGCCTCTCCATAATTCCTTCTAAATAAGTCTTTAGTTAAAATGACTGTTGATATTCATAAAATTAACATCAAATACGATTTTCCAAACTTCCAATTTATTTGAAAATCTGTATTTACATATCAGTAACAATATATCTATCATGTACTGACTAACTTATTGACCCCTTATTGAAGGTGTCAAAGGAAAATTCAAACTATGGTAAGTTTAAATTAGACTGCAGTAAAGTATCTGTTGAAAGAAATCCTGATTTTCTAATTCAATTTAAATAACCCACAATACTATAAATCAATATTGAAAATAAATAAAA